>JADBJO010000033.1:1260000-1265000 GCA_016801955.1 Conus betulinus | reverse complement strand
TTGACGTTCGATTCGCATAATGAAAAATGTTGTACCCGTTAGCGACGGCACTTCCTGATAACGGCGCCACACGCGCGCTTTTTCTCAGCCGCCGGGGAGTGATTTCGGGCTTGGGAATGATTGCGGAACATTACACCGGGACTTTACAGCTAGCTGCTAGGAGACGCAATGACATCTCCGGCCGTGAGATTACCCGCCGGCTGGTCTTCTGCTGGCCGTACTGAACAGCCAGGTCAGACGTTTGTCTGTGTAAACTGCTGTTATCACCTTTGTCAGCATTATCATTCTATGGTTATACAGCCATCATCCTTATTAATAGTAGTGACACAAACAGTTTCTTTATTTCCTTGTCTTTATAATTTTCTTTACCTGTATTGCTCCCCAGCAGCTTTATTTCCAGTCCACAGCCATTTAGCGCCCAGTTCAAAGAGATAACTGACTGTCTGTTCGTCCTTTGTTTTCATTGTCTTCAACGTTGTTTGTCTTGCCCCGAGAGAGACCAAAAAGGTCGAAACGCGCGGTGTTTGTGTTGTAACTTGTTTTGTTCTTTCTTTGGCGGCACAGCGTTTCTGTTGTTTTGATCTTACGCATCTCACCAGAACAAATGTGTGGTAGACACCCCACCCGCCCTCACTCCTACCCCTCCCCCTCCCTCTCCCTCTCTCTCTCTCTCTCTCTCTCTCTCTCTCTCTCTCTCTCTCTCTCTCTCTCTCTCTCTGTCGTAGAACAGTAACGGCAAGTATAAAAATGGTTAACTACTAAGCCAATAATTTTACCGTTATAAAAATCAAAAAATCATTGTCATTGTCATTGTCATTCTCTCTCTCTCTCTCTCTCTCTCTCTCTCTCTCTCTCTCTCTCTCTCTCCACTCTCTCTCTTTACGGATTTTGACTCACAACCCAGCCAAACCCCAGTTACGTCAATGGCCAAAAGAACTGGCCGTGCTGCGATTCAGAGACCCTTCAACAAACGAACACCCCACACCCACCCCCACCCCACCCCACCCTCACGCCCCCTTTCCCCTAGCAAGGCAGAACGACGATCAGGTTCACACGCAAAACCATGATGGATCCCGCTTTCTCCCCACTCTCCTCCCATCAAAGATTTGCCGTGCTACGTCACGTGTGAAGTAATCCGTGAGCACTGAGTGACTTGTAGCTCTTTCCATGGCACTAAAGCCAAACAAAACTCATACCACCACCATAAGAACTAAGTAACTAGGTACTCATGTAATCTGTCCTCTCTTCCTCAGTAGTACGTTGGAGAAGTCCTAACTTGTCTCAAAACCCCGTTTCTGTTTTACATTGTTCTAGTTTTCAAAAAAGAATACAGGCGTGACACGCGCTTCTCTAGCTCTGTGTTGCTGTCCCGGCAAGAAGAACTCATGCATTCTCGTCACCAAACACCTCAGTCAAACAGATCAGTCCTTCCTTGGCATGATAAACTTTGCCGCAGAAAATCTTCCCATGTCATGGACTGAGAAGGGGAAATGACTATGGTTTCAACAAACTCAAAGAGTGATCCCCAAGGGACTTTTAACAAGCGCTGACTTGGCAGCCTATGACAGTCATTAATTGCCTCATTTTTTTTGTCCACCAAACTTTAGACTGACTATTCTGTTTTCCGTTCTGTTCTTTCTGTTCTCTGTGAAATGTTTCCTCCCGTCCTTTTCCCCCATCCCCGTCTCTCTCTCTCTCTCTCTCTCTCTCTCTCTCTCTCTCTCTCACACACACACACACACACACACACACACATACACACACACGCACGCACGCACGCACGCACGCACACACACACACATCAATCATCTCTCCCTCCGATTCGTCCTCCTTCCCCGTATGTTTCATTCTTCTTCTTCTTCTTTTTTTTGGTTTGTTTGTTTGTTTGTTTGTGTTCTTGTTTTTGTTCTTGTTGTTGTTCTACTTCTTCTCACTGTTAGTGTCACTATTCATTATTATCATTATCATTATTATTATTATCATTTCTATTACTTTTTTTTTGTTGTTTGTTTGTCTTTTTTTTTCTCTCTCTCCCATCCCGCCCCTGTGTTCGTTTTCCCCGTCACTCCCCTGCTCTCCCCTGTGCTTTCTCCGCCTCCCTCCTCCCTCCTCCGCTTTTTCTTCTTTCTTCCGCAGCCCCTCGCTCACTCTCCTTTTTTCCCACTCTCTCTTTCCCCCTTGTTAGCCAGTCCCCCCCCCCCCCCCGCCCCCCCCCCCCCCCCCCCCCCCCCCCTGGTTCCCCCCCCTCAGCCCCCCTTCCTTACCTACTTCTCATCCCCACTGTCTACACTTTTCCATTCTTACTGTCTCTACCGTCTGTTTCCCTCTTCTCTTCCCCCCTTGCTCCCCACGCCCCCCCCCCCCCCCCCCCCCCCCCTCCTTCTTTCCCACTCGCAGACGTTCGTGTCTTCCTTCCACGCGTTGTTCCTATTATCGTCTGCCTCCCTCCGAATCAGTCTTCCTTTACACTTCTGTGATCAAAACTCTGACTACGCTCCTCTTTCACTTTCTATTTTTCTATCATATTTCCTTTTATATTTTCCTCTCTCTCTCTCTCACTCTCTCTCTCTCTCTCTCTCTCTCTCTCTCTCTCGCTTGCCAACACCCTTTCCCTTACATAGCTCTCTCTCTCTCTCTCTCTCCCTCTCTCTCCTCTCTCTCTATATATATATCTATCTCCCCCCCCCCCCCCCCCCCCCCCCCCCCCCCCCCCAACGTTTTCAGCCGACCCCAGTTTCAGTATATTTTCATTTTACTCTATTGTTTTCCCTAATGTTTCTACCATTTTATCTTGTTTATGATATGGATGCGCCCATGTTTATAAGATGGATGACAAGCCAGAAGTACTGCGTTTTAAAATAACTTTTCTCTAACTCTCTCTCTCTCTCTCTCTCTCTCTCTCTCTCTCTCTCTCTCTCTCTGGAATTCTAGCACAGGAAGAAAGAAGAGGTAGAAAAATATGAAACGATATAGAAAAGATGATAAAACAGTTCATCGGGGAAGAAAAGTTATAATCGCACACTGAAATGCTTCATTCTGGTTTCCGGTCCAGATTGTAGATAAAGACTGTTTTTGCCCATATCGTTATTTCATGTGTTAATATCTTGATATCATTCACGAAAAATGTTGATATCTTGATACAATTCACGAAAATCTTATCGTCCTTCGCATTTGTTACATTACTGGTGTTGACCATTAGCTAAAAGACAAAGGACTGATTCTCAACACAGCCTCCAGAGCAGCCGCAGACAGAGCCAGATGGAGATCTCTTGCCGTAGCCTCAAGCGCCAGCAGGCACGGAGAGGACTGATACTGGTGTTGACCACAAAATTTCTCATTTTGCTGATGACATAGAAATCACAATTCAAATGAGATGGGGGGAAAAAGTTACTTTCAAAATGTGCTGATGTTTCGCATAGTAAGAAACAAGTCTGCATTAAATATGCATGCTAGTACGACTAACTTTTGTAATCTGGCCAAAGTGGGGGAAAAAAAACCTCGCAAGTAGGTGAAGATTCTTGGTATAAAATGAAATCCTTTAAAATTCAGGTTAACACAATGAGTTGCAAGACTGAAAAAAAAACAACTTCAAAGATGGTTTCAGTTTCCTCTACGAAACATCACTGCACGCGGGATAATCCATTTGCGCTACACCATATCAGCTGTGCCATGAAGCCACAACTCACAGACTGTACACCTAGATGATTTAAGTAAGTGAACAGATGAATCTTAAAAGATTTTAGAAGAGGACTTCATGAGGGGGCATAAGCAGATGCCTGACCTACGCTTTCATATAAGGAAAGAAAGTAATGCTTAAAATACATTACACCTCTGTTCAGAATTGCTGTTTTGAAACGTTGCTTCTGTCAAAGAATGAACATCTATGGGTGTAACTGGAAGACGACTGGAGGACGTTATTGATAAGTTACATCAATATAATGCTGTTTGCTTGAATGGGTCAACAGGCAAGACGGGGTAAACAGAAATGCTGCTGTAAAACAAGTCATCGACAGAGGTTTGGTCTTGCCAGATAAAAACATTCTGACCACCATAAATGGCCTGGTGAAGGGAATGTTTTAAGGTAAGTCGTTAGTGGCCATAAATGGAAGAATATAATACTGCTCACTATCCTCATCTGGAAAACTTCGCCTGTCTCAGCCCGAGCGTTTTGATGAACGTAGTTAAATCAACAAATGTTGGACTCTAATTGATGATATAATTCTATCTTATAATTCAGAGCGAAGAAAAAAATGAGGCTACGATTTTATGTTGAACTTATCTTAACAAGGAGAGGATTGAAATTCACAGTCACTACCTTTAAATCCTATCTGGTACGTTTGTTGAAGTCATGACTTACGGAGACCCAGAAGAAATACAATGCTGGTACTCATGTTAATTTTCTTACATATTTGATTTGTCACACTTTGAAAAAAAAAAAAATGTATATATATATATATATATATATATATATATATATATATATATATATATATATATATATATATATATGTGTGTGTGTGTGTGTGTGTGTGTGTGTGTGTGTGTGTGTGTGTGTGTGTGTGTGTGTGTGTGTGTGTGTGTGTGTGTGTTTTCATTTCATCAATACAGGCAAACCAAGTGATTCACGTTTGACACATTTTAGATTTGGGTATTATTAAGATCTTATCGACTGAAGATACCATACTGAAGATATCATTTATTGTAACTCTAGTTACAAAACAACAGCAACAACAACAACAACAACAACAGCAAAACGCTAAACGTCTGATGTAGTCTCTGCTCCTCATAATCTGCTTCCGATTCTTCGGTTCGAAACGACACGAGACTACATGATTTACAGATGACATTCAGCATTAAAAACGTTTCATTACACCTGAATCTTGTGGTGACATCTTCATTTACGCATTAGGCGTTCATCATCATTATCATAATTGATGTTGCAGTTATCATCATCATAGTATTACATAATGCACATTTTCTTCCACCCGAAACAGAAAAAA
>JADBJO010000033.1:1252500-1255000 GCA_016801955.1 Conus betulinus | reverse complement strand
GTGTGTGTGTGTGGTGTGTGTGTGTGTGTGTGCCACGTCGTTAGTTTCTCTCGCTTTCAAAGGACTACACCGTATATCATTGCTCTTCCTTTTTATGTATTGCATACTTAGATGCTTTTTCCTTTTTTTTTTTTTTTTTTTTTTTTTTTTTTTAGAATGCCACATTGTTAATTTCTCTTCCTTTTCAAGTACCACGTTGTTTTATGCTCTCCCTTCTCACTCTCCCTTTCAAGCGCTAGACTGTAAGATTATTAAAAGTATTATATTATTAGATGCTCTTCTTTCTGAAACGTATTTCGCTAACTGCTGGTCTTTTCAGGCGGGTCATCACATCGTAAGATGCGCTTCGAATATGCTGTTAGATGCTCTTTCCTTTGAGCATTACACCATCAGATGCACTTCTAAAATCACATATGCATCAGATACAGGACGCGCTTCTAATGCCAGTCATGATGATGCACTTCCAGTACCACACTGGGGCAAATGCATTTTGTGCTCTATATCGTTAAATGCGTCTACTTTGCCGGGCGCCACAACGTTGATACATCACACTGTGAGTTACTCTCAGTGCGATGCCTCGAGTTCGTCCGGAATTTAAATGTGCACCAGGATTTTTGATTTTCAAAAATGCACGAAAAACAGTCAATGCATTTACTTTCACGTCACGATAGCGGCAGACGAGGACGGCAGAGAAAGAGCTGGTCCGACAATATAAAGGACTGGACCAAAATGACCATGCCAGATCTCCTCACGACAGCCACCAAAAGAAGAGCCTGGAGAGAAACGGCGGCTGCCTCATCACGTCCCCCCAACGACCCCAGCGGTCAGATTGACTGACTGACTGACTGACTGAACAATAGCTGTTCTCGACGCTTTTGATCATCTTGGGGAATGCGGCGAATGACTGGCCACTGACCCTCACAGTGCAAGCACCACGCCATATCCAGAAGGGATGTAAAGTTAGAAGCAAACGATAGATAAATAAATAAGTTAATTGATAAATTAATTAATTCATTAATTAAGAAAGAGTAGATACAGAATAAACACGTAAAGATAACACGAAACATTTCTTTTTAATACAAGAAGGAGACTTACTGTTCGCTCTCATAATGAAAGCATCCCTTCCTCGTTAAGCTTACATGCTTGCTGTATATGAAGCCCCTCCTCATTTAAGATCCCCATACCAGAGTGACAAGATGGGCCTCTTTGCGTACGTCTGAAAAGATGGAAGCATTTCTTCGATGGGTCGTCAGGGAGGGAGGGCAGGAAGTGGACGGAAAGGGGAGAGAGGTGTAGTGACAGGGGAAGGAGCGCAATAGAAAAGAAAAAACGGGATGGAGGTCGGGTACAATGTTTTTTTTTTTTTTTTTGTTGTTGTTAATGGGACAAGGTCATTCAGGCTGAGTACATTCGTTGCTTTTCCTTGGGAACTGCACCTGCGAACTTTCTCCGAGACGAAAAGCGAGAAGACCAAGGACCCAATGCAGCTGCATACGCACGGTCATACGCAGGTGTTTTCACACACACACACACACACACACACACACACACACACACACACACACACACACATATATATATATATACATATAGAGATACTAGAGAGAGAGAGAGAGAGAGATATTCAGTTATAAACAAAGCTTGCTGTTATGTCTTTGGCTGAAGAAATAGGGGGAGATAACCATTCATATCTGCAGTAGTAGATAATTCTGCCTAACTAACAGTATGTGCTTGAGTGGGTGAATCTTTTTGAGACTAATAAATGCTTCTCACAATGAGCCTCCAGCAAGCTTATAGTCTTCAAGGGGGAGACAATCTCCAATGGGGAGGAAACTCACTAACATATAACTCCTGGTCGGATATCGGTATTTCGAAACCTGATTGCTTCTCCTCAGTGATCGCGGAAAATAGTAACTTCACTCCTCTGCCTTTCCTATTTTAGGAAGAATGCTATTCCAGAAAAAGGCTGGTGTGCAATACCGTGGTTTGGTTGTTGAGTTTTCAAAAAAAAAAAAAAAAACCCAAACCAAAGGTGCCATCTAAGAAGCAAAAGATAATCATGAAAGAGCAAAACAAGCACATTTTAAGACACAAGTGCTGAGGGCCAGTTCTTGAAATGAATCCGCAAGGCACTAAATTACAATAAACTAATAAATTCCAAGGATAAGTAACCGAGCACCATTCCAGCAACTACAGAGCAGCTTGGTGTTGCAATGACTGCAAGAAAATATTCAGTAATAAGCAAAGCTTGCTCTTATGTCTTAGATTAAAGAAATAGAGGGAGATAAGCATTCGTATCTGAAGTGGTAGATAATTCTGCCTAACTAACAATATGTGCTTGAGTGGGTGAATGGGAACTAATAAATGCTTCTCACAACGAGCCTTCAGCAAACTTATAGTCTCCAAGGGGGAGACAATCTCCAATGGGGAGGAAAACTCATAAATATATACATGTGTATGTGTGTGTGCATATATATATATATATATATATATATATATG
>JADBJO010000033.1:1237500-1247500 GCA_016801955.1 Conus betulinus | reverse complement strand
TGCCCCATACGTAAGTCTTTATCCCATACATGCGCCCAGCTCTTTGCCCCATACGTAAGTCTTTATCCCATACATGCGCCCAGCTCTTTGCCCCATACGTAAGTCTTTATCCCATACATGCGCCCAGCTCTTTGCCCCATACGTAAGTCTTTAAGTCCCCATATACATCTGCACAAGTCTTTACCCCACACAACTGCACAAGTCTTTACCCCACACATCTGCACAAGTCTTTACCCCCATACATCTGCCACAAGTCTTTACCCCTTACATGCGCCCAGTTCTTTGCCCCATAAAAATGATTACCCAATTCTTAAGCCCAGACAAACAACCAAAGACTTTTCTGTATGCATCTACCCAAGTCTTAAGTGCAGACAACCACCCCAGACTTTACCCCTGACATCTACCCATCACTCCAGCCCAGACAGCCACCAAAGACTTTACCCCAGAATCTACCCTACCCTTTTCTCTAGACATCTCCTCGAGCGTTTTCCCTGAATATCGTTAGCCTGGAAACTCTCCGAGCCTATACATCCCAGACATCTACCCATGCCTTTACCCCCAAATATCTGATCAAGCCTATTCCCCCAAGCATCTGTCCAAACTCTGTGCCTAGCGATCTGCCCAAGCGCTAACGCTAGAAGTCTAACAAAGACCTTCTGTGCTTCAATCCAATCTCACGCGAGGACGCAGTCTGATTTCTGCCAGGTCTGTGGTCCTTGACAACCTACCATCAGCCTGGCTCTTTCTGCCGCTGTCTGAAAACCTTTCTGCAGGCAGGCTGGGCACACCTGCGTTTTTACATTTCCTTTGCGTCGTGACATGAGATGCACCAAAGCTGAGGATGGTTGGACGCATTCGTCCAGGAATTTTACATTCTCTGCGTCTGATGATGATCCGCTGTGTTCTGGTGCATTTCCTGTGTCTCCGGCCACCTGCTGGATGCTGGTTCCTTTCTGCCGGTGATCCCCCAAGTTCGGTGTCCTGTTTACCTGCAGTGGTAATGGGACAAAGTGGCAAAGATCCTCCAGTTGGAAAACATAGAGGCGCTTCCAAATTTGACCCAGAATGTCAGCCTCGTCGTGATTATTGTCATGAATAAATGAAACGAACACGCGTGGAGTTCCATCACGATACAACCATTATGGTGCTAGACATCATTCCATAATTCGTAAAATAATGAACTTCAGCTGCGATTGTATGAAATGATATAGCCAAGAGGACTGACGGGTGAAGATCGAGAAATTCATTCAGTTAATATATGTATATGTATAGCTCCGCCACACTGACGGGTGAAGATCGAGAAATTCATGTCCGCCATGGAGGGGCTGTGATCTCGTCAAAGTCATTTCCAAACCCAGATTGTTCTAAAAACAAGCAAAATGGACTAAAAAAAAATTTCTTCCATGAAATCCAAGATCAGATGTAAACCAATGATCTTTGAAGGGATTTTTTTTTAAATCAGTCAGGTGGAACAAAGTAAACGAAGTGAAGGATGAAAAAAGGGAGAATGGGTAGAAGTGTTCCAACCCCCCCCCCCCCCCCCCTCAACAACTTTCTTTTCTACTCGGTAAACTCCCTCATCCCCATTCTACCCGTCCCTCCTGCTCGCCATTCTCAAGTCACTCAATCAAGCTACCCATCCCTCCCCCTCTCTCCCAAGTTACACCATCCCCTCCTGTTTCCCACCCTCACATAAGTAAACCGTCAACAAGTCAGTGCTCAGTGCTCTTCTGTTTGGAAGAGGTGCAGACACTTACAAAAAAAATGCCCCTACCCTCTCCCTCCCACACGCCTCCGTCTTGTTTCAAGGCCCCAACCCTCCTCTTACCCCATTTCCACTCACCCCCCCCCCCCCTCCCTCCCAACGGCCGGTCCTCTTACCGTATCTCCCGGACAAGTAGTCCGTTCTTAGAAAGGCCGGAGGGTGAGGAGAGGACGGGGGTGGCAACATTGCCCCGTGTGCGCGTGCTCACGACCAAACATGCGACTGGAAATTGATTCCGTCGGAACGGATGTGAGACAGACTGTTACGTGTGACTTTTGCAGTTTCTTTGTGATCTGGCCATTCTTCTTCTTCTGTCCCTTTTTTCTTTTTCTTTTTTTTTTTTCAATCCTCGGTCTGTCTGTCTGTCTGTCTGTCTGTCATCAGTTTCAGATGTCACTGGGAGTGTCTTGTCAGCTCTGAGGGCATTCAGTGTTACAATAGAAGTTCCAGACAGCGTTACGTCACCGTCTGTTTTGTCAGCAGCTGTTTTTGTAACTTTTTTTCCCTCTTACTACTTGTTTTTGCACTCTGTACAAAAACAAGGCCAAGAAAGGATAGAAAAAAGAGGAACTAAAGGAAAGTTAAAAAAAAAAAGAAAAGATGACAAAAGGCTTTGGAAAGTGGTGAATGGTATCTGTTGTCATCATGTATCTTATGACGCCAAGCCAAAGAGGAGCTGCTGAGGTAACAAACGATTTCCGTTGAGTCTATTCTAGACAATATTTCTCCGTCTCCAGCGGTGAGTGGTATTTATAAATCAGATCAAATGATCCTCTCTCTCTCTCTCTCTCTCTCTCTCTCTCTCTCTCTCTCTCTCTCTGTATGTGATCTGCCAACCTGTCGATTTTCAAATACCTACCTACCCATCTACCTGCCTGCCTGCCTACCTAACCACCTACTTGCCTGTATGTTTGTCCTATCTGTCTGTGTCTGACTGTCTGTCTGACTGTCTGCCTGATTGTCTGTCTGTCTTGACTGTCTGTCTGTCTATCTATCTATCTATCTATCTATCTATCTATCGACATACGTCACGTTGCAAGATGTGAATCGGGTGCGACTGTCAACCGTCTCGGGGTAAATGAAAACTGTGATTTGCGCCAGGTAAATGTGACTACACTAAACCTTGCACGGGCACAAAAGACAATTCTTACTGCTATATGCTAATCGTTCCAAAGACGCTAAGTAGAAAAACGTAGCCAGAGCATGCACGTTGAAAACGAAAGTATTGGCTGTTAACCTTATCATGATGATCATTATTCTGAAATACGCTGACTGGGAAAAGCTTCATAAAAAAAAAGCAAAAAGGTAAGATAACAATATGGTAAAGGTCATCAAACCATCAAAAAAAAGTACAAAATATTCTTTGTGTAGGGGGAATGGGAAAAGACTTAAATATGTGTGTGTGTGTGTGTGTGTGTGTGTGTGTGTGTGTGTGTGTGTGTGTGTGTGTGTGTGTGTGTGTGTGTGTGTGTGTGTGTGTGTGCGTGTGTGTGGGGGGGGGGGGGGGGGTGTACACTTGTGGTGGGGGGGGGGGGTGGGGGATGGAATTAGAGAGTGATGTGGCGCTCTTTTCCTTCCTTTCTTTCATTTCGTTTTTAAAGATAACCCTGTAAAGGTCATCCGTACACAGTCCTGTCTGTGGACAGAACAAGGAACCAGAAGAGCGAGTCTGGGAAGAAAAGCGCAGATAGACCTTCAACATGAACAGAGCCACGGGGACCGGGAAAGGGAATGAGGGATACGGTAAGTGGAGGGAGGGCTAGGGAATAGGAAGCTCGGAAATTTACAGAGAAAGCGAGGGGATAGCAGAATGAAGAGGACTCTGCGGATGCGACAAGCAAATACATCTAACTGATATATATATACAGACACAGACACGGTCAGCTATGGCGACTACTTGTGCATCCTTCGTCAATTTTCCATGGGTATCTTCGAAATCATCTATCTCCTATATGCTTGCTCCTCCTCCCCCCCCCCCCCCCCTCTTGCCTGCCCCACCCTCCCCTCCCCTGCCCCATCAAAGCTTTTCTTTAACGGACGCCAGGGAAGAGAATCCCAGTGTGCTGTAGATAGAGCTGGCAGGTCCGGATTGAGTGAAGTTCATTGCATATCTTATGGTGCGCCACAGAAGTCGTCTCGACAAAAGAATGGAGAGCTGATGACAGCGAACCGTCTCTCACAACAAACTAGCCCCCCGGCAAATGTTATCTATTCTCTCGATGTCTGTCACATTCAGACCATGACTTGCCTGCCTTAGAGTCTTCCACATATATATTCAAAGCGGGTTTTTTTTTTTTTTTTGTATCATGTTGGCTTCTGTTTTCCGGAGAGAGGGCAATTCACTGTATCGGAGGCTGGTCGAATGTCAGATGTTATTCTGTGTTTTTGCCGCCAGTTGTAAAAGTGTTCGATGAAAGAAAGACAAGTTAAACCAAGAATAACAGCCTGGGATACAGTCACCAGCGAGAGAGGCAACAATATCTAAATCAGAGTCACTGGAGTCAGACAGTTCTCTGTGTGACACAGTCACGTGAGTGAGACAACTCTGTGTAACACACAGTCACGTGAGTGAGACAACTCTGTGTGACACAGTCACGTGAGTGAGACAACTCTGTGTGGCACACAGTCACGTGAGTGAGACAACTCTGTGTGGCACACAGTCACGTGAGTGAGACAACTCTGTGTGGCACACAGTCACGTGAGTGAGACAACTCTGTGTGGCACACAGTCACGTGAGTGAGACTACTCTGTGTGGCACACAGTCACGTGAGTGAGACAACTCTGTGTGGCACACAGTCACGTGAGTGAGACAACTCTGTATGGCACACAGTCACGTGAGTGAGACAACTCTGTGTGACACAGTCACGTGAGTGAGACAACTCTGTGCGGCACACAGTCACGTGAGTGAGACAACTCTGTGTGGCACACACAGTCACGTGAGTGAGACAACTCTGTGTGGCACACAGTCACGTGGTTGAGACAACTCTGTGTGACACAGTCACGTGAGTACACCAGGAGCTGACAGCAATTTGGGGAATATTGTTTTGCATTTTTTTTTTTTTTTTTTTTTTTTTTTCTTACTCCAGAAGAAGACGTGTTTATCGAATATTCAAACGCCCATCTTGTGCCGTATATGAGAAGGTAAATGATTGCTCGTTCTTCGCTTTCATTATCCAGAACGTTGTTTAACTTCCTTGAAGAAGACCTAAGAGGTTGAAACGCGCGTCGTGCTTTGTCTCGTAACTTGCTTGCTTGTTCTTGTTTTTGGCGGACTCACTATGAATCATTCTAAAAGTTTGTTTCAATTTCCGCCTGCAATTACCTCACTTTGAAACAAAATTTTACTTACCTGTTTTGCACTGTGTATCACATAAGCATTACTTTGCTCTCTGTACAATGTGTTTGGTTGCATTTTGGCAGTACAGCATGAGACTAATGTGTACATGCAACAAACGGTATTGTGAAAAATACGGCAACCTTAACCTATGCTTTCAACGAACCACAGATTGACCAGTAAACAGTGAGACTAATACGTATAACTAATGAACAATATAATGATCAGATAAAGGAATGTAACCTTTACTTCCTGCAAACGATACAATGATCAGACAGAGGGAGATAGCCTGTGTCTTCCTGCAAACTGTAAATGATTAGAGTAGATTTATATTATTCTGTCCTCCCAGCGACATCAATCTATCTCAAGGTAAATGCTAAAGTGACCGTTATACATTTAGCTTAGCCTAAATACCATCAAACAATATCGAAAAATCAATATAGACTGATGATAGCTTGTACCCCCAGCAAATATGGGAAACGGTAAAGTGATTCCAACAGGTATTCCTGACATACAATTTAGGGCTTCGTACATAATACGAACCTATACCTCCAGTAAACAGGGCTTGGTATAGAATGCAAACCTATACCCCCAGTAAACAGAGTTTGGTATAGAATGCAAACCTATACCCCCAGTAACAGGGCTTGGTATAGAATGCAAACCTATACCCCCAGTAAACAGGGCTTGGTATAAAATGCTAACCTATACCCCCAGTAAACAGAGTTTGGTATAGAATGCAAACCTATACCCTATACCCCCAGCAAACAGAGCTTGGTATAGAATGCAAACCTAAATCTCCAGCAAACAGAGCTTGGTAAAGAATGCTAACCTAGATACCCCCAGCAAACAGGGCTTGCTATAGAATGCAGACCTATACCCCCAGCAAAAAGGGCTTGGTATAGAATGCAAACCTATACCCCAGCAAACACGACTTGGTATAGAATGCAAACCTATACCCCCCAGCAACACAGCTTGGTATAGAATACAAAACCTATACCCCAAGCAAACAGGGCTTGGTATAGAATGCAAACTTATACCCCCAGCAAACAAGGCTTGGTATAGAATGCAAACCTACACCCCAGCAGACAGGGCTTGGTATAGAATTCAAACATATACCCCCAAAACAGGGCTTGGTATAGAATGCAAACCTATACCCCCAGCAAACAGGGCTTGGTGTAGAATGCAAACCTATACCCCCAGCAAACAGCGTGTCATTATTATGGATTGAACCCAGACCGTGAGTTTACAGAAAGCCGAATCTGCTTCACACAAACAACAGCGAACTAGCAAAAATGACATAGGTCTATGCCTTCAAAAATACGGTGAAATGTGTAAACTGAGATTAACACATTCCTCAAACGGCAGTACGGTGATTAGTACAGGGTGAAGCAAACTCTACTTCCAACAAACACAATGATGACAGGGATAACTATGATTTCATTTGGTAGGCATAGTCACAATGCTGTCCGACTGCTCGCGGTAGTGTTAATAAGCCGTTTAGGCCAGTGCCTCCCCCTCGCTTCACACAAACTACCAAACAGACAGCAGGAAAAAATGCCCACAAAGTTTGAGACCTCCTTTGCAAAAACAAAGAGAAAAACGCCAGGGTAAGTATGAAGGAGGGGGTGATTCTGAGTAGTCACGGCGAGGAGATGATGCGTTCAGTACCCTTCGGTGCCGAGAGTCAACAAGTGTAAACTCGCTGCTTTCTCTTACCAATCAAAAAAAAGTTTACAGAATTCGGCGAATCACGTAATCCAATACATATTTTAACATGTAAATAAAACAGAGGTGATAAACAAAGTGTAACAATTTAGTCTCATTGTTCCTCTCTGATTCCATCCATATCGATCATTGTTGACGTTAGTATTCCTTGTTTTTTAACGCCTATTGTTAGTTTGATAATTCTGACTGGGCTTTTCTTGTTTCAGACTCACGTGTAACAATCATTAAATTTCGTTCATGGCATACAAAATGATTCACCCTTTACCTGGAAAAAAAAAAAGTTTTGATAATGAAATGTGCAAAATACATATCAAAACAACACCATATTTCTTCTTGTTTACACTGACCGTTAAAATAGCCAGTGAGATTTCCAAGACTTTTCCTATGCATTCCACCTCACGCACACACGCGCAGTAACATGTCCACCCAGCCACCCCACCTCTCAATCCACTCCTCCTTCAGCCCTACTTCTCGCACATTAATCAACATCCCCACCTTTTCTCCATGCCTATCACTCATACACCCCCTCCGCTTCCCACCCTCCACGCCAAACTTACTCTCTCTCTCTCTCTCTCTCTCTCTCTCCTCTCTCTCTCTCTCTCTCTCTCTCTCTCTAGCTCTCTCTGTTTCTCTCTATCTCCCTCTGTCTGTCTGTCTGTCTCTCTCTCTCTAGCTCTCTCTTTCTGTTTCTCTATCTCCCTCTGTCTGTCTGTCTGTCTGTCTCTCTCTCTCTCTTTCTCTCTCTCTTTCACACACACACACACACACACACACACACACACACACACACACACACACACACACACACACACACACACACATACATACACCACACACACACACGCACACACACATACATACACATGCGTGCGCATGCACAGGATCTCTCTGTCTGTCTGTCTGTCTCTCTCTCTCTCTCTCTTTCACACACACACACACACACACACACACACACGCACACACACATACATACACATGCGTGCGCATGCACAGGATCTCTCTCTCTCTCTCTCTCTCTCTCTCTCTCTCTCACACAGACACATACACACACACACACACGCACGCGCGCGCGCACACACACACACACACACACACACACACACACACACACACACACACACACATGCGTGTGCATGCACAGGATCTCTCTCTCTCTCCCTTTCCCTCACACACACACACACACACACACACACACACACACACACACACACACACACACACACACACACACACACTTCTGGAATGCCAGAGATTAAGACCTATTTTACCGGCTATTTCTGAAAGTTCTCTTGACAGCATCCTTGAGAACTTTAGTTTGTTGTTTGATTTTGCGAAGTGTTTACTACGCAGTACTATGGGACATTTGTTATAGTTTGTGTTATGATTCAAATAGTTATTTAAAGTGGGCTTTTCCATACCTTTTTTTTTCTTCATTGTATTGTAAAGACTGTAAAGATGCTTACTTTCTCTTTTTTTTTTTTTTTTTTTTTTTTTTTTTGTATTTGATTGCAAGTTAACCCACCCACCCCCACCCCCTCCTCCTCATGCTCCCCCTCTCCAAATCCTTTCCCTTCGTCTAATATCACTTAATGTGGAAAGACGTTAAATTGAAGACAACAACAACAACACACACACACACACACACACACACACACACACACACACACACACACACACACACGCACACACACTCACACACATACAAACATTTTATATACATTATGTTTAAAAGCTCGAGTTTTTATGTCATTTACAGTTACAAGCGTCGCAACATTGCTTCCTATTTGTTGACGTAAATCGTTTAAAAAGCGAAGTATTTATTCTGATGTAGTCATTCACTGAATTTATATGATGACGTGACTTGTTTTGTTTCATCTTTAATCCCTCTCTGCGGGATCAAGGCTTAAGGTAATAAAACACTTGAATGGGAATCTAAACTCTCTCTCTCTCTCTCTCTCTCTCTCTCTCTCTCTCTCTCTCTCTCTCTGTGTGTGTGTGTGTGTGTGTGTGTGTGTGTGTGTGTGTGTGTGTGTGCTTTTTTAAAACGGATGTACGCAATCAAAAATGATAATTAGATCTCTCTCTCTCTCTCTCTCTCTCTCTCTCTCTCTCTCTCTCTCTCTCTCTCTCTCTCTTCTCTCCATCCCAATCTTTCGACGCCCTCTTTCTTACCCACTCCATCTCTTTCTGTGTTCCTGTCTCTGTTAGTGTCTCTCCTCCACCTTCCCTTCCGCATGTCCTCTCTCTCTCTCTCTCTCTCTCCCTCTCTTCTCTCTCTCTCTCTCCATCCCAATCTTTCGACGCCTCTCTCTCTTTACCCCACTCCATCTCTTTCTGTGTTCCTGTCTCCTGTTAGTGTCTCTCCCTCCCCTTCCTTTCCGCATCCTCTCTCTCTCTCTCTCTCTCTCTCTCTCTCTCTCTCTCTTCTCTTTATCTCTTCTTCCTCTTTTTTACCATCTATCCCTCCCTCCGTCTCTCTCCCAACCGCTCTCTCTGTCTGTCTGTCTCTCTGTCTCTGTTGTCTCTGTCTGTCTCTGTCTCTGTCTCTCTCTCTCTCTCTCTCTCTCTCTCTCTCTCCTCTCTCTCTCTCTCTCTCTCTCTCTCTCTCTCTCTCTGTGGCATACAATCAGCTAATTTGGCCAGCTTGCTGTTGCCCTGATGGGAAATTAAGACATCCCCCATGGAAACAAACAGGCAATGACACACGCACACCAGAAAGAAAAATGACAAAGGAATAACCAGCAGTCAAATGTTTGATGTGCTCTGCTCCTACCGCCGCTGTGGTGCTTGTTACCCGGACTCGCAAAGGAAAGCTGAGCTTTCACAACGATTTTTTGTGTGTGCATACGATCGCGCGCGCGCACACACACACACACACACACACACACACACACACACACACACACACACACACACACACACACACACACACACACACACACACACACACACACACACACACACACACACAAGCAACAAATCCATGACTGACAGGGCGGAAAACCCACCTTCATGTCAGGCTGTCAGTGCGGACTGGTTGTGTGGCAACCTGGCTGTTCACTTCAGAGGACCTGATTGAGAATTCAACATGACGTGATGTCAGAATGGTATTTTAAAACGGGCATGAGCGCTTAAAACGTTTTGTTTTTTGTAACATAAGTTGTTAACTCCTCTCT
>JADBJO010000033.1:1220000-1227500 GCA_016801955.1 Conus betulinus | reverse complement strand
CTCTTTCTCTCTCTGTCTCTCTCTCTCTGTCTGTCTGTCTCTCACTATCTCCCTCCCTCCCTCTCTCTCTCTCTCTCTCTCTCTCTCTCTCTCTCTCTCTCTCTCTCTCTCCTCCCTCTCTCTCCCTCCCTCTCTCTCTCTCTCTCTCTCTCCTCTCTCTCTCTCTCTCTCTCTCTCTCTCTCTCTCAAACAGACCTACCTAACTGGATGTATCTGTTCATGTGCTTGTGCGCTTGCGTGATGCACGCACGTGATTCTGTATGTCAGTTTTGCGCGCATGTCTGTGAATAAAAACAATACGCACATCTAATGCTGTATGTCAATTTGCGCGCATGTCTGTGAATAAAAAAACATGCACATCTACCAGAGATTTTTTGAAGCCGTAAATCAATTACCTCCGAGAGCACAGGTGATTATCTGGCGACGTTTTCGGGGAGACAACGGAGATTTCCACGCAAAATGGAATGGGCTTGCATTAAGGGACAGACAAACCATTCCATCATTATGTCCAAGCCACCCGCTGACTCTCCAGATAAAGACCAAGTCAGAAACGACAAGCTATTTGCAAAAGAAAACTTCCAAATCATCTGAAAATAAAACTCATCGCCGCGAGCGTGTTCTGCCTCGAATAACGTACTAATGGTGTCGGGTACCTTGAGGTCAACAGCATCTTGAAATAACTACAGTCCTGGGCGGATCATTTATCCAGGAAATGGGGGGGGGGGGGTTCTCCAATGTCTACAATGCAGCTACGATATAGCTACGTTCACCAAAAATAGCTAATGAGCGTTGATGGAATGGGAAATTGGAAACGGGGGGAGGGAGGTGAAAGAGTGGGGGGGTGGGGGCTACATGATTTAGTTTTGTCAGCAGTGGGAGCTGGGCAGAGGGCATCAAAACGGGTCTTATTAAGAAAAATTCGGTGATGATTTTTTTTTTACATTTATTTTTATCTGGTGGGCTTTGATATTTCTTTTTTCATACTTTGGGATAGGGGGTAACGGGATGGTGGAGATTACGAAGGGGCCGGGGACCCTGGATTCTACCTTCATCTTTCCCCATCACATATCTGCCCTGGCCAGACAGCTTCTTAAAATACGACGTCTGTCTGGGAAGCGTTGACTGAGATGAGAAACATGGAAGGCTATATCACGCTTAGGTGTTGATGTTAGTTGTGACATCTCTTGTGTCACTTTCTTAAACTTACATTTCTCCTTTCTTTTTTCCTTACGTGACAGTGAAAGAAAAGCCTACACGAAGAACGCGCATCTGCTGATTGATAGGCACACACTGCGATGGATAGACTGTGCACCAACGATGCTGTTTACACCTGCCTTTTTTTTTTTTTTTTTTTGACGTAAAACCCACGAAACCCGCTTGTAGCACTGTTCTTTAGAAAGAAAAAGGGACAGAGAGATGGGTCACATTTTAGAATTCTCCCATTTTTGGCACATCTCTCTCTCTCTCTCTCTCTCTCTCTCTCTCTCTCTCTCTCTCTCTCTCTCTCTCTCTCTCTCTCTCAAAGAGAGATTGGAAGAAAGGCTCTGCTCTGAAATCTTGATCCTTGAGCGAATATACGTTTCCTGGGCTCCGAGTTCTCTCTCTGACTGGACCAGTGTAGACTCTGAGAACCGACCTCCCACCTAGTGTCTGCCACAGTGCTGATTTTGCAAGTGCGAAACGTGGGACACTCATACGTGGACAACCCCTTTCAGTATGGGGGCCTGAATAGTTCAGTGGTAAAGTGCCGGACTCGTAATCTTGGTGTTCCTCGGGTTGTGTGTTCGAATCTCCGTCGGGCCATTTCGGTACAGGGGGATTTTTCCCTCGGAATTAACATTGGTTCTGACTCCATTTCCCGTACAGTCCTTCGAATGAGACTATAAACCGAGGTTCCGTGTGTGAACACACGCATAACATCTTGCACACACGTAAAATCCCATCACCAATTTTCGGAAGAGAAGACCAGTTTGGCCGTTGGTATGGATGACATGTTACACACAGCATGCACCCTGCGTGAGAAATGGAAAGAATGAAGGAAGTAAAGTAACCGAGTGAACGATATTGGGTGATATTGACTGGATGATACGGGAAACGACTAAACGAACCGCCAACTGGCAGCTCTTCAGTCGGCGCTACCCAGGTAGGCAGCCCGTTGTGTAAACGAGTGTGGATTGTAAAGCGTTTAGAGCTTGGTCTCTAGCCGAAGATAAGCGCTATATAAGTACTCATAATAATAATAATAATAATTTCTTCTTTGGCTCACACCACTGATCAGCAGCGGCTGGTTTGATCTCTTTCTCGATCTCTGCCTGAGTAAGGTTATGTTTCGGTTTCATCTCAATAGTTATCACGTGTGATGAGATCAGTAGTATAACTATTCCATGAGAGTGGAGAGAAAGGGAAGAAGGGGGGTGGAGAGCAGGCATGTTTGAGGGAGAAGAGGGTGGAGGGTTAGGTGGGGGTGGGTGAATTTTGATGTAACCGTTAAGAGAGGAGAGGGGATGAGCGGCATGAAAAACAAAAATCTTGGTTAGGAGAATAACAGATGGTGTATGAAGAGGGGAAAATCACATTCATTCAGCATCGTTGCTACTGCTGGTGGTGGCGGTGATGGCGGTGATGGCGGCGGTGGGTGGTATCCTCGGGATTGTTATTGTGGTTTTCTTTTCATTTATTCTCCTGAATACTAGATAAACACTGGCGATTAAACACACACACACACACACACACACACACACACACACACACACACACACACACACACACACACACACACACACACACACAGATTTTTTTTCAGCCCCATTCAAGACCAACACCCTAGAGTAAACACGAGTGATCAGTTCCCAGCAGTTGTCCATCTGGATTAAGATCCTCGGACTTTTCCTAACGTGGTCAGTCACAAATGGCCACCCTTGTCATGCTCAAGGCCAGCACTAATACACCCCCTGATCAGTGAGGGGGCAGGCGTTTGGCTGGAAGGACTTGGACACCAGCCAACCAGCATTGTGAGGGACACTGGAGAGCGAGAACACCGATCATTTCATGCACCAACCCAAGGACGTTTCTAGTTCGGGTGCAGAGGAGCAAATACTAGTGGTACACAATCAGTGAAGATTTCCTTTCTGATCTTTAGCCTTTGATGATAACGTAGGTCTTGTTTGTATCAAATATTACATGCATTTTTAACAGAAAGAGGGTGAATTATAGATAAAGTTGTTTAAATTTCTTCTTTGATTTTTTTTCTTAATCTTTATATATATATATATATATATATATATATATATATATATATACACACACACACACACACATATATATATATATATATATATGTATACATACATACATACATATATATATATATATATATATATATATATATATATATATATATACATACATACATATTCAGTTGGAGCGCATTTCCTGTTATGTTGTATAATGATGATTTTTTGCATAGTAATATGTGGCCTATGACATCAAACGCCTTTGCAAAATCAACAAACCATGCTTCATGAAATTCATTTTCGTAAATATTTGTATGCCTTCTTCTTCTTCTTTCTATGAACATCCGCTATCATCCTTTTGATGGTTCTGATGTGTATAAAACTGAGGGTTTCCACAATCTGGGATGTTGGTTATGCAAAAACTGGCAGTGGGGGGAGGGGGGGGGGCTTGTGGGGTGAGATGGTGGTGGTGGAGGTAGTGGGAGGGGCGGAGGGTGGGAAGGTGGGGGGGGGACGCTGGCTGGCTGGTCAGATTCGGATTCAGATAAGGAGATAACCTCGGGAGGCAGGCTGTTCCAGTCCCTGACAGTCCTCGGGAAGAAGGAATACTTCCTGTAGTTTGTCTTACAGGCAGGAAGGAGGTACGTCTCCCCATGTGACTGTCTTGTGGACCTTGCTGGGGTGTTTGGTGTGTGGGCCTGAAAGGGGTGTTGATGCTAACCTGTTCTCGGTGATATTTGTAGAAGGTGGTCAGCCTTGCTGCTTCTTCTTCTGTCTGCTAAAGTGGACCACTGTAGGTGTGTCAGCATGGAGTCGACACTTGAGGAGTGACGGTGGCGATTCACAACCCATCGAGCTGCACGACGTTGGACTTTTCGAGGTTATTAATGTTTCTGTCAGTACAGGGGTCCCAGACAGGTGCGGCGTATTCATGGGTGGGGCGAACTAGGGCTTTGTAGGCGGTATCCTTGATGTTGATGGAGCCCACTCTCAGGTTTCGCCTGAGAAAGCCTAAGGTCTTGTTTGCCCTGTTGGTTATGTTGGAAATATGGGTGTACGTGTCCCAACTGAGGTCTTGGGAGATGGTGACCCCCAGGTATTTTGTCTCTTCAACTCTTTGAGGTTTTTGGCCATGAAGATGGTACGTGCCAGTTAGTGTATTTCTCTTCCTGGAGACATGGAGGGCCTGACACTTGTCTGGGTGGAAGGACATTTTCCATTTTGTTTCCCAGTCTGCCATGTGGGTCCAGGTGCTCTTGTAGCTTCCTTTGATCTTGGGAGGAAGTTTACAGTTCTGTGGCAAAGAGTGCCGTCTGCAAAAAGGCGTATTGTTGAGGAGAGTTGTTCAGGGAGGTCGTTGATGTAGATGCCAGTGATCTACTTAGTTTGTTAGAGCAGAATCTCATGAGTTATTCTTGCTGTTGAAACCAGACTGACTACCACGCTATAGATTATGACTCAAATTGATCATAAATGTGTTTCTTTATGTCCTTCCCCAAAATTTGGATAAAGCTGGCAAATAGATATTGGACCGTAACTGGTTGGTTTGGAATTGTCGTCAGATTTGTCGAATGACTTTTGCAACTTTAAACTGTGTGGAAAGTGACGTCTTTTAATGCATAAGATATATGTAGATATATGTAAGTGTTTCAGACATGACTAGAGCTGAAAGATTTAGAATTTTCTGTCAATCCCATCAAATCCACGCCTTTCTGTCTCCTTCAAATGACTTAAACAATTGTAAACATCAGTTTCAAACATCAAGGGTACCGATAGCTTATTTACTTGAGTATGATTTTGTTTCATGGTACGTTCTACTTATGTCCTATGTCTTTGTCTGGGATGTTCTGTTCGTAATTTCATTTATAAATTTCCATATTGGCTTTGAGTTTTGCTCGGGAGATACACCATCCTGCTAATATTTCTTTAGTTCAGCTCGTTAGAATGAGTAAACTTTACAACGCTGTTTTTTTTAATTTAAATTGATGTAATTTCCCTCCTGTTTCAAAAAGATCTTCACCAGGGAATATTGCAATCTGCATCTCCTCGGTCATCCATGTAGGATGAGGGAGTATAATTGTAGACATTGGAAATTGGGGGAGGGGGGGGGGAGAGGGGCAGACAGACAGACAGACAGACAGACAGACAGACAGACAGACAGACAGACAGACAGAGACAGAGACAGAGACAGACAGACAGACAGACAGAGTTCACAGGGAGTTGTGTTTTTGATCTGTGCACTTTTTCCTCGTGCAATGAACACGAAATCTGCGCTGTGGAGATGAGGTTCTTTCTGACCTGCCGCCTATCTAGACATCATTTATCTTGTTTACAGCCATGATTCACAGGATTGGAAAATGGGGAAAAAGGTGGATCAAAGACTGGCCTCTCTCTCTCTCTCTCTCTCTCTCTCTCTCTCTCTCTCTCTCTCTCTCTCTCTCTCTCTCTCTCTCTCTCTCTCTCTCTCCCCAACTAACGAAAACAAAAAGGATGTGAGATGTCCATCTATTTAATGGATGCCATTCTGTATGAAAGTACACAAAAACCTTTTTCACAACATACCTACCTATATTTTGTTTTTGGTTGTTTTTTTTTTTTTGTTTGTGTGTTTGTTTGTTTTTTTTTTTTGCACAACCAAACCCCTTCCCACAACAAGCCTGCACTGTTCCTTCTGTCATGATGAAACTCCTTTCACAAGAAGACCATCAATGTTCTGGTCTGCCATGACCAAACCCCCTTCAAAGTCAAACCTACGTATATTCTATTTGTCATTCAAGAAGCCCCATTCCATGTGTAGCATATCTGGTTCCGTTCTATCCTGACAAAGTGCAGTTCCCATTTTTTTTTAATCTACAAAGGTCCTATTTTGTCATCACAAAATTTGTTTCCACATAAAGTATAACAACGTTCTGTTTTTTCCGTTACAAAACACTTTTCATAGTAAACTTATCATGTCTTGTCATTAATGAAAATGAAAAAAAAATTTCATAACAAACCCACGAGGTTCTATTTTGTTATATCCCTGTTCTATTTTGTTATAATATATCCCTGTCCACAATAAAAGCTGCGTTCTTTCCTTGCCTTGATTTTTCTCTCAGCCCTACAGAGGAGTCACTGAAGCATCACTGATGATTTCCTGACAGCATTCCTCCATCCGTTGTGGTTCTCTGCAGCCGTTTGGAAGCAGACAAAAGACAGGCCTGCTCACTCCCTAATGCCCTCCCATTTTTTTCCTTTCTGCTACTGATAAGCTAGTGTGTGATTGCAGCGTAATACCACTGATCTGCATGTGACGATGCCACGCTCCAGTTCTGGACACACTCATCAAGCTATCAGCGCTGCCTGGATGCCCGGTCTTTCTATCATTCAGGATTCAGACCACTTCTCCTTTATTAATCTACCATCAGTTATCAAAATCCCATAATGCCTACATCACAACTTTCTCCCTGCTGCTTTTCTGCCTTCCAACATCTCTCCTCTCCTCTCTCTCTCTCTCTCTCTCTCTCTCTCTCCTCTCTCTCTCTCTCTCTCTCTCTCTCTCTCTCTCTCTCTCTCTCCCTCTCTCTCTCTCAAACTAACGAAAAACAAAAGGGTGTGAAATGCCAGTCCATGAGTGTCCGTTTCTGTATGAAGGTAACCATTTTTTTCCATGACATGCCTAACAACCCTTTTCCTTCTCATCCTATAGCCCCTTTCCACCAGAACCGTGCATTATTTTGTCTTGTCACGATAAAGCTCCTTTCACAAAAAAAAACTACCAGTCTTGTAGTTCGTCAAAGCAAAACGTATGAATCTTTTACCCATAATCATTCACGTACCCCCATTACTGTATAACACACCTTGCTATGTTCCATTCCGTCCTAAGAAGGCTCAAGTCCGTAACAAATTTACTAAGGTCCTATTTTGTCATGACCAAGCATATTTTTAAAAACTCAATGTTTCTTTTCGTTTTTCATTTACAAATCACTTTTCATGAATAACTCACCACATTCTGTTTGGTCATGCAGAAACCCTTTCCAGAACAAATCCACAAGATTCTCTTTGGTCATAACCAATTCCTTTCCACAATAAGCTGCATATCCTTGCCCTTCCCTTGATTTTCTGCCTCAACCCTGTGGACGAATCACTCGAGCATCACCTGATGGTTTACTGACAGTATTCCTCACATATGTGGCTGTTCTCTGCAGCCCTTTGGAGGCAGACAAAAGACAGGCCTGCTCACTCCCGTAATGTCCTCCCATTTTTTTTCCCTTCTGCTACAGATAAG
>JADBJO010000033.1:1195000-1200000 GCA_016801955.1 Conus betulinus | reverse complement strand
AGCTTTTTAAATAAGAATATAGGTTTCTGGATTCTGGATTCGACATTAGAAAAGTAGTTACAGACTCAAAATCAAAACCTTTCTAGGAGAATATTTCGACAGCGGCGGCGGTTCTCAGCTTTGTTTCTGTGTCTTGACCACCACCTGCAGTGAATATACTTTGAAACTGTGTTTGTTGTTGTTGTCCCTGTCCATAGTCTTGTTCTCGTTAAGTCTGAAAGGAAACATTTCAAACACTGTTTTAGAATCCGAAAAAGGCAGCAATAGAGGTTAATAAACAAAACAAAAAAGTCCAGTGTCTGAGTGATCCTCTGCACTGTTTAATAACCCAAGCAATTGTCAGTCACATCAGTGCTGAACAGGGCTAATGTCTGTATACAACAGCTTTGCTTGGGATCTCTAAAACGATGCAACTTCCTGCTGAGAGACCGAATAGTTAAATGGAGCAAATAGATAGTAGATAGTGTTATCGCCAGATTTACCTTAGGCTATACTGACAAGGGTCAATCCATGCACGAGAGAGAGAGAGAGAGAGAGAGAGAGAGAGAGAGAGAGGTAGAGAGAGAGAGAGAGAGAGAGAGAGAGAGAGAGGATTGGAGGGAGGGAGAGCGGGGGATAGAAAATGCACTCCATGTATACATAGTGTGAACACGTGGGTGGTTCCTGAATCGTTACAAACTGTTTTGTTTTTGCCCCCTTCCTCAGAGAGATCTCCCCAGGCAGCAGTTGGCGGAGGACTGCACCTGCTGCATAAATCGTTTCCCCTGTTCAGTTTGGGAGGGGGAGGGGGGTGAGCTGGGCTGTGGTGGAACTCTTGTCTGTTATCTGAGAGGGAGTCATGTCATCTGTCAGTTGGTCGTGAAGAGATGAAGCGAAACAAAATCACCGGTAAACTAAGAAAGAAAGAGTGTTCCTTTCTAGTTCTGCATTCTCTCTCTCTCTCTCTCTCTCTCTCTCTCTCTCTCTCTCTCTCTCTCTCTCTCTCTCTCTCTCCTCTCTCTCTCTCTCTCTCTGAAGATTAAGCAACACAGACAAAAAAAAATTTGCCCGACTTCCTGGTCTGCCGCCTACGTCTATCTGTTTCTCTGTCCATCCGTCTGTCCGTCTGTCTGTCTGTCTGTCTGTCTGTCTGTCTGTCTGTTTGTCTGTCTGTCCGTCGGTCTGTCTGTCTGTCTGTCTGTCTGTCTGATGGATGGGTGGATGGATAGATGGATGAATGGAAGAAAAGTGTGTATTCCCTTGTTCGTTCCTGTACCTGATACAACCATTGCTGAAGGAAGTGCCAGCTGTAGTTCAAATTGTTTCACGGTTGATGCTGGATAAGATCATCAAAACTGAAATATGGGAGTTTTGAGTGTCTTCAACTGAACTTTGACCATTGGATTAAAAACTGAATTTGAAAGATGAGTCGTGTAGAAATATTTTGCTTTGATGTTTTCTAGGAGGAGACGGGCCGGGGGGGGGGGGGGGGGGGGGGGGGGGGGGGCTTGGAGGAGGGCAATGAGGAGGATGGAGGATGAGGTGGAGGAGAGGGAATGGTGGAAAGGGCAATTGACAGTCGGTCTGTGTCTACTGCTGTCCCCATGCTCAGAACGTGGTGTAACAACGGGGGAATGGCTCTGGTTACAACGTGGGTCTTTTTGATTGTCAGCAATCTGACACACCTTGCTCCAGACATCACACCATCGCGCTAAGGCAGGGAGGGGGAATTGGTGAGAGTTTGTGTCATCCTGGGGGACAAGAAAAGAAATCATGAATCGAGAGACAGCCAGAGAGAGAGAGAGAGGGGGTGGGGGGGAAATGAGAGAAGAGAGAGAGAGAGGGGGGGGGGGGGTGAGAGGAGGACAAGCAAATGTAAAACAAAACAGAGATTTGGGAGGAAACACAATAATAGAATAAATAAATAATCTCAAGGAAATGAAATGTGGTCTTCGTAACGGAGTGTCAGACCAGAAGAAGAGCAGCAGAGAGAAACACAACACAGACACACGCGCGCGCGCGCGCGCGCACACACACACACACACACACACACACACACACACACACACACACACACACACACACACACACACTACACATATAATATACGCGCGCGCGCACACACACACACACACACACACACACACACACACACACACACACACACACACACACACACACACACACACACACAGACGCACACGCACGCACACACGAACGCGCCCACGGGCGCGCTCCTCCCCTAAAGGAAGTAAATAATACCAAAAATAAAAAAAAATAAAAAAATACAAATGTCACAAACAGGATTTAAACATTAGGGTTTTGCTGGAGATGTGCAAAGTTCCCAGCGACTTTTGTTTTCCTGTTAACGTGGGCAGACAATGTCATAAGTTCGGAAGTTTCCGTAGAGTTCATCTCTCCCTCCCCCCCCCCCCCCCCCCCCCTCCCCTCCCTCTTAAACGCACTTGCAGCAAGGAAAAAGAAAGAACATGTTCCATGGGTGTTTAGATTCTACCCTTCTCCGCCGCCGACCCCTCCCCTCACTACCCACCCTCACACACGCGCACCCTTCTTTCAACACCCACCCCCGTCCTCCTCACCCTGTTTACGTCTTCTCCCACCCTCTCCCCATCCCACCTCCCCCACCCACCCCCCCCCCTTCCCCCTCCAGAAAGTACAAAACAAATCAAAGAACTCGACAGACTTTGTGCGCTCGATAATAATATAACTTAAATTCAACCCTTTCGCTTGCAAATGCACGGATATTCTGTGTGTGTTTTCAGAACTCGCATTCTTAGCAGTCTTGAAAAAACCCTGTGCATGTGTAGTCGGCTGGGTTTTAATAATAGAATATCAATGGAAGAAGCTGCGATCCATCCATCCAAGAGTTATCGGTCCCTTAACGCTCTTCTCTTTCTCCTTAAACTCCGCGGTTACAATGTCATAAGCAGTTCACCACTCTCCAGCAGTTCAGTTCAGTTCAGTTCAGTGGTTGTTTTAACGTCTGTCCATCATCGATGATATTAGACGATAAGAAAACGCAATAGAAATCACAGAGAATGTCAAACATACTGTCGCTGGTCGTTTTCCCCTGTCTCTCTCTCTCCTCCACATGTTAGAATCTAGACACTCCACTAAGAATACTTCTGAAAATACTTTTTTTTAAAAATTTTTTAAAAAAGAAAAGAAAGAAGAATCACAACAGTCTGACCAACTCTGGCTGGGCAATAATGTGTGCGATGCCCGTACTACATGTGTCACATAAAATATGGCCGATGCTTTCAAAACATGCAGAATTTATACCTTTTAATCTGTATGGTCCAGTCAAAATTGAGCAGTCTATAAGTAGTGTCCGATGGACAAACCATTAATTTTTTCCCTGACATATCATACACCTAACAGGCTCCTCCGGCTCTTGCTGGTAGTGTGCCATGACTTCAGTTCCTGCAAGTGTTTCCTCCTGTCTAGTCTGCCAATGTTGCCCATCCATCATTTCTTTCTCTTGGTCTCCCTCCTTCAACAGTTCCCTGGTGGACTGTTTCAGCCAGGCCAGTGGAACTTGTTATATGGCCATGCCAACGTAGTGTTCATTTCATTTGACTGACCCAGCAATTCTTCAGATGGTCCATTCCGCCTTGGCTTTAAGGCTGTGTCAGGCCAATTGACATAGGCTAGAACACCAAGACTACATCAAAATGTTGTTATGCTCTGCATAGTTATGCGGGATTGTCTTCAGTTGTGACAAGCTCCTAGCATAACATTATCAGTTTCCAAAATCCCCCGAAGGCGGAGTGTGGCAGCTCATGTGGCGGGGTAATGAAAAAACGGTCACACACGTAATGTTTCTCATCCCCAGCTGATGCATTTGTACCACAGTGTTCAAGTACTTCGGCTGTTTGGATGATCCCTGGAGTCTTTTAGCCAGGGTACGACAACAACAACAACATCAACATCAACATCAACAACAACAACAACAACAACAACAACATTTTCTTTCCCCTTGGTCTCCCTCCTTCAACAGTTCCCTGGAGGGCTGTTTCAGCCAGGCGAATGGAACTTGTTACAAGGCCATGCCAATGAAGTTTTCTCTTCATTTTTTTAACTGACTCAGCGTGTCTTCAGATAGTCCATTGTGCTGCTTGATGCTCTGACGCACCTGCAGTATGATGATGTGTTCTGTAGTGGCGTCGCTTTGAACTGCTTCAGAAAAACGAATGTTGACGTTGTGCTTCGCGGGCCATGTCTGTGGCATGCATTGGCTCCGAAGCGGATCCGGTTTAAGTAACCGCTTACTTCTGCCTCTAAAATGAGTACATAATTAAAAAAGTGGTGAAAATATCGCTAAAACGAATAACTGTTTAAAGCCGCGGATTGTTCAGTGTGTGTGTGTGTGTGGTGTGTGGGGTGGGGGGTGTGGGCGTTGCGCGCGCGCGCGCGCGCGCGCGCGCGCGCGCGTGTGTGTGTGTGTGTGTGTGTGTGTGTGTGTGGTGTGTGGTGTGTGTGTGTGTGGTGTGTCTGTGTCTGTGTGTGTGTGATAGAATGCGCATTCTTTTCCCTGAGTGGTAATAATCTCGAAAAGGCCCCGTGCATGGGTTGTCGACTGGGCTTGATGAAAAAAAAAAACTACTACTGAAAGACTACTGAAAAACCCATCCAAGAGTTGTCGGTCACTTAATCTTCTTCTCTTTTCCCATCCGTTGGGAGTCGCTGAGGCGTCACATTGAAGAACTCTCTCTCTCTCTCTCTCTCTCTCTCTCTCTCTCTCTCTCTCTCTCTCTCTCTCTCTCTCTTATTTATGAATACGCCTCTGCAAATTAAGCAACATAGGCAAAATATTTTTCTGCCCTGCCTGGGTTCTCGCCTTCGTCTCTTTCTGCTTCTCTGTCGATCAGTCTGTCAGTCGGTCTGTCTGTCTGTCCGTCTGTCCGTCTGTCCGTCTGTCTGTCAGTCTGTCAGTCTGTCAGTCTGTCCGTCTGTCCGTCTGTCTGTCAGTCTGTCTGGATGGACGAAAAGTGCATTCC
>JADBJO010000033.1:1180000-1182500 GCA_016801955.1 Conus betulinus | reverse complement strand
GTTAAAACTGATCATCCAAAATCTTTCAACAAAAAAAAAAAAAAAAAAAAAAAAGGATGGACTGCGGTTCTGTGTGCTAAATATATTGTGTACTTAAAAACCATAGCAACATCTTATGAACGGAAAACATGGTGGAAAATGTTGTTCCTTTGCATTTAAGATAGTTCATATATTTGTTTACATTGAAATGATTGATGTGTTTGATAACATATCCATGTGCCAATGTATAGATCAGGCGATGAAAAGAAAAGATAGACCTAAAGACGAACTTGTCATGCAGCAACGGAGACTTGTTCACATCTGCTTGGTCAGCAACAAAGCCTGTATATGTGCCAGCCTGACAGATTCTCGGTCCCATCAATGTGTACACGCATGAAGTTGATAAGTTTAAAAAAGCACGATAGAAATTCCAAAGACAGAAACTGCAGCTAAACCACATTGCACCGTCGAAAACAAAATTTCGGCTCTTGCTTCAAAACACCGAAAAAGAATATGAGCGGAAGGAGGATGGTAGGTGTCTTCCTTGGCACTGGACAATAAGCGCTGCATTTTGAAAACCAGTACATGGAGACTTCATTTGCTGACCTGAATTTTTTTCATTCACATTTCAAACTCGAGACCTTGATGTTTTAGGGTCTCGATCTGAGAGCTCTAAGTGACCTTTCGTCTGAGCGTAGGGAAGAGCGAAGTTGTTCTACAATGGAGTTGCAGGATCGGAAGTCGGATTACTGGTAACAGACTAGTGGTAGCAGACTGGAAGTTGGGTCACTTACGATTAATTTGTATATTGGTTGTCGGTTTGGGGCACATCGTGTGTCAGGTTAGTGTATGAACTGGTGTTATCAAGGAGAGTGGACGTCTCTTACAATTTTTCTTACAATTTCCTAATAGCTGAGAGAGAGAGAGAGAGAGAGAGAGAGAGAGAGAGAGAGAGAGAGAGAGAGGGCGGGGGGATGGCAGGGGTATGTGCGAAGAGGAATATTGATTACGGTAGCCCACACGTGCACCACGCTTTTCTCCCGACGAGTAGTGATACAAATCACCTTCTGTATAAAGACCGCTTTTCAATCTTCTCCTTCAGACGAACTAAAAGGCGGTTTTTCTTTTTCTTTCCTATCCATATCCGTCAACTCTCCAAATCATGATCTATGTCGCAAGCCACCTGCCACTGTTCTGTGATGTATGTGTCTGTCAGGATCACCATGGCCCAGAGCACAGCCAAACAAGGAGCGACAGCTGCGTTGAAATAAAAAGGGTTGAGACCTCAGAGGAGAAGGCTAAATGTGTCCACTGTCTCATGTTCTTTTCTGTATGTGGTAGCAGGTGTATGAGATCAATTAATTAAAACAGTCTGAAAACATTTTGCTTTCTTCTGTGTGTACAGCAGCAGGTGTTTGAGATCAGAGAAGACAGTCTAAGACATTGTGCTTTCTTCCATATGTGTGGTAGCAAGTGTTTCAAATCACACAAAGAAACAGTGCTTTCTTCCATGTGTGTGGTAGCAAGTGTTTCAAATCACACAAAGAAAAACAGTGCTTTCTTCCATGTGTGTGGTAGCAAGTGTTTCAAAACACACAAAGAAACAGTCTCAGACCTTGTGTTTTATTCTGTATGTACGGCAGCAGGTGTTTGAAAGTCGGAAGAAAAAAAACAGTCTCAAAACATCGTGCTTGCTTCTTTGTATGTGGTAGCAGGTTTTCAAGTCAGAAAAGAGTCTCAAACTTTGTGTTTTCTTCTCTGTGTACGGTAGCAGGTGTTTCAGATCAGAGAAGACAGTCTCAAACTTTGTGCGTTCTTCTCTGTGTGCAGTGCAAAGTGAGCTTTCTTTTACAGATGTTTCAGCTAAGAGAAGCCAGTCTTGAACATTGCGCTTTCCTCTGTGTGTAGGGTAGCAGGTGTTTCCAGTCAGAGAAGAGAAGTCTCAACCATCGTGCTTACTTCTCTGTGTGGTGCTGCAGTGTTTCAAGTCAGTCTCAAACACTGCAATTCTTCTCTGTGGGTAGTGGTAGCTGGCACTCCAGATCAGAGACGATAGCCTCAAACATTGTGTTTTCTTCTGTGTGTGGGAGAGGAGTTGTTTCAGGTAAGAGAAGACAGTCTCAAACCCTGTGCTTTCTGCTGTGTGCACAGTAGTAGGCATTTCATCAGAGGCATGTTTGTTATAATGGCAGCAGCAGAGAGGCAAGTGCCAGGTGCCACACCTTTTTATTCGGGTGGGTTGTGTCAAGACTCAAAAGACGCTGACTTTCGTTATATGATCGTTATCTAACCATGCCTGTCAGCCCAAAGGGAAGTAAGCCTACTGGTTTGTTCATGTTTGTTTGCGGTTGTCACGTCTGAGGAAGGCTTTGTGTTGAAAATTCACTTTTTTGTACAGTCCATTAAATTTGCGTTACTTTACATCTTATTTTGTGTGTTTATTTGTATTTTGTGTGACTGAAATATTAATAAAGCTTCTGGGGGAGAGGAAGGCGGGGATTTAAATTTTAATGATATACCT
>JADBJO010000033.1:1152500-1162500 GCA_016801955.1 Conus betulinus | reverse complement strand
TCTTATAATCGACTAGTGTAAATCTCTAAATTTCTAAGTTTAATCATACTATCATGAAATCATTTTCAAATATGATCAGATTAGACCTTTTTTTTTTCCGGTCACTTTGTTCTGGGTGTTCTCTTTCTGTCTCTCAATCTCTGACCCAACTTTTTTGTTTCACAAAATTTCATGTTCATGTTCTTTATCCATAATAGTTTTAAGTATTCATTTGTATCTTTTTAACACTCCATCCACTTTTCTGTCAATTCCAGATGGGAAATTAATTCCAGACTTTCTTCACTGTGCAACACTTATCTTTTTTTTGTGTGATCCAAGTTGCCAACTTTCTTCTATAGAATAAAGCTAAATGATTTAAGAATCAAATGTACCAACGATAGTCGATCCATACATTTACACAATATTACTCAGGAACAGTATAGGAAACTATACCCCCCTACTGCTGATGTGCCCAGGTTCTACGGACTCCCAAAAGTACACAAGAGTGACGTCCCCCTCCGCCCTATTGTAGCCTCCGGGGGCTCGATCATGTACGAGACTGCCAGATTCTTGGCCGACATAATGGCTCCGCTAGTAGGCAGAACACAACACCACACATCAAGAACAGTGCAGACCTGGTCTCCAAACTCAGTGAGTTCAAGCTGGGACCAGACGAGCAGCTTGTGTCCTTTGATGTGACAGCCCTCTTCACTAGTGTGCCAGTGGAGGAAAGCGTTGAGATCATCAGACACAGACTGGAGTCAGACAGCACCCTTCCACAAAGAACCCACCTCGCACCAGACAAAGTATGTGAGCTCCTCACGTGCTGCCTCACAACTACATACTTCACTCACGAACGGGAGTTCTATCAATAAAACACACATCATGGGGTTGCCATTGAGCCCGTTCGTTGCCAACCTCTTCATGGAGGACTTTGAGCAGAAGAAGGCGTTGTCCTCCTTCCACCACCACCCCCCCCCCCCCCCCCCCCCCCTACCCTCACCCCCCACGTTACTGGGGACGCTACACGGATGACACTATCGCTTTGCTGAAGGAAGATGTGGTGGAGGATTTCTCAAGCCATCTGAACAACCAGCACCCTACCATCAAATTCACCCGTGAGGTAGAGGAAAACGGCAGTATCGCCATGTTGGACATCCGGATCACCAGAGAGGGTGACTCCCATCCTTCAAAGTGTACCGAAAGCCTACACACATAGATCAGTACCTCGAGTTTGACAGCCATGAACCAATGGAACACAAACTGGGGGGTGATCAGGACTCTTCTTCCACACAGAAGAACAGCGAGGAGGAACTCCACCACCTCCAAGAAGTGCTCAGCGTCTCAGGGTACCCTAAGTGGGCCTGGGACACTCCAGGGAGCAAAAAAGATCTCTCCCCACCCCTCCACCAGCAACCCAAGTCCCCGCCTTGGACAAGTCACCATCCGCTATGTCTGAGGTGTCACAGAAGCCCTTTCGCGTAAGATCAGGAAAAATGGTGTAGGGGTACATGCCAAACCATACAACACCATCAGGAGCGAGCCTGTGGTCCCGAAAGTCAAAATAGACAAACTGGACCAATCAGGGGCAATCTACGAAATCCGGTGCGGTGAATGTGACCAGTCGTATGTGGGTGAAACAGAAAGACAACTGAGGTTCCGTGTCAAAGAACACAAGAGGGACTCCACCTGGTAGGGGAACACATGATCAACAGCGGACATGTGTTCAACAGTGACATCAATGTCCTGGACCGGGAGACCAGATGGTTCCCAGAGAGGGGTGAAGGAGGCCATCTACATCGCGGCCACCACACCAACCTTCAACCGGGACAGGGGGAGACACATCCTGCCATCGGTCTACAACTCCCTAGTTCGGTTGTATGACGTGAGCTCGACTCATGGACGTGCGCACCGAACACAGTTCACCCCGTCAGTCGCACAGTGCTGATGAGGGCTGCCGGATGGTAGCCAGCAGCTTCGCTTTCGCCCGTCTATGTTGAGAGACCAGGTACGAATGTTTAATCATAAAATTACTCATTGTCACGTGATCTGTTGTTGACGTCTCAGAAGAACATATCCATCGATTTCAGTTTTAGATTTGGATGTCGTTACGTCTTCATTTTAGGATCTATGTGTTTAATAACCTCTTAATATTCGATATTGTTTGTATTTGATTAGGACTCTGGCGTATTTTTTCTTTTGATTTTGTTGCCTGATTTTGACACAGCTTTTTTTTTTTTTCCTTTTTTTTTTTTTTTTCATTTGCTGGCCTTTCCTTGATTTTCTTTTCCAGTATAGTCTCCCCGTCTACTATCCCTTTTTAGTAAACAGATATTATAATTGAAGAACGAATGGTAACTCAAATTCATCGTGACGGTAACCCATTTCAACTAAACCCCTTCCTCGCTTAAAAGCAGCCAACGACCGCAGCGGACCGGGAGAGGGGAGGGGGGGGGGGGGGGGGGGGGGGGGGGGAAGGGGTGAAAGGCCCTAGTTTCTCCAACGTTCTAAACATCAATGTGTGACGGAGGTGAAAAGGGCGACCCGGTTGATTCCCTGATGGGCAGAACAACGCTAATGGCGCAGCGTGTACCCAGCTTCTACTGTCAGACTAATTTAATGTTTTCTCCCGGTCGCGGGCAGATTAAGACGCAGACGAACGAGGGCGCCAAAGGAGAGTGGTTGGAAGGGCAGAAGGGGGCGAGGAGAGGGGGGAGGGTGGGGAGGGGGCTCTGGGTGCCCTCTATATTGACTCTGGAACAGTGGACCCTGACATTTACGAGCCTCCAAACATCCTTGAGATTGAGGTCTTTACAGCATGCGAGTCGTTGCTGGGAAGTCAGTCTCGCACTGACCAGCTAAGAAAAAAAAAAAAAAGGACAAGTATTCCAGAAGGAAACAAGCCTTTAAAAGGAAGAAAGCTGTCGTACAACGCTCTTTGTCGGAGAGGAAGGTGGTGCTGATTGTATCTTCAAACTGGCATTTACAGTACTGCCTGCCACACTGGCCATGTCTCTCAAGGATTCTCAAGCATGTCAGCATCAGTATCATTGATATCTCAGTGCAGCGCTGAGAACTTAGTCTTTACCAACATTCTGGACTGCCATGCCCAAAGAGATGTCTGTGCTAAAATCCGTGCTTACTGGAGTTCCGATGAAAGCAGAGGTAAATGTATAGTTTCCCTAATTCGTGTTGCTTATAGCCTAGCAGACTGCAAAGGGCCACAGAGTTATCTCGACATACACGTTTAGAAATAAACACACACACACGACTCGTTTATTTAAACAGATTCTCTCTCTCTCTCTCTCTCTCTCTCTCTCTCTCTCTCTCTCTCTCTCTCTCTCACACACACACACACACACACACACACACACACACACACACACACACACACACACACACACACACACACACGTTGGAATTGCTTTTAAATCTTTCTTCGGTTGAATCGTAGGTTAGATGGGGAAAAGATTCGTAATGTCGAAGTACGACAGTCCAGACTGGTGTCACTGTTCATGACAATATCTTGAGTATCACTGTCCAAAAATGGTAATATCTGAAGTACTTCTCTCAATAACAGCATCATTACTTATATGTGAAGTACGGCACTCAAGAATACTGTCAGCATCGATATTAGTATTAGGCACAGCGCACAAAAAACGCTGTCATTATTGATAATGATTTGAGGTACAGCACTCCAAAATATTGATTCTGATTTCAGGTACAGCACTCACGAATGCTGTCAGTATTGATATTGATTTGATGTACAACATTCAAGAAAGATGTCGTTATTCACAGTTATATGAGATACAGCACTCAAGGATGTTGTCAGTATTGACACCTAAAGTACAATACCGAAGAAAGTTGTCAATATTGAAATGGATATTTGATGTATACAACTCCAGAATGCTGTCTGAAGTACATCGCTCGAAATCGGTATCATTATCAATATAGGCGATCACGTCTGAAACGCAACATTCAGAAGCGTTTTCAATTTTCATGTTGATGTATGTATGAAGCACAGCGATGAAGAAAGCTTGTTAGTATTGATGTTCATATCTGAAGTACAGCATTCGAGACTGTTGTTAGTAGTATTTATATTGATGCCTGATAGATACCTTACAAGAATATTTTCAATGTTGATAATAGTACTAGCAGTACAACACTTACAGTGAAAATTTTATCTGTATCAATGCCAGTAGAATAGCAGTCATAGTCATCTCAATATTAGCATCGTGTCAGCAGTATAGCACACTGATAAGTGCTGTTATAATATTTACATCTAAAATTAGGAGTCTAAGAGCTGTCTTGACGACTGCTGATGTCAGCATTATGGTTCTACGCTATAGTCCATTACTAAATGCATATAGGCTTACATGCATGCATATACATAGACAAACGTTTAAAAACTTGTAGACTTTTAACAGTTTGAAACATTATCATATTCCTGAAACATGAGACTTACAGCCATTTAAATACAACATTTCATGCAGTAAAAATCAGCACATTAATTAGAAAGCAGTTGCTTGCATTACTTCCTGATGTATTATCACCTTCGTCCCTAACATCCAGTGTAGAAAATCCAATGCACCACTCTTTGTTCCATTATACTTTATTCTAAGTGCATGGAGGACCACAGCCATAAGAATGATTTTTTGTGCTAGGTGAAATTTATTAGTTTGTTTATCAAACAACACACACATTATTTTGTCATTAAAAGAGAGGAACAAAGAAAGGAAGTAAAAAGGAAGAAGAGAGAAAGAATCAAACAAAGCAAGAAAATGGACGAAGGGCAGACGGAAACAGTGACAGAAAGGAAGAAAATGAATTAATCAATCAACCAGTAAAGCAATCAAAGAAAACACAAATAATTTATTAATGAAACAATAGACAGACGATGGGTGGACGAGATGCAAATAACGAGAAGGCGAACCGAACAGTTATTGTCTCCATCCCGTAGACCGGAACCAACCAGACGGACAAATCAACTCTGGTACTTACCAAAATTGATCTTGGGAGAGGCAATGGTAGGAATGCCCCTGTCGCATGAAATGCTAACGCTCATAAAATGTGGACGCTGCTACCATATTTCACGTGAGATATTGCTGCTCCCGTGTCGTTTAGCCATTGGGCATCCAGATTTGATCTGAAACGCTGCTGCACGTCTAAATTTCTCATGAAATGTGTTCATAACGGCTATATTTTACTCAAATTAGACTGCCACACTAGCGTCAGAACTGCACATACAATATGATCGTGTGGCACCTCTTCAACTGAAGGCCGGGTAAGTTCAATATTTCACAAAATGCTTGTTGCAGCGGTAAACTTTCATGTAAAAAAAAACTATCGCAGCGTCCCGAAACTTCCGTAAATTTTACTTTTGTGCGGTAATCTGTAAAATTCAGCTGATCTTGGTGCAAATGTATAGACTACTTAGCACTGGTAATGATTCGGTTTTCACCAACAGTAATTCGTCATCCGCGAAAAAGTTTATCAGTGCCTGTCTGCTTGTTCGTTCATTTGAATCAGTTTTCAAGAAAACTCTCGGAGAATTCAGAAATACAGATAGACAGACAGACAGGCAGACAGATAAAAATCCTACACTAAACGTAAGTTAAGGTCAATAGGTCCATCAACACATTTAATCAAAATAGCGCTCCTTGCCGACAGACGGACCTACCCGCTAAAACTGCATATTAGATCAAAGCTCCCTCGGCTACAAATGAATATCGTGCATAGGAGCATCGTTACAATGCTGTTGTGAACGCCATGGGCGTGTTTAACACAAGATCTGTATGGTGCTGTCATGCAAGAGACTCCGTTTAGCATTCATTTGCAACTATAGTCGTGTACAGGAATTCTGAATCTTTCTAAAATACACTTTTAAAGGAAAATGTGACAATGTTTTCAATCCGCCTCTCTTCATTTGTCGTGCTTTTTTTTCATCCGTAGAAAAACCTAATAAGATATTTGACTTTATAATAATTCTCGCTTAACATTATATCTACTAATGTAGAATGGTAAGGTGTGTTCAAGTATAAATATGCTTCAAAAACACCAGAGTCACATGTACAAAATAGCACTTCAAAAATTGACATGATACGCATTAACACATGTCGAGAGTCGAACTTTTCTTTTATTTCTCTAACATGGCTGCGTCGCCCGCCAAAACGTTCACATCCGGGTTCTCTCTCCTTTACATATTATAAATATGACCAGTGATGTAATATCTATAAATAGATTACAGTCCGGAACATCTTTCCCTTTTTTTTTTTTTTTTTTTTCAAAAGAAAATAAAGTTCTCGTTAATTTTCGTTGTCTCTGTTTTTGTTTGTGAATCTCTACGCCGACAGTATATCAGAAACTGAACAAATAAAATTTCAGTTCAAACTTTCTCCAATTTAAACTTTCTAAAGGATCAGCAATCATCATGCATGCATACTTCATTCGCTCACACAGTCTGTATAAGTATTATAAACGCAGTCAGACTTCAGTCATTCGCTTTCATGCCCAGTTCTCACATTCATACCTCTTATTACTCCATATAATTTTTTTTTTAATTCTATACGCACTGGATAGAAAAACACAAAAGAAAACAAAACATAATTTAGCTTCATCCGGATCAGCACCGTAAAGTTAATCATTCACACGTATTAAACAAACTGAAGGTTGAAAATACTTCTTCCACAGAAATGAAATGAACTCCACCTGGCTTAAACAAATGCAAATGGCTCTCTCTACACTGAGCCTTAAACTTTAAACTGAAATAAAATACTGCAAAGCTCCAACTACACCGAGCTTGCAGAAAACCTAAAAGGCCATCAATTGCACAAGCTCCAACTACACTGAGCTTGGCAATATAAAGCAAAGCTCTAGCTACACAGAGCTTAAAAAAAAAGAAAAATTTATGTCGTGATCCTTCCTTCTTCCTCCCGGAAACGTTGCGGTTTCCTTGCGATGTAACCACGGCTGGATCTGGTGTTATAGTTAGTTGACTGGGATGGAGGTGAAGGTTGTGGAGACGGTGGTGCTGGCACTGCTGAGGGATGTTGATCTGGTCCCCCATCGTCGTTGCTTGCTGGCGGACTGCCACTGGCTGGCACACCTCCGCTGGCTGGCACACCTCCGCTGGATTCCTTTGGCAGCGACTGCAGGTGTTTACGGTTGCGTCGAAGGACACCTGCTGGCGAGTTGACCAGGTAAGTGCGATTTTCCGGATCTGCTGCGACAACAGTTCCTTGGGCCTCCCATTTTCTCTCATTGTCCAGTTTTATCAATACTGGATCTCCTGTTTTCAGCACTGGGAGACTGACTGCACCATGCTTGTGATCATAGTTCAGTTTATATGCACGCTTGGTTTTCTCGTCTGCCGCTCGCACATCTGCGTCCCTCAGCGGATTAGGTGTAGAAACGTCTGGGAGAACTGGAACCTTAGTTTTCAGCTCTCTTCCCATCAACACTCTGGCAGGACTGGCCCCGGTGCTAGAGTGTGCAGTCGCCCTGTAATTCAACAGTGCAATGTCTGGTTCAGGCTGGCTCAGAATTTTCTTGGCGATTTTCACGGCTGATTCTGCTTCGCCGTTGGCTTGAGGGAATGCAGGACTGCTGGCTTGTTGCGTGAAGCCGAATTTCCGCGCAAAATCACGAAACTGACGACAAAGGAAAGGTTGGTGATCTGACACACCACATCTGGAATCCCATGAGTTTTGAAAACGCCACGGAACTTCCCTATGACAGTTTCTGCTGTTTTGCTGTGTAGGCGGACTATTTCTAGCCACCTGGAGTAATAATCAACAACTACCAGATAGTCGTTATCTTGATGTGTGAGAATGTCTGCTCCAAGTTTCTGCCATGGACGCTCAGCTCAGGTAGCTCAGTAGGACGAAGTGGCTCATTGCGTTGCGCTGGCCTGTTTTTCCTGCATTCTCTGCACTTGTTTATGTAGTCTTTGATATCTCGCCGGAGACCTGGCCACCAACACAGAAAGTAGTGCTCTCTCCTGGCACTTGTGAATTCCTTGATGAGATTCATGCAGTTTCTCAAGGATGTGCTGACGTTGTCTTGCTGGAACAACAATCCGTCTTCCATGCACTAGCAAGCCATCTATGAGAGATAGCTCCCCTGTGCTTGCTGATACGCCTGCAGCTGAGTGGAAAACTGTCTTTGGCCCCCCGTGCAAACGTAGCTGATCACCTGTTGAAGCTCTATGTCATGTACAGTCTCTGACTTCAGCTTCTCCAGTCTCTGGTCAGTCACAGGAAATGACGACGTCACTGAATCAACGTACGCTTTCACGTAAGATTCGGTCTCCATCTCTTCGTCTGCTGCAGTATGAGCAACAGGCTGTCTGCTGAGAGCGTCGGCTACAACGATGCTCTTACCTGGAACATGCACAACTTCAAAGTTGAACCTCAGAAGTCTCATTAACAGCCTCTGACAGCGAATTGGAGCTTGATCAATGTCCTTGACTTCATGAGTGGGACCAATGGTTTGTGGTCCGTTTGCAGTTCAAATTTGTCCAGGCCAATCAGATATTTTGCGAATTTCTCACAGGCCCACACTGACGCTAAGCATTCCTTTTCAATTTGCGCATAGCGCTTCTCTGCCTCACTCAATGTTCTTGACGCGAATGCAATGGGAAACAGTCTATGTCCACACTTCTGCATCAAACATGCTCCTAGACCATAGCTGCTACTGTCTGCACTCACAACAGTCTCTAGCTTGGGATCATAGAACGCTCTGGCTCCTGCGTTGCCTATCAGTTCTTTCACAGCATCAAATGCTTTCTGTTGTTCTGGGCCCCAACTGAACACTCGATCCTTCTTCAGTAATTCAGTCACAGGCTTCAGAGTGTCTGCCATGTTTTTCACGAATCCTGTCAGATAGTTGAACATGCCGCACACTGTCCTCAGCTCCGACTGATTTTGGGGTGGTGGCATGTCCTTGATGGCACTGACTTTCGCTGGATCAGGCTCGATCCCGTCCTCACTGACTACGTGCCCGAAATACTTGACTTTCTTCTGTCTGAATTGGCACTTTGCTTTGTTCAGTTTGAGTCCTGACTGTTCAATTCTGTCTAGCACAGCTTTCAAGCGAATGTCATGCTCCTCCAATGTCTTTCCGTAGACGATTGTGTCGTCCATGATCGCCTCGCAGCCCTCTAGGCCTTCCAGGACTTCCTTCATCTTTGTCTGGAAACACTCTGGTCCGAGAGAGATACCCATTGGCACACGTGTGTAACAATATCTCCCATAAGGAGTGATGAATGTTGTCAGCAGCCTGCTCTCGTCCTGTATCGGGATCTGGAAGAAACCCCGACACTGCATCAAGAGTGGAGAAGATGGTTGACCCAGCCATCTTCGGCGCAATGTCGTCCAGGTTAGGAAGCATGCATCTTGGTCTCTTCACCACTGTGTTCAACTGTTTGTAGTCTACACATATTCTCACCTTCCCGTTTGGCTTTACCACTGGCACCATGGGAGCGCACCAATCTGTTGTTCTGTGACCAGCTGAATTATTCCTGCCTTCTCCATACGGTCCAGTTCCTCCCTAACTTTTTTCTGTAGTGGGAATGGTACTCTCCTGGCCGCCGGCACACTGTATGGCTTGGCCCCTGCTTGAGGTGGATGTGAACTGGCTCCGTCTTCATGAGACCTGTCGTGCCGAAAATCTCATCTATGTCTCTGGTGGCAAGTGACACTAGCCCCATCGTGACCGCTGCCTTTCTGCTAAGCAGGTTGTTACACAAACTGTTTTTCACAACGATCACCTTGAACTTGTAGGCTTTGCTTTTCACCTTTGTGCTGGCATGGAACTCCCCTGCTACTGAAAGCTTCCCCCGGGGAGATGTGAGAGAAATTCTGGATTTCTTAAGTTCTGGCTTATTCTTCAGTTGTCGGAATGTTCTGTCACTGAAATAGTGATGTCTGCACCTGTATCAATCTTGAATGGCACGATGGTTTCCCGTATTTTGAGTTTCACAACCCATGGTTTCGACTTATCATCGTCCACTTTTGCTGCA
>JADBJO010000033.1:1142500-1147500 GCA_016801955.1 Conus betulinus | reverse complement strand
AGAAAAAAAAAAAAAAAAAGAAAAGAAAAGCAAAAAAAAGGAAAAAAAAAAAAAAAAAATGTCTGCGATGGGAATTTGAACCAACAACCTCGAAGCCGGAAGTCCGTGACGCCAATCACATTGCCACGGCAGGTGGTCGGTTGTTGAGTACCTCCCACAGGAAAAAATGACTGGTACGCGTCTCCGTACAGATCCCCAAGACGAGTTATGAAACCACATCTATATGTAGAGGACAACGAGTTCTTCAGTATGATAATAAACAGACAGGTAATAAAACTCGGCAGCTAGGGTACCTTGTCTGCAGTCACCTACAGCGACTGTAGTACTGGACTTTGGGTACTTGTTAGACACCAGGAGTTGACGTGAATGAGATGAATAAACAGCAAAACACTGGGCATTCCACTTAAGTATTTTAATTAAACAAGTCTTGCCCATCAAAATCACACACACACACACACACACACACACACACACACACACACACACACACACACACACACACATTCACAGCAGTATCAGGGACTGCAACAAAGTGGCTGAAAGTAACACTGTATGACCTATTCGGCCTCCGTCCGTCCATTTTCGACCTACAAATCTCACCATGGAATCTCATGTACATACTGATCCTACCGACAGGCAACTCTGTGACATATAACGAATAGCTGCTCTCTTCCCGGTGTTGTTGTTGTTGTCGTTGTCGTTGTTGTTGTTGTTGTTGTTCTTGTGTGTGTTGTTAATGTTGATCTTGTTACTGCTGCCACTGTGGTCGCTGTTGTAGCCATTGTTGTCGTTGATATTGTTGTTTGCGGATAAAGGGACAATCAGACTACAGGACTGGGCACCCTATCATGCTCTTCATAGCTTCGCCTGCGTGCAGGATACAGAGAATAAGAAAGAACAGCAGGGAGGACTTAAACAGCAGATGGATCGTTGAATCAGTCTCCATTTGGCTGAGGGACATGACTCATGAGCTGATTTTTCAGAATGAAAAACATATCACGCTGATGATTTACCTCAAGGAGCGGGCTACACTCACGACACAGCGAAGACACATCAAATAGTAAACAGGTGGCCACGATTTCCCTGGCAGATCAATGTCACGTGAAGCCATCAACAGATTGAACGCCATGATTGGATCGGCCGCCAACCTTTCTCCCCCGTCCAACGGCAACACACATGTCTTGCCTGATGTCGTCATCCTGTCGACAAGCCGCACGTAGGCCTATAGTGAGTTTCACGTCATCTGAAAACAAGGAAATATATAATATCGTTCGGAAAAAAAAAAAAAGAAAAAAGGGGTACTGAATCATTCAGGAATGATTGGCGCAAAAAGCAAAATAAAGTACTGTTGGGGAAAAAATCTGGAAACCTTACTGGAATTATCAAAGAATAGTTTGCGCATGACTTTACGGGTCTCATGCAGATTCTTGAAAAGTTTCAAATTTTCCAAGGATCTTCTTCTTTGTCCCTCGAGAAGGAGAAACGGTTTTATGCCGGCTGCACACTGGCCATTCGTTTTTAACTCATTCGCACCTTTTAAACAGTAAAGAAGCTCCGTGGTGCATTCCATGTCATGTACCACTCACAATCAAACATATTCTTTCAGAGTGTTGGGACTTGCATGATGTAAGACATGAACATTTTACAGCAGACTCCACGAAAACATTGTTCAGTGATGATCTGCCTGATGCGATCTTTGAATTTCATCTCATCTGAGATTTGACAGTAGAAAGATTTTTAACCAGATTTCAGGTGTGTTTTTAGGTGTATTTTAAAGGGTTGTGTGAATGGATGACTTGTGGGCTGACTTCAATGCGGCGACAACCCTGACATGACCCTTTGCGGTCGGCTGGGCTACAAGCAACATAACCTTACCTTTCCCACCATTGAAGGGATTGTTGTCCATGTGATCGTTCTTAAAACCCGTCATTAAGGTGTACACATTCTGCCTTCGGGTATGATGTCTAAACACGACCCTGGTTCGTATGTTTTGACCAGAGGGAGGGATGGGAGGAGAGGCGGGAGGGTTTTATCCAACTCATCGGCACACGATGGCGTTCTTTTCCACAACGGGCGAAATGGGGACGGAACTTGAACTCGAACCTGATTCCTTCTGTCTCATCCAAAGGACCTGGAAGGAACTGGAGTCTGCACAATTGTCAACGAGAAGAGAAAAAACTCCTCTACGCTGGCACTCTCAAGCGGGAATCGCACCCAGGACCTTTAGATCATAGGAACAATGTTTTGCCCACTTAACCAGCCAGGATCAAGGGTTCAACTGACCTCATTTCTGCTGTTCAGTTATCACTGGCTCACCCACTAATCGATTTGTGTGTTGTACTCTGGTTTCGTTCATTTGTTAGCTTCTTATCTTTTGTCGAGGCCTTTCTGTCTGAAGAGAGGTATCGTCCATTTCTGATTTTAAGGATAAACAATACTGGCAATGTTATCCGCATGCCAGCCAGCATCGCACCACTGTGATAGTCATAGTGTGGAATCACACCACAAAATGGACTCGATTAGGAAAGCGGATCTTCTAAAGAAGACCATTTTTTTGTGGTGTTTATATTTTTCAAAACCGAGTGGGATGCACTACGAAAGAAATTCAAGCCTGAAATTCACAAGAAAGCTATATCTGTTTTTAATTTTTTCGTATCGTCAGAATTTTATAAGATGCTGTTTGATTTAACGAAATCGATCAGACAAGGAAGGTGTGCTTGTTCAGATTATCGTTGACGTTTTGTTCACTGCTTTACAGTAATTTGTGATTGGTTATTGTTTGCTTCTTCTGAACAATGTTTTGAAACAATTTGTATCCTCCATGACCCTAATTAAGGATCAAAATGAAAGAATCTTGTCCTTGTTTTTGCTCTCGAGTTCTGTCGGGGCTGAAAAAGTGATGTTAAAAGAATATTTGTCAGTTTTAAAGTGTCATCCCGAGCCATTATCACTGAACTGGGCACCAGACTGCATAAGCCTGGGCATACACACATCTTCTTGCCTTCCTTGAAAAGAAAACATGTAAGGCAAAGGGTTGAGGGTTTGTTTGTTTGTTTGTTTGTTTTAATGTCTATTGTGCTTTTCGTTACTCGGTATCTCTGAAATAAACTATACGTATGCTGTCCTGTTTTAAAAAAAAAAAAAAAGGCAAAGGATTGACTATTTTTTTTATATCTATCATACTTTACGTTTCTCGGTACTTCTGAAATAAGGTATACGTAGGCTGTCTCGCAAAACGAAAACATTTAATGCAAAAGGTTGACTTTTTAAAATGTCTGTTATACTTTTCGTTTCTTGGTACCTCTGAAACGAGCTATACCTATGCGGTCTTGCGGTGACTAACTTGCTTTTTGCCGTAGAGCTCTCAGCAGCGACTGACAGTCTCTCCCCGGCTAAGATTTAATGTGTGTGCATTTTGTCACGATTTCCCTCGGGAACGGACTTGTAGGAGGGAGAGGAGGGTAATGATGAGAAGGGGGGGGGGGGGGGGGGGGGGAGATGGTGATGACAAAATGGAAAACCTTGCAAGATGTTTGTGGGGCTGCTTATCACTTGCCATTGGCAAATATCGTAATTTGCTTAACTGTCATTTTTGTAATCATCAACGTCATTATAATAAAGGTTGTTGCTGCATTTTCTTCTCTCTCTGAATCATTATCGTTGTTTTTATTGTTGTTGTTGTTGGACTCGTCATTACAATTGTGTTTAATAATCAGAGCCGATGCAGTGTAAATTGTGATCGATTTCTAGAAGTAAATCCCTATAAACACACACACACACACACACACACACACACACACACACACTGTATAAACTGAATTCACTGTCTTCAATTGGAAAGGAGAATGTACACACACACACACACACACACACACACACACACACACACACATGCCCGCGCGAGTCTTTTTTTTTTTTTTTTCAAACGTTCGATGATAATCATGGTGACGTCAAATGACAGTTTGTTGCACACATGCGGCGCATGCGTGTTCACTAGAAAACCTTTACTTCCTTCATATCTCCGACCCGATCTCTCTCCATGAACGCTAGCTTGCTCCAGTGACACAGTTACTGGGACTCGTCGTGCTCGTCTCAACTACTATCGACCAACGGCAACAGGAGTAGAACTAACTTGATCAGTCCGACAATATCCTCCCTCGGAGTGAAGGATTAGTACATAACTAATTCATGAGTGTGCATTGGAAAAGGGACAATGTTAATTAACCGAAGTTTGTGTGTGTGTGTGTGTGTGTGTGCGTGCGTGTGTGTGTGTGTGTGTCTGTGTCTGTGTGTGGGCGTGCGTGTGTGTGTGTGTGTGTGTGTGTGTGTGTGTAGAGAGAGACACGGACAGAGAAAGAGGGGAGAAGAGTTAAGTGTATGGATGTGTACATTATTTATGCAGTACTCCAAAATGGACACCAAAACTACAGTTGGCACTGTATGGTATAATGGTTTAAGATTGGAACCTTGAATTATCCGTGCATGCTGTCCCGCGCCTTGCCCGTTCCTGAACGTGTGGCAGCCCTGGCTGTTCAATCCAAGTTACCGTCAAAATCGTGTCCTGTTCTGGCTTCGGATGCAGATGACATCAGAATTTCTTTCATGCTAAATGATTTATGGAGTCGGCAGTTTAAGAATTGTGTAGGCCTGCCCGTTACAGTTACAACTGTGGATATAAATTTCGATGTTACACTAACACATGTGTAATCTGTACACATCTCGTTGTTGTAATTGACTGTAACAGCTGGTGGATAAGCGTTGTTGTGTCTGACTGCAAATGCTAACAGACGTGGGTAGGCCATTCGGTGGTCTGCCACCAAGACATTGCGACATATAGGGCGTCACTGTCTGCAGACTGGTCCGACCACGCTGCATCACATCTACGAAGCCATGACGTCATATGTATGTAGACGTCAAGCGAACACATTAAGCAGGCCGGAGCTAGATCATTGTGAAAAAGGGTAAGGGATAAAATTGACACCTGGGGTCTTAAACGGGGG
>JADBJO010000033.1:1112500-1140000 GCA_016801955.1 Conus betulinus | reverse complement strand
TGGTTTTAATCTGTCTGCTTGGAACCACCTGGCTTGTACCTTGATGGCCAATGAGAAGAATCAACTTTCAGACGCAATGAAAATTCTCAAAACTATCTTATTGCGCCAGTCTATAAATATTCGACCCCTTAAGCAAGGCTTTGGCCATTATTTTGCGGTGTGCAGCCACTGTTGACAACCAGGCTTAGAGGAAGGAAATGAAACTCTCCGGTTTCAAGCCTTCGAGCGCCTTGACACCATTGACTTTCAAACTGTGTCTATGTCCGTGCTTGTCTCTGGCTGAGTATTCATATCGTGCCAAGAGGAATACGTGGATGAGAGAGAGTGCCACCGTGCTTCTGTATAACACTGTGATGAAAATTATCAATGGCCATTAAGTCAAATATGGGATTTGAAGGTTGATTAAACCACCACCACCACAACCCCCTTAGCCCCTTCCCCTCACCCCAACCCTGCTCCCCATCTTCCTCAACCCTCTCTCTCTCTCTCTCTCTCTCTCTCTCTCTCTCTCTCTCTCTCTCTCTCCCTTCCTCTCCTTCCACACACACAAACGCATATGCATACACACTGACATACACACACACGCACGCGCGCGCACACACACTCGCGCTTGCACATACACACACACGCGCGCGTGGTTTCATTTCGCAAAATAAATCCAAAAGCACTTTCGGAAATCCAAAAGCGCGTTGATTTTTTTTCTTTCTTTTTTTTTCTTTTCTATTATCTTGCACAAAAATCAAAAGAGGAACTTTGTTACGGCGTTGGCGGCAAGACAAGACTAGACAAAAAAACGTCTACCGTGCCGGTCATCAATACTTGGAGCCAGTGCTCTTCGGTCTACCGTCTGTCACCAGTCTTGGCATCGTCCGACCTTCTTTCTACCAGTCAGTATTGAATATCTTGGGGTCTGGTCCATTCCCCTCCCCCCCCCCCCCCCCACCCCACCCCTCCATTGCTTACGACAAAAGTTGGCACGGGGCAGAAGAACTCACCAGGCCTTGAAACCTTGGTCCTTCCTTAGATTCGCTTGAAATCACTGTGCTTTGAAAGCTCGTCCCTTGCACCATAGTACAAAAAACTTATTTGGTTTGTGTGTGTGTGTGTGGGTGGGGGGGGGGGGGGGGGGGGGGGGGTAGGGGGGGGGGGGGGGGGCTGGGGATGTTTAAAGACATTTTTAGTTGTGTTACCTGGTAATGGAAAGATCCCTTTTTGTGGACAGTTCAGTAGATGGAATGATTGTCCTGTAAAGTGTACAAGAAGAGAATTTCTGTTTGAAATTGAAACAAAAAATCGTGTAGTACTGTATGTCTCCCTTCCTCTTTCTCTTTCACTTTGCTATTCATATTTGTTCATGCAGTCATGCACCTTGTCAAGTATGACATTTTCACTCGATGTCTGTTTTGATTCAAAAAGCTTCCTTCATTCACTGAAACCTGTCTGTCTGTCTGTCTGTCTGTCTGTCTGTCTGTCTGTCTCTGTCTCTGTCTCTCTCTCTCTGTCTCTCTCTCTCTCTCTCTCTCTCTCTCTCACACACACACACACACACACACACACACACACACACACACACACACACACACACACACACACACGCCTCCACATCATTCTCTCAGCAATGTACACTTTTGCGTGCTTTAATTAACAAACTACATCAATTGCTCTCTGGATCGGCTCCTTTTCTGTTATGTTATTCACTAGTTTGTTACCTTCATATAACTTTTTGAAAGTCAATGCACATACTATATGACTAAAAAAAAAATTCACAAAGTCTACCATCACATTTGTGTGATCAACTAATTTGTATTTTTTGACTTTCCTCGCCCAGTGCTCTGCAATTCATCCGACTACCATAACCACCATCACCTCCCTCTCTCTCTCTCTCTCTCTCTCTCTCTCTCTGCGGGGCAGTTTCGCTGTGAGATCAAAGGGCACAGAAATAGGCCATGCTGCACACCGGATGTCCCGTCGAGTCCCTGTCAGATTCAGCATCGTATTGTCATTCTTTCTTCTTGCCATACTTACGTTTATCAGCCATGCGAGACTATGTAATAATCACCACTGTGTGTGTGTGTATGTGTGTGTGTGTGTGTGTGTGTGTGTGTGTGTGTGTGTGTGTGTGTGTGTGTGTGTGTGTGTGTGTGTGACAGACAGAGAGAACATTACCACTGATATTGTGTCAGCTGCCGCGTGGAAAAACTCGTTCTTGCAAATGAATCCGAAGTCCGGCGAGGTGGTGTTAATACATGTAGTAGTGATTGGTTGTGGTGTGTGCATGAGCCTAATGGGAATTCTTAGTCAAGGGTCAAGGTCACATCATGGGCATAATAAGCCTGTAGGAAGAACAAAGCTTATGCAGAGCATTCCTTGTCAAACGTGATAGTCGTTGGCCAAAACGGCAATAGGTACCTCAGTTACTGGCCCTTGTGATGCATGTATAGTTATCTGACGGTTACTAGACATGCCAGAGAAACACAAAAAAATCTGCCTCATACAAACAATGCACAAAAAAGAGTCCGTCTAAACAACATTTATGGACTGAAGGTAAATGATGGCAGCAGCCTGATGCTGTGATTGAAGTCCCTGTTAGCCTGAACTCCATTCAGACAACCTGCTTCCCAAATCAAAAGTCTACACCTTGAACTATTGTAACAGCAGGAACGCTGAATAGCTTTTGATATTAGAAAGATTATAACTTCCACACAAATGTTCATTCTGAAGGTAAAACAGCTGTACTTCTTTTATGTACTCTCTCTAATCGCCATTACCTAAAAAAAAAATTTCAGAGAAAGAAAGTAATACATAAAGCACACAGAAATGAGCAAATAACTTAGATATCTTATAGAATATGCAAAAGACTACAAAACGTACATGTCAAAATCTTTTGAGGAAACAAGGATAGGTAAATCTGATGGTAATGATAGGTAATGAAAAGCCGGCGATCATGAGAAACGTGACGTGACAGGGAGGTAAGCCAGATATTGAAGTGAGCATGGAAGGAAGGATGATTCAGCTCCCTTAGATTCTTGTTTGCTTCCACGTTGTCATCGTGCAGGATAATGATTGATCTCAAATAAGTATGGAAGAAACCGATGGTGAGAAACTCTTTTCTGTTTCATGGCCAAAATTTTCAGCTTTATTTGAATTTTTATTCGAACTGTTGAACGACTGAAACTGGGGAAGACAGTGCTGGTAGTATCGGATTATATCCCTTGAGTTTGTTTTCCGTCATCAGTTAAATTATCTTCTTGACTTGTCTACAGGGGTCGGTTATGCCGCTTTTTCTTGGTGCTATCGATCCCAAGGGCCCGTGCTGTCCGTTCTTGCCTTGTAATCACACAGAACCTCAATTCATCCCCAGCATCCCTCTCCTGTCCAAGCCCCTTTCTCGTCTCTCCCCCTGTAAAACTATGTTGATGATCCTTTACACTCAGCTCATCTCCCCAGTTACGAAACTGAAAGATACACACAACTCAACTAGAAAAAAAAAAAAAAAAAAAAAGGCTCTTCACGTCACAAGGAAGAGAGATCTACGCATCGGAGTAGACCGTAAGCTTACTCATGGCCAGAAACTAAAGGCAGTAAAAGAGGCTAAGTCCAGGTGTCTCAGTTTCACAAGATCTTGATGGGACACGACCAACACCACCAGCAAAGCCAGCAAGCCTCTCGTTTTTTTGTTTTGTGTGTGTGTGTGTGTGTGTGTGTGTGTGTGTGTGTGTGTGTGTGTAATTTGATGGAAGGTTCAGATAACATGTGCAACAGAGCCTACAATACCATGCAGAGCGTAACTGAAATACTTTGGCGACCTATACTTTGGCGGCCAGCACCACCGCCGCCGTTTCTTGGATTTTTGCCGCCAGTATTTTTGCCTCCACGGACACGTTTCTTTGACTGGGAACTTTTTCGCTTTGCACCTCGTATTTTGTAGCATTTGGACGATAAGAAAACAAAACATACACGATGAAAAAGTGACCCACAAAGAGGAAAAAGACCAAATGTTTCGAATCTGAAGCTCTTTGTCAATGAGATGAGAGGAATACTGTGAAAACATGTCAGACGGATTTTTCTTCGTATCAGAGTATGCACACTTACAGGATATTTTATGTTTAGACTTAATTCCGCCATGGATTTCTCGTTGCACAAAGTGAAGTTTGTGCCCAAACTAAAAGTGGACAAACCCTGATTTTAATGACCAGCGGCACCGTCAAACGTGACATCGAAAATATCATTTCAAGATTTTTAAACCATCTGTCAATCAGTCTCATTACTTTCAGTCTTGAAGACGGATTAGACAGGCGATCACACTAAGAGAGAGAGAGAGAGAGAGAGAGAGAGAGAGAGAGAGAGAGAGAGAGAGAGAGAGACAGACAGACAGACAGACAGACAGACAGACAGACAGACAGACAGACAGACAGACAGATAGACAGACAAACAGAGACAAAGAATCTTCACTGGCAAAAAAGTGTTCTTGTTTTCTATCCCTATGAAATATGCCCGACTTGGCAGCGGAAGTAAGTTATAGGTGACAAATCTAGAGGACACCCATACTCAGCCACAGTCCGAAGATCTCTCACACCCAAACTGAATACGTTCCGTGCTGCCTCACTACTGGGTGGTGACAGTCGGCACCGTCACATACCAAGCATGGAAGATATGTTCACCCAGCTACACGGCATCTCACTGAGAGACGGAGAAGCTCCAAGCAAACCTTTGTAACATTTTTTATTCAAAATCACCATGGACAAACTGTCATCAACACGCCTTCAAGCCAACCCCAAACCCACCAGCGGGACCATTTCCACCAGTCCTTTTAGTCTGCCTACCTCGCTCCTGCCTGTAAATGACTGGCTACATAAAGAACTAATTCTTTCTACATTCCATCAGTGAGTGGAATCGTCCAATCCTGGATTTGAAACCCCACTCCCCCCCCCCCCCCCCCCCCCCCCCCCCCCTTTGGCTCAACTCACTCACCACCATCCCACCCTATCTCTTTTTCCTTCTCACTTCTCCCAACTCATTCTCATTAATGCGCAGTTGTTGTTCATCTACACAACCTCTCTTCCACACTCACCAGTTCACCTCTGTGCGCTCTCCCACCCATCCCCATACTTCCTCCGCCCTACCAATACACTCAACATTGTATGTGATCGGAGAAGAACCTGTTAAGTGTGTGTGTGTGTGTGTGTGTGTGTGTGTGTGTGTGTGTGTGTGTGTGTGTGTGAGCACACGCGCTCACACACAAACACGCATGTGCGCTGTATATGCATGCGTATAATTATGTCAACTGTGCGAGACGCTGATTTAGCAGGCGATCGATTCAGAATGAAGCGAACCACTTGAACCTGACTGTCATGTCATCTCTTGTAGACGACGGTGCACTTGAAATCTAAATCGACTAATGGATTTCTCACGTACGACCAGGTGCAAATCAATAGAGGGGAGCGTGCTCGGAGAATTTGGAAGATCAATATTTCATTGTTACACTGTGACAGATCGGCTTATCGTGATGATCAGCTTCCTTCTTCCAGGTTTTGCCCTTCACGTCATCTGTTCTGTGGTGAATCATGACTACGATCGAACGAGCTAATTGTGTAAGACTTTAATATGCAGTCTCTACTTGATCTGGGTCTGGATTTGCTGTCAAATGCGACCTGTCAGACTCTATCGTTCAGCTCGTGTCGTTACAACATGACTGTTACCTGCAAGCTCTCACAGAAAAGAAGAAGAGAAATTCGAAAGGCTACTAACTATAACCCCTGCCAGAACTGCACCATGCCCTCGAATTAGACAAAGGTTTGGCAGAAGGATCAAGTTTAACTTCTGACCAATGCTACCAGTGGCATCAGAACATATTTTTCATTGCAGTAGGGGTGGCCAGTCTGAACCGAAATCACTGCGGTCTTCAAAATTTGTATAAAAAGCGGAAGGGGAAGATGGGGGCGCGGGGCGGGGGGGGGGGGGGGGGGGGGGGAGGAGGGGGCAATGTTGTGATCAGCCAAACTCGACTTGCACATTTGTTTTCAGGCTTGAAGAAATTCTTTGAACAGGAGAACCAGATTGGGTTAATAAAATAAACTTAGTGTACATAATAATTTCAGGAAGCAGTTACACACACACACACACACATGCATACACGCAGGCAAACACACACACACACACATGTACACACATACGCACGCACACACACATACATACACACACACAGGATTACATTATTGTTTTCGGAAGACACACACACACACACACACACACACACACACACACACTCAGAGGGAGAGAGAGAGGGAGGGAGAGAGAGAGAGAGAGATTTACCGGAAGGACTTTTTTGTTCAACTATAAATGATCACTTGCAGCCCCTTGTACTATTATCATGTTATGAAAGTTAATGTGTCTGAAGTTTTGTCATCTGTTTTTTCTCTATAAGCAGCACGATTCTCCATAAGCAGCACAAATTTTACACAGTTCTAAGAAATGTCTTGTAGGAGCAACTGGTTATATTTGTGTGGTGTGTGTGTGTGTTAAGTTAGGTCTTCAATTTAACGTCTATACACATTATGTGATATTAGAGCGCGTGTGTGTGTGTGTGTGTGTGTGTGTGTGTGTGTGTGTGTGTAGTGTGTGTGTGTGTGTGTGTGTGCGTGTGTGCATGTTTGTGCGTGTGCACGCAAAAAAAAAAGGTCATCAGCAATTTTCTTGATGGAAGTTAAGGGAGCATACTCTCATGATCCTGAACAGAGTCACCTGGTGCTAAGGAGTCGAGATCAAACTGTTCTCAACAATTGAGTGTTTGTGTTTGTCAAGAACTACGTCAAAAAAAAAAAGAAAAGAAAAAACAAAGAAAAAAAATTCAAGTCTTTCGTGAATCTGATGGAGCTGAAATTTTGTTCCAAGCTGCATACCCTACGAACCATTAGCAGTACATAATGAGACCTCTGGCAATTAACACAATATGTATTTTATTCTTTTCATGATTTTTCTCTACATGATTTTTAGCTTAAAAGAGTACTATACCCCTTCCCCCCTCATCCCACCTCTCATTTCTACATGATAACAAACACTGACAGTGTATCTCAGATCAGAAAAGGCACTGGGAAAATCTGCAAAGTACTTGGTTGAAGTGCAGGATCTCCCCAGATGTGTGATGGCCTCATGACTGTGGAGGATTAGACTTGCTTGGATGTAGCTGTACATGAGACAAATGATGCAGTAGCAATGCAAGCATGTGACACACACAGAACTTATCCTTTTCATCGAATCATTACACTAAGAACGAAGTTGTCATAAATTTTTAGGATTTCAATTGAAGGAGTTGCAACCATGACAACAAAGCACAAACAAAAAATGATAACAGCAGGGGGAAAAAAAATGATGGATGGGTTATAATAGTATGCAGAAGAAAAACAAAGGATGAGGATGAACAGTATGCAGAAGAAAAACAAAGGATGAGGATGAACAGTATGCAGAACAAAAACAAAGGATGAGGATGAACAGTATGCAGAAGAAAAACAAAGGATGAGGATGAACAGTATGCAGAACAAAAAAACAAAGGATGAGGATGAACAGTATGCAGAAGAAAAACAAAGGATGAGGATGAACAGTATGCAGAACAAAAACAAAGGATGAGGATGAACAGGATGCAGAACAAAAACAAAGGATGAGGATGAACAGTATGCAGAACAAAAACAAAGGATGAGGATGAACAGGATGCAGAACAAAAACAAAGGATGAGGATGAACAGGATGCAGAACAAAAACAAAGGATGAGGATGAACAGGATGCAGAACTCAGCAGTACAAAAGCAGAACATTTTAAACTCTTGTTCTGAACACTTTATGCATCATAGCAGAACTAAAGAACAATACTTCTAAAATATTTACAACTACAATTGTTGACAAACTTACTAAAAAGAGAGAGACAGAGAGAGAGAGAGAGGAAAAGATGGTATAAAAACAAACAAAATGATATAAACAAATAAATCAGTAAAAACACCACTACTAGTATTCTTTCATTTACCGACATTTATTTACATTTGTTTCGAAAGCGTGAGAATGAGGGTGGAGCAATAATACATGATAACACATGTGAATGTTGACAGCATTTGTTCAGAACATACAGCACATTGTATCACAAGTATTTGTCTTTCATATTGTTCAGAACAAACAACATATTGGAAGTATCACAACTGTTACTCTTTGATACAAAAGAAATATGTGCATGATTTATCAACAGGTTTCCACTTCACTTACTATCATTCTCTTCTTCTGCTGAAAAACTGCCAACACATGTTTTAACTGATATTCATCTGTGCAGAAAATCCCATCCCCAAAAGATAACGCATGGCTGCATTTAAGGTGGGATCATCAAAAACGATCATACATGCAATCCTCTCACCGGACGGATAGAAATGCACAATTTGCTTGTAAGGGCATATACTTGGTGATTCCTCCCCCAAATTCCTAGCCCCCCTTCGCACAGCCAGGGAACAGAAACATCAAATCCTTTGTAGAATCGCTCTCACTTTAAAAGAGTGTAAAAGTGGTCTGCAGCACAATCCACAACCAACAGCTGTCTTCTGCTTCTTTTATTTTTATTGTGTTTTCATCTTCTGATGCTTTCAAAGGAGATAAGAAGTGCATCACCCTGATTAAGCCATAAACCGCAGTATATTGAATCTGAAAAGTGACACACAAACATTAATTTGAGCAACAGTATTCAAAACATGTGTGGCGATTACTTGTTTCATAGGTTTTCCTTTCAATCATTGCATTCGCTATGGAGTTGACTAACTCTGCCACTCAATTCCTGCTTGCTAAATATGCACTTTTACTAGAATAATGCTACCGTTTTTCCCCTTGCGTTTCCCACTTTCTTATGCATGTTTATTTTCTCCATGGTTTGACTGAAAATAAAGAGAACTGTATAAACTACTCACCAGCAAGTAATTCCATGAATACAATCACATTTCCATCCTCTACACAGATGGTTCTGTACAGATTAGAGACACTAATGAAAAGATACCGATTACTTAGACTTAAAACAGACTACCATAGCAATTATCATTTTCATTCAGCCCTTTATTCAAAAGAAAATTTTTAAAAAAAACTTTTTAAAATGTATAAATATATAACGTTTCTATACAAATGATTCTTTTACAATAAAGACAAACAACCCCACCCCCATCCCCACCCATACCCCACCCTCAAAAATGATGAGATGATGAATTGAAAGTATGCAATAAGATTTACACAAGTTCGTTTGAAACAATAATAAAGGGACAAGGCAGGGAGGGAGCAAGTTGAAAATAACTGGGAGAGGAGGGGAAGAAGGATGAGAGAGGGGGAGGATAAGGGGAGAAGAAAATATGAAATACAGTTTGCAATATCAACAAACACAATCTGTAATTTGCATGTCCTAACAGTTCAAACATATTCATCACTTTATCTGGGTGCACTGTGACACCTTGATCATCACAACACTTGATCTGGACAATTAACAAAAATATAATAATCTTCTTCATAAGCTTGATCTTGTATCAGGATTGTCCGCATTTTAACACAAATTCCAGGCATTATCAGCAAAACTGTCACAAAGTATAAACAGGATTATCAAGTTTAAGTACTCTCTTTGAGCAAAATCGTGACATTCAAAATGGACAAAAGAAAATTAGTAGAACCATTTACTCCATTGTCCCTGCTCTTTATTGGACATTCTAGTCTCAAACAGCTAAGTCTGCAGGCTCATTCTGTCACAATGCCTCTCAGAGATCTTGCTCCAACTCCAAAGCTGACAAAGATATTCAATGACTTCAAGAGAACTGATCATCTTCCTTCTTCAACCTTAACGGGTTTTTTTCTTTTTGTAGCCAGCTGGATGTCGCTCAACCACCACTTCATCCACCTCAACCAGCTAGCTGGCGTGGTCAATACATCATTTAACAGTTGTGTACAAAAGACCAACATCCTTGCACTGATTTTGCAGTGAACTATTGTATTTTTATCTGCATATGTAAAGAGCTGTACCCAAACAGCTTTTTTTTTCATTAAAAAAAATCAAAATATGAAGTATTGTACATGTACCTGCAAATGTACTGAACTCAATCCGGACATTCATTCACAGCTCTGAATATCCCGAAAATGTATGAAATGCAGAAACAGTACTCTAGGGGTAAGTCCGATGTAAAAGACACAAGACTAAAGATATTACCCATTCCCAATACCCTCTTCCTAACAAACATACATCCTGTGTTCCAATACAGTGCATTCTTGAAGTATCTAGTCTTAAAACAATGCAGCAGATCATAAATCATCTCTCAGGGAGGACATGTGGACACTCTATGGCTGATAGTTGTTGTGCATGCCTGTCTATCACAATCCAAAACAGAAGCGTTTACGTTGTCAGATCGCTCAAAACAATGGAGAACAGGTACACAAGCTGCAAAAATCAAAGGTTGGGATTTGTCTGCTGGAAGAGCAGCAGCTGTTTCTGCATCAGAACAGGGAACTATGAACAAGGAGGAGGTATGGCAAAGACACAAGCAGCTTCAAGCGACCACCAACAGTTTTACAAAGAAAATCATTTGTGTCCAACTTTACAACCTTAAGCTGAGCAAATGTAATACTGTAACTGTCATCAAAGCTACTGTTCAAATTTCAATATGAACACATTTAATTATTCATATTGAGATGCATGTCTTTATTAATCACTGACCCCATGGTTCATGCTATGCTTAACATTTAACATTTAAGTCCATGCATTTCTTTCAAAAAGTCAATAATCATCTAGTTTGAAGCAAAGAATATGGACTCATCCACCCCTAATACCCACATAAACTGGAGAAATTACTGCTATCAATCAGATCTGACAGAGAGAGAGAGATGACATCTAACAGTCTGCCCATCAAAACTTTGGTCAGTTTGTGTAGCCACAACCTATACAGGTATTCTGACAGCAGTAAAACACACACGACCAACAGGCCAGTTGATGATGCCATGTGACAGGATCTAACGAGTAGGAGCCCTTAACGACTCTATCTGGGTATTGGTGCGACTGTTTGGGAAGGGGGGGGTGACATTGGCTGAGGCCAGGTAGGGGGTAGGGGCGGGCATGGTGGTGGAGAAGCAGAGAAGTATTCCGCAGCAAAGGCGATGACATCGTCCGGTTTCCTCAACAACAGCAGAAACTGCAGGAAGTCTGCCAGGAGAGCTTTCAGTTCAGGGTGGTGGCGCATGTACACTGTGTGGTCATTCTTCAGCTCTTCCTGCAACGCAACCCACAGCAAACACAACAATCTCAGAAGACAGTAGGAAGACAGTGCAGGTGATGAAAGAAAATGACTAACAGGACACTCACTTTAGAAAAAACAGAATAAATTATGGCAGGCCACAATGGAAATCAGGACAAAACAGAGGGCATGAAAATAACAAACAGAAACTTGCGTAAACATAAAGAAAAGGAAATCAGGATAAGTATGAATGTAAGGGAACTAATAGGGTGAAAATGTGGAAAGAAACTGAACAGAACATGAATGACGGAATCAGAGCAAACACAAAAATGAAATGTGGACATAACTCATGGGAAAGAAAGGGTGAACACACTGGAATGAATCAGACCAGACATACAGGACTGAGACAGGATAAGGCAATGCAAAACAATCAAACTGAATGTATAAAGTTACAGTGATTCATGAAAACAAATCGGTGAACACAGCAGATGATCATTGCCATAAATCAGTGAGAGGTACTGAGAGCTGACCTTGTTAAAGACTATCTGATCGTGGAATCAAAGCACTTGAGCATGGACTAAATGTTGCATACTAACACTGAAGCACCCAGACAGGCCCACAGTACAACTGATGGCAAGAAAACGTTTAACTAAACCCCAGGTAGGGAAGCTGAACAGGGTGACTAGCACTTGGGCCCACCTTTCGGTCCAGGAACTTGGAGTACATCTGCATGTCCTCTTCCCAGTTCAACTCCTTTTTCTCAAACACTGGCTTAGGTGGCTCCTCATCTGAGAACAACAAGTGACCCTCACAGGTAAGCTAAAATATTTATCTGGACAATGTTTGCACAAATACCATATGTAAATGAACTTTTGTACAAAGTATCATATTCAAACAAACTCTGTATGAAGTATCAAAAGCATCATGGGTTAACTCTCCTCCATTTTTTTTTTTTTTTTTTTGAGGTTTTCATATTAATTTTAGCAATAATCATAAAATGGTATTAGAATTTCTCAAATAATTTTTATTTCCAGGTAAATGCATTTGTTTATGTTTGTACTGTAAACTATTCATTTATCAGAAAAACTACGTTTTTAGATATGATGATTTCCACACACACACAAAAAACCCTTCGATCCCCAGTGACTGAAAATCAAGGGAAAAAACTGCAGGGAGAATTTCACAAGAAGTATTTCAGTACCTCCAAAACACTGGCAACAAATGATCCATCTGAACACTCACCAATCCTTACACTTTGTAATTTATTTTGAGTTTTTTCTTTGCCTGGCCAACCATGCTAGACCATGTCAGGGCTGACATCACTCAAAACAACATGAACCCCACAACAAATCTCTCTCTCTCACACAGAAGTGTAGAGTCTTAAACATTTTTAATTCGTACTGCCGAATGGACAAGCACTGCCCATTACAGTCTTTAAATCACAGACTCAGATGAATCTCAAGGACTGGAAATAGAGACTCTGTGAAAACAATACATTTCAATGCACTGAGGAGGCAGAGAGAAAGACGCCAACAGAAAGGAGCATCAATCTGGGTGTTATTTAAATTAGAGCCTAGCCAACAGCACAGGGCCCTTATAGGACTGTCCCCATGACGTTCTGTCGCAAACAAATGAACACATATCGACACAAACTTAGTTGTGTGCACCCATTCATGACCTAAAAGCTAAACAATGGATCCTTGACAACCTCATTACCTGGTGGACAGAACACAGCAGAACGGCTGGCATGTTAAGAATTAGCACAAGAGACAAGAGGACTGGTCAAGAAAGCCAGAAAAGCAGCAGTTATGAACCATCAAGAAAAGAGTAGAAATGACAAAAATATTCATCGTAACTGGAAAACTACCAGCATAAAAGATCCAGGTGGGGATATATTTTAAACTCCCACCCCCACCCCTCAACCCCATCCCCAATTCATCTCTCCTTGTCCAGCCCCCTCCCCCCCCCCCTTTCCATCCATCCCATTTTCTTTGCACTCCCCCTTCTCCTCCCCAACACCTCTTACCCACCTATACAATTCAAGTCCATACAGTTTCTATAATGTTTTGCTTTTCAAAAGGTGATAAGTATTGCATTTCACCTTTTTTGTTTTACTGCTTTCTCTGATAAATCTTAATATTCACTTTGGAACAAAGTAGTTTCAAAAACATGTTCCTCAGTAAACATCAGAATATGCTGAAGATAGCTATGAACAACAATGTAAAAGAGAACAATGCACATTTAAGTTCTTTCTTTAAATTACATTACATTTTACATACAAAAGAATACATTCATTGCATTCGCTATACAGCACTTTCCTTTCATTTTTAAAGTACACTCTCAATAAAAACAAATAATAATCAAATATGGAAACATGAAATTTAGGCTTGGACAATTGCTACATTTTTTTTTTTCTTCACAAAATGAATTGTTTTGAAACTTTTGCCATGGGCTATTGACAGGACAATAAAGTCTAAACATGATATGAGTCTATATGATGCTGCAGTCAAAGTAATCATGCTACCCTTTCAAAAGCAAGGAAAATTAAAATTCAATCCAGCCTCAAACTCATTAACTTTGCATGAACTAGAAATTTTGATTATTTCCTTTTCTTTTCATGATGTTTTAATTTTCCTCCTCCTTCTTCCTTTTCTTCTCCTACTTCTTCTCCTCTCACTCATGGGAAAATCGAATACGGACTGTTGTCACTCAATATGGGTAAAGTTGACAAGAAAGACGTACTGAAAGTGTCCTCTGAAATTCATCTGTCTACAACTTCCGGTGAAGTAAACTCTCATGTGGGTGTGTCGCTGAACACATCCTTCAAGTTGTTATGTTCTTTCTTGAGTATTTGTTAAGCTAAGCTGAGTTCACTGACTCCAGCATGTCCAGCATCTAAATGCTTTGCCTTTTCTCAGTCTCTTTCATAGATGGGAGTGAGCTGAAAATATTAGCTTTCCCAATGCTATCTTTTGCATGCTATGGAATTTAGTGAGCAGTGCTTTTTGTTTGATCCTTTTTTTTTCTTCATATGATGAAGTTGAACTGTCTGATCCAAACTCATTCTTAATACTAAAACACAAAAAGAAACATGGTACTTGATGATCAGACAAACATCATTTACCTTTCAGTTTTATGAATGTTTATCTTAGAATCCTTTCTGTTTCTTCAAATTAAAAATTCAACAAATTAATATACGTCACATCACACAACTTTAATTTCACATGTGAAATCATGGATAAAGTGTCATATTTTCAAAAAAACAGTGCTTCAGATAAGATTTTAAACCAAGATTCTGTGAATAAGTACAAGCATAAGAAATCCTGCAAGCACGTTAAATCGCATTCCACCATTCGGACTAGAGTAGACCACTGTGTGCCGATTGGATGGACAACAAGAAAATAAAGCACATGCAAACTGTTGCTGTGTTGAGACATAATCATTATTACTATCATGCTCATATAGTCCCTATCCTCTGTTTCAAGGCTGAGCTGCAAGTGCTTTACAATCCAAGCTATATTAACACATTGGGCTGCCTACTTGGGGAGAGTCAACTGAAGAGCTGCCTACTGGCACTGATCATTCATTTCCTGTGTCATTCAGTAGAATGTCAGCCACTCAAATTTTGCTCACTCTTCCAATTTTTTGAGAGAATGCATATGATACAAGTCATCCATACCAATGGCCAAACTGGTCTTCTCTTCCGAAAAATTGACGGGATTTTATGCATACGCAATGTATACATTCATTCACATATAGAACCTTGGTTACCTGAAGCATTTGTTCACACACCCAAACTGTGATATAGTCTCATTTGAAGGGCTTTCCGGGACATGGAGTCAGAACAAATGTTAACTTTGAAGGGTAAAATCCTCTTGTACTGAAACAGCCTAGCAGAGATTCAAACCCGCAATCCCTGGATCACCAGGATCACAAGTCCCACACTCAACCAACATTATCCCTATCGACAGATTGTGGCTGTGCTTCGCTGGGTTTTAAAAACAGTTGAGTGGGCAAAAATCTCACAATAGGTAAACCTCAGAGTTCAAGCCAAGGTAGAAGGAAGGAAGAAATATTTTACAAAATCAGTGTAGATTTTATCAAGGAATAATTCAGAACAAAATGGGAAAAAAATTAGGAAAGAAAGAACTGTTTTCATTAACCTTTATTGCTCTCTAAAATGTGCAATTTAAGTCCAAAGAAATACTATAATGACAGTCAGCATACACTGAATAATATTCAGTTTAAATTTAAATTTGGAGTGGCGACTTATCCATGATTTTGCATGCAGTCATAATTCATGATCAATGATAAAAAAGCATTTCAAGAAAGACCACTTTGACCAATAAATTTCAAAACTGAAATGCTAGCAGTTGTAGCTGGGTATAAATAATCTTGCAGAAGTGAATATAACATCAGCTTTTATCAGATATGTTTACCAAAAGAACCGACACCAAATGCTGTCATTTATTCCTCCATTTGCAAATCAAATTTTTAAAAAACAAAACTCACAACAACAAAATAGCATGCTCATAGACATAAAATCACATCCACATGCAAATCAATGTTCCTATGCAGGAGCACAATCATATCTCCCCAGGAATCGGAATGAAACAATAATCCAATCAAATGAAATACACTTCATTTAACCAAGCTATTTGAAATAAGCAAAATGAACAATCGCTCATTTACAAAATCTCTCAGAGATTTCCAGAATGAAGAACAGCAATGCCAACATCTAGGTCCTGCAAATAAATGAATTTACATGAACACACACACACACACACACACGCACACACACACACACACACACGCACACACACTGAGAATGTTGTTGATCAATTAATGTAATTCATACATCAGAAAACAAGTATTTTACAATTCTTCAAAAGCTTTGTACTATGGAAAAATAGGAAGTAAGTAATAAATGTTGATGCTTGCATGTGTGTGTCTTTATGTGTGTTTGTAGATGTATATACAAGTATGAGAGAGAGAGAGTGCATATACCCGCAAGCAAATATGTATGTAAAATATGATTCAGTTTCACTTGTATCATAGCCTACCAGACCACTTGAGGCCCTTTCATGGATAAACTGTTGTTTTCATTGGCGATTTTTGTTATCCCACAACAGATGTGTCTGAACATTTCCTATACCACTTTCTTTTAAAACCTATTCCAAAGGTATCAAGTAATACTACTACGCTGCAAAGAATGTTCATACATGTATATATACCAAACTATTAATACCAGTGAATCATCCAGGTGTATGTAAACAGCCAGATACATCACAGCTTGAAAGGAAGGAGCCAACTGACCTCTTTCTATCATGGTAGGTATCCGCTGGAGTTTCATGGTAACAGGGGACCCCACCTGCACTCGGTTTGACAAATGCCTGCAGACAAGACAGTGGGACAGACTTATAAACATGCAGTTCACAGCTTGTCAAAGACACTGTTCTCTCTCGTTCCCTGAGGGAGAGAGGAATGGGAGTGTCGGGGGGAGGGGGGGGGGGGGGGGCGCAGTCAGTCTTTAAAAAAAAAAAAGAAAAACATACTGAGACATTAAAATTCTCAAGTATCTGTAACTGTCTATGAACCAAAACAATCTGACAATATGGTGTTCATAAAAATGATAAAGAAATGCATCAGTATACTGATAATATGAATAAGAAGTTTGTATTTTAATGGCTTCTTTAGATGTCTCATTGTAACAGATTAACTGATACACATATCAGAAGGTATGTGCCTGCAGGCAGTGTATTCTGTCAAAAATGGGACAAGTCATTACACAGCAGAATATATTTAATCAAGACTGTAGGGACTACAGTGTCTTTATAAAAACAGACAAAATTTTGAGAATCCATTAGTATCTATACTGGAAGTACAGGTCATGAAAGTTAAATGATCAAAACAGTCATGGAGTCAGCTCTCCAAAAACTTATTTGAACATATTCAAAGCGCTTCAACTTATACCTGTTTCAGGTTCGTCTACACGAACTACACAAAAATTGAATAACTGGAAATGCATGTGATGTTAAGGTATGTGAACAGTGGATACATATAATACCGAAACAAAAACAATCTGCAGATACAGAATACCTTTGCCATCCAGCTTCCCAGAACATGGCCAAGGCAAAACATGGGAAGTACCAAGTACCTTACACCAATCATTCAGTGACATGTTGACCTAAAATCACACTTTTAAACTGTTTGATATCAAAATACATCAGGAATCTCTAACTTTTGACACTTTTGATAAGTTTCATGTAAAGTTTTGCAATGTTTTTTTTTCTATTGTTAGTTGATTGTTTTAAAGCAGTCTGTGATGAACTGTAGTTCTTTCCAGTCACATTTTGCTCAGTGAAGGCTTGAAGATGTATAGAGTCATCTCAATAACACCTGTTTCAAATGATGTCTCCCAGCAAGGCTGGGGATAAAATCTGTCTGAACTTTGACAAGGCCTGTTGCATCTTTACACAGACTGCAACATGTTATCAGCAAAGTATATGCTTGTTTGAAACCAAGTCAACAGACCTGCTTTTCCTTAAAATTCAGCAGTTGTCTGTTTCATCATGTTCACTGTCTTTTGTCTGACACACTGTTTCGGCTTTGTTAGAATGCACATGATGAAGTGTGATTTGCCAACTGAACTGCACCTGTGATCTGCAGATAACTGAAATTTGAAAATTGAAGCACCTGCAAGCTCACAATGATCATGAAAATGTAAATGTAAACAAACTGTACAAAGCATGCAAAACAGAACTAAGACAAGAAAACTGTGTTCATGACTTGACGACTCATCAATGTTCACATTTGGCAGAACAGTATTACAACACTTTGTACTTTCCTCCTTTTTTTTTTCTCCTCTGCCATGTTCCACCAAAAAACTAATGTTGTCAACCAGAGTGAAGAATGAGTTCAGTCACGCTTCTTATTCAAATGTCCACATCTGTTCAGTTTGATGATGATGACATTTCTACCTTATTCACTGCACAGAATTTTGACAGCAGCTTGGTTATCGCATAAGCTGGATGCAGCATTATGAGTAAAAACACATTTCTTTTTTACAGTAATCGCAAAAACAAGGATGCTGTCAAGATCAGCAGATTCATTTTAGCTGACAGAAATTTAGGCACATTCATTATCAGGTTAACTGTATTCAACTGCATTTCTCTCTCATGCACACACACAAAAAAAGCCTGAAGATGTTAACTTCACAAATGTACAAGAATTTGCACATGATGTATCTTCCAAAGACATGACACCTTTGTGTCAAGAGTGTGACTCCTTCACAGCTACAGTTTGAATGTATGACCACGTTAGGGCAGTTCAGGGCAATCTCTGGCTCACACATAAGTTTCTGTGCTTTTTGTGGATCGTATCTCTGCCTGGGTGAACCACAAGTCTACATCCCCACACACTGTAATGTACAGATTTGGATGAGATGGGTCCATCCATCAGCTGGGGAATGATTTACTGGCTTTATATTGTAATGGATTGTATAGTGCTGTACTGTATGGTGCTGTGTGGTTTGATGTGGTGTGTTTCATGCTGAACTGCAGTGAGCACGTTTCTCATGAACAGATTTTCTGCATAAAATTTGGGCAACTCTTCCTTGCAAGAGTGCAACACTATAGCAAAATACCACCTGTTTTTGTGTTTCTTTTCAACCTGATTGCATGTGTTTTTGTTTACTAATCAAATCTGTGTCCCTCCCGTGAGGAGTTAACTTGGGATTTTCTTGCATATTATGAGGAGTGGGATTCATGGGTGCCCTTTCTTCTCCCACACTTGTTTGAGTGCTTCCTTGCCTGTCTGTCTCCCCTCTTGCGTCCATTGCTTATTCTCTTACACAGTTGTGTATGATATAGCATTACAATTTCTGTTGACTACCTGCTCCTTATATTAGCTTCATTTCCTATTTCTTTGCCTTCTGTTTATTTTCTAATTTATCAATGTATTGTGTGTTTTGCTTTGCATGTTATATCTTAAGTTACTGGTTTTCTTGTTAAATACCTCCATCTGATTTCTTTTCTTTCATTTTCCCCACTTACTGACAGTTTCTAATTCCAAGTCCTGTCTTTCTTTAACACATTTAAGTCAGCCATTTCTAACATTAACATCTGAACGTCTGTTTCTAAAGTAACATCTCAATATCAAAAACAAGTCAGTATCCTCTCTAAGTTCATATGACATTGAAAGATGACAAGGATAATTCTGAATGTTATATCCAGAGCACGCAACTGTAGAGATTTCAGACTGTGCCTACACCCTGGGAACTTACCCATCATTGATAAAGTAAGACTGCCATGTGGTAGGTAAATCCACATTGGAGTTGATTGTTCTCTCCACACCCAACACACGCAGTTCCACACCTTCTATTGTCTGTGTGCGTTCTTCCAGAGACCTCTGAAAAAGAGCATGTCATCAAATATACAATCGCCCTGTGACAAACATGAAAGACTTGGTAAATCAGTGTATTCAATACTTATAGATGAAAAACAAAGTTTATCCAACATACCTACTTTTGATAATCATTTTGACAAAGATACATATGTTTGGTCTGAACAAATTCTCTGTTAACCAGTCAGCAATCAAATCTTCCCTATTAAATTTGAATCTGCAAAATTCCTGTAACATTGTACACATGAACACATTAGATAAACTTGTGGTGTCACATCACTGGTAATCATTACTATTTCCAAATGGTATATACCAAGGATTTGGATTCCACATTTGCATGTCCACACACAGCAGCGCACACACACACACACACACACACACACACACACACATAAAAGCATGCACCACATGCACATACACAGCTACCAAGCCCTTTAAAGCACAAAGTATAGCCACTTCAGCGTTTTAAGTATAACATTTCAAATCTTAAGCAAAGCACTTGTATGCAATTTCTCAAGAGCACTTTCAATCACACTTTGTTTTGCACACAGCATGGTGGCAGAAAAAAGAAGATTGAAATCTCACTGGTTATCACATGCTCTTGACTTGACCAACAAAAAACTCAAATTGGTTGACAATGAAACTGACTGATAAGGCAGCAAAATCATCATCATCTTTATTGATTTTTTTTTTTTTTCTGCTTTTTCTTCCTTTCCTTACTGAAGTTTGCAATTTTCAAGGAAATAAGCCTACAGTCAAAAGCTCTAGGTTGTCCTGGTTTGTTCCAGCCACCACTGAGACTATGAAGCACACTCTTATGGTGAGTGGTGTGGTTCTGGCATAGCATTTTGTAGCAATGTGAAGCAGTGTAGCACTGTCAATGAAGCTGCAGCATACCACACCAAAAACACAGCAACTGGCAGCTCTGAATGCACATCGCTATTACCACTGCCAACCACTACCAAGCACCTGCATCTACACATCATTTACACTTTCTTTCCAACACATGCACAAACACAGAGGACATACGTAAATGGCAGGACACAGGTTGGTCTCAGAGTCAAAGGAAATAAAGTGCAGCTCTTCTGGCAGACCTTTGCCAATGAACACTCTGTGCAGGAGTAAATTGGAACCTGAAAACAAGAACTTGATTTGATTTTTTTTGTTTGTATCCTAGACTACAAAGATCATCTCTGCAGCTGCAGGCATGTTTGAGAAAAAACAAGAACAACGATGCTGAAATCAGCTTAAAGGTACACATGTAAACCTCTAAAATTAAAACAGAAATTTAAAACAAAGCTATGCAATTAAGATTTCCTTTCAATACAATTTCTAATATTAACAGTCCAGCTGACTCAAATAAATTTACATCTCTTACAACCTAGCCAACAGAGTGGGTAATCTCTGGGTTAGGATATTTCTTATTTGATGGGTTGTTTTTTTTTTTAATGTGCTGTCAAGATGATACAAATAAGTAAATACCAGGCAATGAACAATCTAAAACAAACTGTTTTGATGTCTACTTAATCAAAAGAAAAATGTTCACTTCCCCAAGAACCTGAACACTCACTTCAAGAGGAACATCCCACAGCATGCTCTTTATGGAGTCAACCAAAAAATGCTTGTGCCTGATATCACGTAAACCCCAGTTTTCAGTAAGATATAAAAAGTGATAGACAAACAAGAATGTCTTCATACCCTGGTTGACAAGAATGGACTTAAAAAAAAAAAAAAAAAAAAAAAAAAAAAAAAAAATAGCAGTCTGCAGCTTGCTTAAAATCATCTCCTCTGTGGGATTTCAATGTGCCCACTGAAGGTAATATGGTTGCTGACTGACAACCAACGCAGCAAATCAGAAAATGTCAAAATCTCCATTCTTTATACATACCTCAAAAACAAAGTTCAGTCACATTTTTAGAAAAATTTCTTTGGTGAGAGATTTGTACATACATGTACCAACTTTTCAGATTTAACCAGACTTGAATAAATAGTTCCTTTAAAGGCTGATACGGAGGGAAAAAAATTGTCCATGTAGAACAAAGTAGTTTCATTTGTGAATCATTAAACTCTCATGTTGCATACATTTTTTTTTCCCTCTATATCTAATCTGTGTGTGCTGTATTGCAAATACAGAAAACGATAGAGATTTTATTCGTATTGTAGAAAAGCTCAGCCATTTGCAAGAAAAAGATAAGAGAAAGAAAATAAGTATAAGGGTAATAAATCTCATTTATTTTCAAACTCCAGTTGCAGTTTTATTTTCAACCACCACACAACACCAAGAAGCAGAAAAGCAAAGTTAAATTTTGATCCTTTTTTTTCCTTAGTTGCACATTCAAATCTTGAACCACTATAAAGGACCTTCAACTACATGTCAGGCCTTTTACAAAGGTGCAGCATGTAAAAACCATAAGGCACTTGGGAGAGCTGAGATCCCCACCACGGTCAAACAGACCTTGGATCTGCTCTTTCATCCAGATGCGCACCACAGATCCACATCAAAAATCAAACAGGCCTGTCCTTGGGCCGCATTCAGTCTTTCCACTAATTTTCATGAAAATTAGCTAAGCAACTTTCACACAGAACTGGCTCAGTAACTTTTGCATAAAAGTGGCTCAGCAACCTTTGCATAATTTTGCTGTTTGGATCCCTGGATCCACCTCTAGCCCAGATCCACCCTATGGATCGGCACCAACATGTCATGATGTGTCCTTGAAGCACACTCCTTTCTCCACCATCTTTTGTTAAAGTCAGTTCAGTAGTCTTTGAATCAATTTGTTGATGACAGACAAACAACAGAATATGTTTCTCCCCCTGACTCAATCTTATTGTCCTCTCTATATACTCCTACACGCTCTCCCTACCTTCTTCACTCCATGGGCCCCCATCTCCATGGGCCCCCATCTCTCAACACACACACACACACACACACACACACACACACACACACACACACACACACACACACACACACACACACTCATCTGACTGGTATTTTGGACCTCCAATGTAGGTTGGGGCCTCTTTTTTGTATCTTTTTAAAGTACTACACCAAACAGTTTTCGTTTCAATTTCTGTCAGATTTCAGCAAGCTGAAATGACTGTAAGCTTTAGCTGTTGTGGGTTAAGTTTATTCTGACAGATACTGCGATTGAGTCTGTAATCTAAAGGACCAGGAAACAGAAATTGAAAATATTTGTGACTCACCTCAGATATAAATCCTTTCATTGTTTCAAGTGACACAGATCGAGAAGTGCGCTGCACATCCTGAATAACAAAAGAAAAAATTTTGTACGTTTTCACTTTATCCATAATCATTTTATTCTGCCAACAATTTGTAAAAGACAACACTGCATGTATCAACATAATATTTTCAGTCACTTAATCTTCTCAGCTTTTTTGTACAGAACAGTCTTACTTATATGCACAATATGATCACCTTTCTAATAAATGGAGTAAATCTGCTCTGGGAACTTAACAAAAATACACACATACAGCCTTCAACAACTTACCTGAAATTCCTTAAATTCAGCCTACAAAATGACTGTTTTTATCATTTGCAACATTCACCTGTTTCAGTTTGGACAAGATCAGTCCAAAATATTCCTGGTCTGGAGATCTTAAAATCACTTTGAAATCAAGAATGATACAACAGGAATTTAAGGTGGCAACATGAAACAGAATTTAGAAAAAAAATCAATATCTAAAAGGAAGGCTGAGAGTGATGGGGGGAATTTTTCCCTCTCTCTTATTTTACCAGGTTTATTGAAAGTTCTAATCAAACTTCATGCAAGGTTACCTTGAAAGACAGAATTAAAATTGACCGATCAAATTCCTCTTCCTCAGCCTCCAAAGGAACTATTTCTCTTGATCAGTGTCACTGAAATCATCCTGATCTGGTCTTCAGGTATTGTAGAGGCACACAGCACCGAGTGCAGCTTTATGATTTATTAGAAAACAATATTATTTGGCAGTGAGTCCAGAGTCAGAACACCAAGTTCATTAAATCTGATTCAGAATGCTCTGGCCATTCAAAGAAAAGGAATATTTCCCAAGCTGTCCAGATATTTATCACAGATTAAAAAAAAAAAAAAAGTTTCTTTTCTGTATAACATTACTCAAAAAATCTTCTTCCAGCTTCAGAACCAAATGTGACACTGACTGTTCATCTTAACAGGTTAACTTCATGTAAGATAAGCAGCAAACCTGAAATGTGATGTTAGTTACTTAGTTCCCTACATTCAGTTTTAATGTCCACACATTCACCTACGATGATAAGGCAAACAGGAGTAATCATCCCACAAGAGTGAACGAAGAAGGTTTATCTCGCACAACTGAACATAACCAGAAAAAGGGCACAATGACATGGACAAAGAAAATGGCAAGTGTTATGTCGGGCACCAGCGTGACTCGAACCCACATCTGATAAGAACTTGGTTCTCTGACCAACAAAATCAGCCATGCACCCAATGCTAAAATTGCTTGATTTTCAGAATTATGAAAATAAATGCTTATATTTGTACCAAAAATGCAGTGGACATAATCATGTGCAACAACTGAACATGCATCAAACATTACTCTTTTTACCCCTATGATCTAACCCACTATAAATTCCTTTGTGGCAGAATTTATGCACATACATAAATTATCATATAGCAAAACAAAACCCAAAAAAAATTACATTAGAAACATCAGAAAGTTACATGATTCTTTTCAAACTATCACAATGTACTCTGAAATCATTAATGTAAAACATGTACAGCAAAAAATACATAGCCCACGTACTTTTTCAGCTTCAGAAAGAAAAAAAAAAAGGCACCTCAGAAATTGTGTCATCATTCACAAATAAGAGTGAGTAACTAAACAAACACAGTTACTTCCCCAAAACTGTTGTGCCTGGCCATTCTGGACAATTTCCCCGCAAATGCATATACCCAAGCCACCCTTCCTCTGTACCGCATTCTGTCCCCTCCCATACATAATGCCTACCCTCATCCCACCCCATCCCTTCTCCTTATTTCCTCACACACATACATACACAAACACATCACACACACACACACACACACACATTCATACTGACCACACACACACAAACGCACACACACACACACACACACACACACACACACACACACACACATGCTGATACTGACATACATATCACACACATTTATCCACATACTTTACACAAACATTCATACCAAACTGCCATACAACATAGTTTCACACAAACAAAGCACACACATGCATACACTTGTCACACAAACACAAGCATACACTTACATACAGAAGGCATATTCAGATGAATGATTTATCACTTTTGAAATGTCATGAAACAAACAAACCAATGCTTAAAAAAAAAAAAAAAAAGCATACCTCCCTTGCGTGATGACTCTGTTGATGACATAGTTATCTCCCTGTCTGACGATAATAGTTTTTCGATCCAGGGGGCAGTTCTCCAGCTGCAAATAGTCCAAGTCACTGACATGCAGACCTCATTAATTCTGGTTCTCAATTGTTTTCTTTTTTACACATTATACTGTTTTCTGTTGTGATGTACAAATAGTAGCATGCCTCATAGTTTTATTTAGCAGTGTTTTGCTCTGAGCTGTGGTCTTTTGCAGCAAGTTGTATTGTAGCATCTTCCATTTGTTGTTGTTGTTGTTGCTGTTGTCGCACCCTGACTAAAAGACTCCAGGGATCATCCAAATAGCCGAAGTACTTGAACTCTATGGTAAAAATGCATCAGCTGGGGATGAGAACAATACGTGTGTGACTGTTTTTGATTACCCCGCCACATGGCAGCCACACTCCGACTTCTGTGGATTTCGGAAACTGATAATGTTATTATGCTAGGAGCTTGTCACAACTGAAGACAATCCCCGCATAACTATGCTGAGCATAAGAACATTCTGATGTAGTCTTGGTGTTCTAGCCTATGTCAATTGGTCTGACACAGCCTGGCTTAAGCCAAGGTGGGCATGTTCCATTTGACAGTATTGGACATTGCAACATATTGAATCCTAGTGCAAAGTACTATGTACCTTACCATACCATACAGTATGGCAGTGTACCGTTACTGTATCATACTGAAAGGCACTATATCATAATGCTATGTATTTCAATGTGCAGTTATTACTGTGAACAGTCTCTTAGAGACAATTGTCATGCTATATATAAACTAATATGCACTGACAGCTTATGTTGTCGCAATGATTGAGAATATACTGAAAGCTATTGTCATGTGTGTTTTTATAGGTAAACAGTCAAACAGATATATAAACAGACACTTGGATAGACACATAAATAATAAGTAAACAAATTAACATGTCTTTAAGATATGTTTTGATTCTGATAAACAAATAACATTATCTTTTTTTTCCTGGAATCTAGTGTCACTTGGTCATTCAACATACACCCAAGTGTCAATGTGCATGCACATCTAGCCATTTGTTTGCTGCATCAAGGTCAAAAGCAATGTAGATGGTGAATGTACAGATTTAATGTAATGTTTGCATGTCATGAAACTGCCTGTCAGTCTACCACCTCAGCCTCTTTGTTATCTACATGTTCATAAAGTTCCTTCATTTCCAAGCAACAGCTCACCTTGACATATTCATGGTGGTTCTGCTCAAGAGTCTCCATGTTCTTGGAGACATGGCAGGTGATGGACGTGCCGCAAGGAACCCCATCAATGGCACCATGACTGTTGGCGTGGATCAGAAAACACTCCTGACCTTTGAACTTGGAGGGCTCAATAGTCACTGTGAACTCACCTAGCTCCTTGCCAGTGTCTGACACCGTGACCAAGTTGTCATCAAACATCACATACTTGAAGTCTGTTTTCTGGCACTGCACAGCAACAAACACCACTCTTATTCCTGGCATTCAAACACAATCTACAAATAACTGAATTTCAGAAACAGTTTTCCACAGCAGCAATTTAGGCTTTGTACTGGTCTTCAGATCTGATTCTTATTCACACTAGCTCAGTAAAATGAAAGAACAGAATCAGACAGTTTAACAAACAGTAATATAAAGTAGTAAAGTAATCAAACAGTTGAAAAATCAATGATAATAAAGAATACAAAAATATGGCTCAAGTGATCTGATGGTACTGCTAGTACTACTTCATCATACAGACTCAAGACTGATCAACTACTTGTAATCAGAGGTTCCATCACCTCTTAAACTAATAGTGCATGGTAACAGCAATAGAAAACAGTTCCTGAACCCAGCCATCAAGCAGCCACTACAATCAACTGAAGGCCAACTGATGGATTAAATCCTAGGCCAGTGTGGAAACCTGCTGAGTACTTCCCACCACAATCTGCGTTGTTTTTGCCTTCAACTTTATACCATAGACTATTTTCGCTTACATTGAAACATAATAATTTCAATTTAACGTCATTTCCAAGGAGAAGCCTCTTGATTCACAACTGATAAACTGCAAGAAAATGACCTCGTCTCTGTTTACTTTTTATTTTGTGGAGAAGGTTGTCACCTCCGTTAGTCTACTGGGTACTGGTGTTAACCATTTTTGGACACCAATAGATAACGCACTTTGGTTTTAGCATATTCAAAAGACTTGTAATATGTGTGTGTGTGTGTGTGTGTTGTATGTGTGTATGTGAGTGTGTGTGTGTGTGTGTGTGTGTGTGTGTGTGTGTGTGTGTGTGTGTGTGTGTGTGTGTGCGCGCGCGCGCATAAGTGTATGTATGTGTGTGTGTGAATGTGTGTGTGTGTGTGAGTATGCTTTTGTGTGTGTGTGTGTGTGTGTGTGTGTGTGTGTGTGTGTGTGTGTGTGTGTTGTGTGTGTATATGTGAGTATGTGTGAGTATGTGTGTGTGTGTGTGTGTGTGTGTGTGTGTGTG
>JADBJO010000033.1:1080000-1105000 GCA_016801955.1 Conus betulinus | reverse complement strand
CACACACACACACTGGTACAAACGCGCACTCAGCACGCACGCCCGGCACACACTCAACGAGACCTACATGATCAGTAACCCCCCACACTCAAACACACACAACTGAATCATCACTGATATTATTGTTGTTGTTAATAGTTGCTTTGTTTCATCAAGTGACACTTTTACTGATTCAAAAATTATGAACATACATGTCTTCTGTCACTGGTGTCTCCGCTGCTGGACCTACTGATGATCGAGGTAAATGGTGAGATTTACGTCCTTTTAGTTATTCACGGGCAAATCGCTTGACACACTGAGCTGTAGACCTCTATTTTGAAGTTATCTTGCTAGCCTGGCCCTAAATCGGCTGGTACTGGGCTCTGAAAAACGTCACTGTGCATAAAAAGACTTGTGTGGAACCTCAATGATTGTGTCTGTTTTTTGACGCTTGAAAACGCTCACGGGTTAAGTTTAAACTTTCAAACCGTTGCTTCGGCAGTTACAATCACAGTTTGAGGACTAAAATGATAAAAACATTTAAAAAAACACACACACAAACGATAATATGAGTCTGAGAGGGGACTAATTCTTGGTGTCCTCAATGATTTTCGCAGACGAATCAGGCAGGCAATGCGCAGGTGGGTGAATAAGCAGACAGGTATTTGCAGGGGCTGTCTACCTGTGGGACCGGTGTATGACCTATTTTCACGTAAAACCCACCTTGAGACCAATATGGCGACTACTTACGGAAGTGTCTGTTCGTGTCCATTCAAATTTGTTTGATACCGTTGTGAAAGACAGGTGTGTATATCGAGGTTTTGTTTAGAGGAAATGTTGAATTGTTTTGTTTAAAGGTATACAGTGACAAATTAATGCTTTTAACTTTTGAAAGTCCAAGTCCATTTCATGCCATTGAAATTTGAATACGTCGGCGACACTCGACAGTGTGTCGAGCGACAGAGACTTTGAGTCGGAATGTGAGTGACAGTCGCTGTGCTGTTGTGATTACAGACAACTTTGAAACTTACTTTTATTGACCAGCGGGCTGTCGATAGTTTTGACCCACAAGAAATAGAAAGACTAAAACGAAAACTGACTGTTTATTGTTTACAACCAATATTATTATAGCTCATTACGTCGTGGGGTTTGTTTTGATTTTTCCTTGTTCTTTAATGATTGTGTGTGTGTGTGTGTGTGTGTGTGGCCACCGTCAGTGATATAAATAATAACTCGATTTTGAGGAATTGTCATGACTTCCTCACCACCACCACCCACTCCACCACCACCACCCCACAACCTACAGTTCCACTTAAATCGATCAGTTTCAGTATGATGCACATCCCCCACCGTAATTATCATGTCAGATAAAAGAAATATGATCGTTCCTCCCCACCACACAATGATTGCCAACACTTGGCACCAGAAGGCTTTGTCTTGAGTTCGTCAAGTAGGCTACGGTCAGTTCCACCCTCCTTCTTCAGCTTCAGTGGACACTTTTTAGCTGGACATGAACAATGCCTCTTACTCATGTCCTGGGGAGACCAAACAAGGGAAAGGTTACGCTGGAATGCTAAAGTTACGCTCAGTTTGCCAGAACTTTGTTAGCTGTACAATGAGTCTTATCTCTGTCTCTCTCTCTCCCTCTCCCCCCACTCTCTCACATTCCAGTGATCACAGGCACATTCATTGACACTAGAATACACTTGCAACTGAATGTATTTGAACATGGTTAGGAGAGAGATTAATTCATTTCCTCCATGAAACGGTATAAAATGAAATGTAAACATTTACGTCTACATATGTAATTTCTAAAAAAATGGAAATGATAAATTCTGTAACTCTGTTATCTCTCTCTCTCTCTCTCTCTCTCTCTCTCTCTCTCCAACGTTAGTGACAATGTTATTACTGACATGTAGCACATTCCTCACCTTCCATTACTTTTAATCTTCCTTGAACAGAATCAGGTACCCATTTATTGCAGGGTAGACAGAAGGTTTTCGGTTCTCCCAAATCTGACCCCACAATTGGTTCAAACTAACAATCATCAGCTCTGCAGGCTTTAACCATTATTTTGCTTGTGTGTCCCTCTCTGCAGTTACTAGTAAAATCGAAATATTCATGAGTCACAGGTTACTAGTGACTCAGTGTGTATGTGTTCTTGAATGTTTATATCATACATGTACGTACATCTATCATTGATTGCATTGTCACTAAAACAATAAAACATAGGACTTTTTGTGAAAGTGTTTAACATATGACTGAAAAAACACATAGTCTGCAAACATGTATAATTTGTACACTGTTTAGTTTTACTCTGTGAGAGAGAGGAGAGAGAAACAGTTTGCAAATAATACACTTGCTATGGAAAGAGAAAGACGGAGAAATTTTTTTTTCAAATGCACACTTATTCATATAATTTACACACATAAGACAAGTATTCTGTTATTCATTTTTTAAAATACATTTTGTTGACTACAGGCTGCCAAATGTGTGTGTGTGTGTGTGTGTGTGTGTGTGTGTGTGTGTGTGTGTGTGTGTGTGTTTTAGTGTTTTCTTGTGTGTGTGTGTTTGCACATGCATGTGTGGGTATGTACATTTATGATAATGATGAACTCAGAATATAATCTGTAGCTGAGAGATTAATGAGGGCGAAAAAGTTATTCTGTTAGTGGTTTATTTGACAGGTCAAACCACACCATAAAGTCAATAGTATATTCTCATTATCTTTAATTGTGAATCATCAGCTTGTGAAATAGATTTTGCAGAATGTACAAATATTCCTATATTTATCATATTTTATGCACACCAAAGTTGGTAAGCTTTTATGTTTTGTGATTTTATGTTAAGATTAACATGAGGGAGACAGGGGGGGGGGGGGGGGGGGGGGAAGAAGAAGATCTGTCTGCATGTCTCAGATATGCTTTTAATGAATTAGATAAGATCATTTTCCTTTTGTTGTGTCAGGGACTATATTTTTGTTTGTTTGTTTTGTTCATGAACTGTGTACACATGCAATGATATTTTATTTTTGCTTACATCATCCACGTTTTTCCAGTTTATCAAGATGATGCACATGCAGTCGATGCTACCAGTACCATCGGAAGACTTCCCATCAGCCATCATGCTTGCCCGCATGGCTGATGTGGTTGTCAACAACAATGTCCTGCATCGCATGGTGCAGCCCACAGAGCAGGGCACAGAAGTGGTGTCGGTCAACAGGCTGGTCAATGTGGTGCCTTTCAGAAGGTGAAAACATGAGTGTACATATGCATGGTTTGCTCTGTGTGTGTACATGCCAAGAGGTGTGTGTGTGTATGTGTGTGTGTGTGTGTGTGTGTGTGTGTGTGTGTGTGTGTGTGTGTGGTGTGTGCATGCATGCATGTGTATGTGTGTGAGTGTGTGTGCATGTATGCACCTGAGGACCAGGTTGTTGAGTGGATGAGCAGGTACTTAGGCAGGTGAGTGGCTAGATAAAGTAGAAAGAAACCAGTGGGTGGGAAAGAGATAGGATGTTAGCGTTTGTGTGATGTTGTTTTTATTGTGTATTGCAATGAAAATAATTCTGTTAAGGCATTCAGGAGTGGATGGGTATGAGTTAATGTGTTATCATTGAATATTTCAGTTGTACCAGTAAGAAAATAAATAAAATGAAGGACCAGTATAGATTTAAAAAGAAAAAAGGGAAGAAATGATGATGATTACCACCACCACCACCACCCCCCACCACCCCTTAATTTAATCGTATTTGATAACCTCACAAACACAAAAGTTTTCCAGTTGTTTCATTTCCCAATAAGAGCAAATTTCAGGCAATTTTTGTTCTGTTCACATCAGACTGCTAAGAGACTGTGGATATGTTGTTGGAAGCAGTTCTTGTCAGCACTCAAGCTACTTAAGGTAAAATGCCAAAGATCTGTAAGTTTTGCAGAAATTTTGAACATAGAGATTTATACAAACCAGCTCAAAACAGTTTGCAGAAATGTTCGTAGAAACTGTATCTCTTGTCCATTCAACCTTTGACATAGTCCCTGAGATCCAACATTTCATGTGTAAAATAACCTGAAAATTCAGAAACCGGGATGCTCGTCCTGGTTCCAGGTAAAACAGTAGGGGTTATTGGAAATCTGTAGAACAAAGTGTCATGCTGCTTAGGGAAAACGAAATGTGGAATCTCACTGGCAATCATTATGCAGAACTGAAATGAATCAACACTTTTTCAGATTGACTTCTTCCAACTTTTAACTAGATATGAGCCCTTCCCAAAACTCTCATTTAACTGGCTTGGTCAGTTGATGTCAACTGTACTTTGTATTTGGCTGTTGATTCTCTATGTGCTGGTGTGTTGCCGAAGAAAAGTCTCAGTTTACTTAGCTTCCACTGGTTCACCACAGTCAAATAAGTGAGCATGCACTGTTCCAGCAACAACTTCAGTTTTTAGTTTGGAAGCGTGGTTAGATTCCATGAATGGGAAATCACTTTCATTGTGCCGAAGTAAATACTGTAAAGACTGTAAAATCAGATCTTCTGATGCAGTTTGTTTGTAAACACTATCCATTAGGACAAGGTGCTGATTAAGTTGAAAATGAAAGGAAATCTTAGATGAGAAAGGGAACAGTAAACAGTAAATAATGTATAAGTATGGTAACTCTTGCTCCCATGATGAGATAAATCATGCTCCCAGATCTCCAAGCGATAGCTGCTTGTAACACCAGATAGCTCAAATGAATCTCTGAATCTGTTGCTGATAATAGAACTTAGAAGGGAGTTAACTGTGGTACTCTGTCAATACTCTTTTTGTTTTGCATTTGGGGACAGCAACTGTCATACTTATTTGTTATTGCTGAGAATGAGTTTTTTTTCTGTATTACAGATTCTGCATGTGTGCATAGCTGTTGCGAGTTCTTTTTCAGGATGTGCGTCTTAGATAGCACATGTACTGCTGACCAATCCAGAAATTATTGATTTGAAACTCCAGGTTAAAGATTGTCATCATAAAAAGAAAAAAAAGTGGATATGTGAACTATTCAACAGATCAAGTCCATTGTTTTGAGTGCATACTATATGCAAGGGGCGCTTCATTTCCAAAGAAAGCATGCCCTCATGAGGCAGGCACGTCCTTTCTCTGAACTCCCTCCTCCTCAGGACTGCTAATTTGGCTCCAACACGTTGGCAGCCTTGTCCTACTGACCTGTGTTTAACTGCTGAACACTGACAAGCATGAGGGACTGCATGTTCATATTCTTTCTTACATTTGTGCACTCAGTGAAATGGGCTTTAGCACAGTAAGTCTATACATTTATAACTTAGCCAGTGCAACAGAAGAAAAAAAAAATTGACGTCTGCTCATGGGGTGATGTTGGTGTATAATGTGAAACCTCATGATGTAGTAGGATGGAAATTGTGTATGTTCGACACTGATGTCTTGGCTATTCCATGTGTTGTTCTGTAAGTTATTTTTTAATCATCAGATGACTTAGCCTTCACTCAGTCAGCTGAGGGCCCAGAATGCAAGAGCATACTGTTGTCCCACAGCAGCTTTCATGCTGTTCCACACAGTTACACAGGTCACTGTAATTCTTCGATCAGTTCTTTCTCTTCACTTACATACAGTGAAAAATGTTCAACTTCAAGTGCCTCTGGATCATTGATTGACAGCAAATTAACTGAACTTTAAACTACCAGATTATTGCTTAATTTCAGTGTTTGTACTTGCTCTAACATACAATTGAAATTAACCTATGAAGCAGGCTACAATGAAGTAACATTCATTAAGCAGGGTTTGTACAAATAGCATTATAGTTAAAAATGTATTTTTCCAGCATTTTGTGTGTGAATCCAATGAAAATAAAGTGATTTCCATTTTCAGTTCATAGGTGTATTTGAGTGAGGGGGAATAAAGCAAACAGACAGACATCTGTCTCACTGTTTGCATTTGTGTGGTAGGTATGCAACTGTACCACACAGTCTGCTTTAGTAAATAAGTCTGTGCAGGTAAAACATGTTTTTTCTTCCAACCAGCTTTAGTTTGTTCATGTAGTCTATTTTACATGTTTAGTCCAGTCTTGTTTTACAGTCACCAGAAATCATATTCACACAAATTTTATGATTGAATTATTTTCAGCTTTTAAAGACAGTCTTCCAGCATCAGATATAACACTATAAAGAAAGAAAGAAAGAAACCAGAATTTGAGTTTGAATTTGTTTGCAGTGTGATCATATATGCACTGACTGTTATTTGGCCTTCTGGTATATAGGAATGGCTGTTCTCAAGACTTCAACTATCGCCAGATTTGCATGACATGATTAGTACATTCCATATGTACCTAATGCATATCACTTGGAAAAAAAAATTATTAAGAAATATTAATACAGTTTATACAGTCACATAGTATTCAACTCTTTCATTCATAACAAGATGAGGACTGTTGCTGGAAACACATTACTATTTCTGGTACATAAAAGAGTTATCATGTGTGTGTGTGTGTGTCTGTGTGAGTGGGTGAGTGTGCATGTGTGTGTGGTGTGTGTGTGTGTGTGTGTGTGTGTGTGTGTGTGTGTGTGTGTGTGTGTGTGTGTGCATGTGTATATGTGTGTATGCGTGTGTGTTTGGTTTAGGAGCAAAGGGTAGTGGATGTTGCTTATACATCGTGCGTGCACATCTTTTAATTTTTCTGTTTTGACATGTTGGTCGCACTATTCAACAAGCAAATGCAGGGACAGTCTTTAGAATAGGACACACAATAAAAACTACCAAAACACTGGCAGCTAGTTATTTTGGATACAAGCCATTTTAATATTGCACAAAGAATTTAATCCATGGAACAGAATTGTTCTTGCTGCTACAGTAATCATGGTTGACACAAAGAAAGTATTTGGGGGGGGGGGGGGGGGGGGGGGGGAGTACTTTTGGAAAACTGTAGCAAATCTGAATGTTTATGAAATAAGTACTGCTACTTCCAGACTGTAAGCATTATAAAGCTGTGAAAAAGTAAGAAGAAATTTTTGCTCTGGTTCTTATAGGAGTGTTGCAGTAAATAGATATTTCATGAATGTTTGTTACTTTTTTTGTTTTGAAGAGAGTGTACTGCTTCGAACGCAAGGAGGAGCTGAATGAATTCTGCAATGAGTTACTGAGACGTCCTCTGGTAATGCAGCCGTTGGTTCACATAGGGCGAGGATTGGGGTCTGGCAGTATGACCTGTGGACTGTGCTACAAAGATGGTGATTATTCATATTTCTCATTAAATTCTCCTATATTCAAGTTTCATCATCACCTTTTAGTTATTAATTTTTGAAATTAGGTTTCAAAGAAAATTTGACCTGGAGGGAGTTCGCACACAGAAAACATCTACTCTCAAGATACAGGTTTGGTGATCAAACATGTCAAGTGGATTAGGTCATGTTTTATCTTTTTTACAAGGCTTTGATCCTTCCACGCACGACGAAGACATGCAATCTGTTCACCCTACAAAGTTGGCTGGATTATATTTGCTTGCGGGTACATATGACTAGTTGGACCCTGAGTGTTCCAGTGAGGAATGGAAACAAACAAACTTAACTAAGCTTAAAAACTAGGCAATTTGACACAAGGTTAAGACCACCCAGGAGGAGACAGATTGCTCTGCTTCTCACCCACTGTGCTCCCCACCTCTTCTCTCCCTCTGCTCCTCACCCACTTTGCTCCCCACCTCTTCTCTCCCCTTAAAAAGGATCTTGCAACAAGAAATACAAGCATGAACAAGAGTAGTTTAGTCAAGGAATGCAGACTTGCAGAATGTCATGTAAATGGGATCAGTGTACTCTTTTCTTTCAGCTTCACATTCTGCAGTTCTCTAACTGAACTTAGTCCCTAGTTCACAAGCTAAAGTGACACTGAAGTCTGTGTCAATAGATCTTTGTGTGTGCTGTAGTAACCCTCTTGGCCACGGTTCCCCTCATCTCTTACACATTTGGTCAAATAGCTCTGTTCCAACTGAGAGTAACTTTTGTTTACATTTTCATGATTCTTCATGTTTACAAGCTGGTCAGGATTTTTGTTTGTTGTTGTCTATTTTTATATTTGGAGGACTTAGCTTTGTGCATTTAACGTTTTACGGGTACTATTAACTCACTTTTCAAAGGTTGAGAAGTCTGGTTTTTATATGTTAAAAACATGATTTGATGTGGTTCGATTGCATGTGGAGGAATATCCTTCACTGCATAGTCATGATAAGTGCTTGTTTTCCATTTTTGTCCAAAGACAAATGGGTAATGATGGTCAACCAAACTCACCCAAAGATCCTGGGGCGCCTGCAGATTGGCCTTGATGCAGCCAGAAACGCCATGGCTCGTGGACAGTCCTGTGAAATTCGGGTATAGCTTCCTAGCTAGACTTGCAGACTGATTCTAAACACATTATGTATTTAAGCTGTATTGTTTAAGTACTAAACTGTTAATATGATATCATATGACATTCTCTGATCTCATTAATCATAATTAAATCTCTCTCTGCTGCCTCTGCTGTCTCTCGTCCTCTCTCTCTCTCTCTCTCTCTCTCTCTCTCTCTCTCTCTCTCTCTGTGTCCTCACTCTCCATCTTTGACTCTGTTTCTCTCTTTCTCTGTCTCTCCCCTCCTCTCTCTCTCTCTCTCTCTGACTCTCTCTCTGTCTCCGCTCTATATCAGTTCTTTTCTTTTCCATGTATCTTCTGATTTATTCCATAAATCATGACTAGATCTAACTGAACAACCTAGTATCAAAAGGTAACAAATATTGATGATGTGCTGTCATAGACTGTGTTACTGCTTGTTTGCCATTTACTGACATTCCAGTAGAATAGATCTTGGTTCATTTTTTGGAGGGGTAAGGGGATACATGGGGAAGGGGGGGAGGTAGGTTGGGGTTATCTCATCTTTTTTTACTTCCTGCGCTGCTCACTTACACTTTCAAATACACCAATGCCCTGGTTTATTTTGTTGCATAGTCAGCAGTCCACAGTCTCAGATCATCATAAAGCAATCCACTAGAGAAGACATAACAGCGCTGTTGACTCGCATCTGTGGTGTGTTTAGGGGTGGCTGTTATGGTCCAGCTTACTCTGAATACCTCTTCTGAGCCTCCTCTGTTGAGAATAATTGCTTGGTTGCAAAAGCAGGAGAGGTGTCATCTCCATGCTCATCCAATGACAGTTCGAATGAACTTGCCAACACATAAAAAAACTTTCAAACAAACTCTTCATGGGCATAGACATGGAGAGATGACTGAAACTGAGATCTACGAAAGAGCAGGTCTTAAAGGATCATAGAATTAGACTTTTTATGATGACATGTAAAGATGAGCTTGTGGAGTTCAGTTGCATCTAAATTTTATCAGATTGATTATTTAGTAAAATTGTGTATCAATCTCACAACTCTTATCAAAGATGGTAAGACTTCACATCATAGTTTGTGTTTAGCTCAGTCGTACAGTGTGACAAAAATGAATGGGAAAACAAATCCTGAAATTAAAACTGAAATGGATTATAAGGTAAATTAAGAACAAGTTATCATAGGACAGTTATAGCACAGAGTAAAACGGTTGTCTTTTATGAATATGGATGATGCTAGATTTTTGGCTCATTGGTTCTCTAATGAATCACTGGATGCTATAAACTTTTATATGATAGGGACAAGTTGTTTGTGTATCAGAATTATATTTTTCAAGTTGTTAGTTTATCAGCATTATATTTCTCACTGATCGTACAGATGACTACTGGCAAGTATTAATGATAACGGTTTCATTTTCACTTTGGGGTTGAAAGATTACTTTGGTTGGGTTACCAGAAATAATTGTCTGAAGTTCTTCCCTCAAGTGCTTTTTTTTGAATAACAAGCATAAAGAACATGTTTTTTTGTTGTTTTTTTTTTGTTTTTAGAGTGTGTGTGTGTGTCTAGAATGTTTTTTGTTGTGTGTGTATGAAGGTAAATGTATTATGTGGGCAGTATGAAGCTATATATGTGTGTGCATGTGTACATATATACATGTTTATCTGTATGCATGCGTGCAGATATGTGTAAATATTTATATATATATGCATGTATTGATGGATTAGTTGGAAGACTGATCCAAGTACATCTGTTTATTTTTGTTTGTTTGTTTATTTGTTTCATGTTTGGTTGCTGCCAGTTTGCCTTCACCCAGATGGTGGAGAATATCTACAAAGAAACGTTAACACGTTCAGAGCAGGAGAACACAGCCCAAGCCTTGGACCTCATCAAGAGTTACTTTCGCTATGCGGAGTGGGAACATGGAGACCTGGTCATTAGATACCATGGATACTTGTCCCGCTTTGGGCGAGGAGGTGGTTTCAGAGAGAAGAGTGTAAGCTTCCATTTACTTTTCTTTTTTTGTTATGTTTTCATCAGTTTAAGTATTAGTTTTTGGTACAATTTTGTAGGATGAAGGCTTGAAAGTAAACTCATTTGGTACTGATAGTTATGTCCCCTGATTGTCACCTCAGTCATCCAAGTATGCCAGGGCTGGGGAAAAAAAATCACCAAAAAGAAGTCATTGTAAGTAATAAATTGTAGGATATGAAACATTAATAACAAATTCAGGCTGTTGGTAAATGATAATACAAAGATAATCCTGTGGAGATAAGTGGAAAGTAGCCATAACTTGGTGTGATACGAACTGGGACAAAAAAAATGTTATATGCATGCTGAGCTTAGATGTTCATGTTGATTGGTTGCCTCTGAGTTGCCATTCTGAAACTTTAGATCTTTTTAGATTCCTTATCTGGAATGTTTGTAAATGTAAAGTGAACATTGTCAGTTTGAAATATTAATACAGAAGTAAATTAGAAAAGAAAAACAAATTCAAGATTTGTCGTTAAGGTGGAGAGTAAGTTTCTATGAACAGTCATCAGGTTAGTGTAATTAGCTTTTTAAGATAGAAAATTGTTCAATGGTATCGTAATTCATGTAATTGATTACAGGTATTAAATACTTCAATGATATTGTCATTTATATAGTAAATACAGATATTTTCACTGGAAATCGTTTGGGAAAAAAAACTGCAAATTCTGAAAGTGAAACGTATTTGGCAAGTACTGAGAGGTAAATAAACAAAAAAAACTTGGCTGTGTTCTGTTTTCATATTATGGGACTGTGGTATGTTAGCAGTTGTGTATTGTTGCTGTTGTTATTCATGTCTTCAGGAAGTTTGAACAGTGTAAAGATATAGTGGTGATTTTGTACTCGTAGACCATCTGTCAACTAATGATGCTATATGAAACAAAACTGTGTGATACCTTCTTTTGCCACATCGGCTTTGTTCAGTATTTTAAACTATTCAATTTCTCTCTAATTTTTTTTTCATAGACTGTCTTTCCCCTCCCTCTTTCCCTTCCTCCTCACTCTCTGCTCCTCCCTGTCCGATTTCCTTTAAATTTGAACAAAATCAGAAGCTACCACTTGGTTCAAGTTCACGCAAAAGAAAAAAAAAATCGTACATGTAATAACAGTAATAATTATACAGGTCAAAGGAGTGTTACTGATTCGTTAATACAAATTACCATAATATGTGTTGTCCAGCATTAGCTTGGAACTGATTAATGGGTGCACATTTATCCAGAACTGACAAATTGGTTATCCAGCGTATGTGTTACATTCTGTGTGCGGAGCATTTTGCTGAGCATGTGTCTCTTCTTGTGCCGCAGACGCTGAACCTGACCTTTGCGTTTGAAGACCTGATGAACCATGAAATCAGCTGGAAAACTCTGGGTGCTGAGCATTTCCCCAAACCTCATTTGGCTCCAGTTACAGAAGGTAGGTCCTCCTAAGGGTTGTTTCCAGGTCTGTTGGTGTTAACTTTTTCCCCACATAGCACCCTGTTCACAGGTGTCATCTAGCGCAGGGCAGCACGGTCTGAGAGCACAGCAGTGCATGACAGCCAACTTATTTTCTGATCTAAAGCTAGTTTAGATATTAAAATTGAACTGATGTGGTAAAAAAAATGCCGATTATCAACTAGATTGAAGATCAAGGAGACATGGAAAAAAAAGAAGAAAGCAAACTGCTAAACATGCTATGTAAGCATTTGTTGTGCAACCATAGATATTCCATATACCCATGATACACACTGATACATACAGGGAAAGAGTTAACTCAAAATTAGCTCTCTCTCTCTCTCTCTCTCTCTCTCTCTCTCTCTCTCTCTCTCTCTCTCTCTCTCTCTCTCTCTCTCTTTGCTGCCTCTGTCACTCTGTCTGTCTGTCTTTTCCTGTCCCTTTGCTTTTCCATAATCCAGCTTCACCTTCACTCCCTCCCCTTCCCTTCTTTCTCACAGACACAGAAGGCCATTTTCATTGATATCATTGGAATTGTATACCTGTCATTTTAAATCTCTTATTGAAAGTTTCTTCATTTCTTTTAAATTCATTGTATTTTATCTTTTTTTCATTCCTCTCATTTCCTTTTTTTTTTCATCACAATCATTTGAATATTTTATATTTTTTTCTTCTGAAATATGCTTGGATGTAATTTTTAGTTTACTTAATAATCAAACCGGTAACTTGGTCTGTTCTTGTCCTTTTGTCAGTAAAGCAACATAATAAGGACACTTTATCATTAAACATGTCAGAAATGCAAATGTAGACTCGTTATTTTTGCTGAAGAAAGACTGATGATGCAGACCTTATTTCATGCTTAGTAAATGAAGAGACCATGTTCACATGCACTTCTTGATAGTGAGGATGGATAGGTATGGTGATCCAGCATCTCAGCTGCAAAGTGGGCAGGATCAAATAGCAATATTGCCCCTCATCCATCTTGTCCCAAAGCCCCATCTCATGCACACTTACAACCATACCGCACCCCCACCCTCCCTCCCATCCCAGAGGCCCTCCATCATTGTTTATTCCCATCAAAATCAAACAAACTAAAAAAGAAAAAAAAGCATGTAATCTCACCCAGTCTTGCTACAGAGATCTTTCTTTCTTTCTTATTTTCAGTCAGACTGTTAACATTCACAGCAGATTGGAAACTTCCCAGATAAATCACCAATACTTGAATGTAAACTTTATAAATTTTATGTCGGGAATTGTTCAGATTGGAACACAGCCAAGGGCGTCTTCTGGACTTAAATAGTGCATAATAACATTTATCCGTGTATTGCAGATGATTGGGAAATGATTTTTAATGATTCGTTTTTGTATAAGTTTTGGGCACTTGCTATTTTTGTCTAATTTTAATAGAAGTGTAATGGTGATTGGTTGACAGGTCTGTGGGTTGCACAACTACTGCATTGTGGCATTATTTGAAATCATAATCAGGAAAGAAAGTGTGGTATTTGTCATTGTCTCTCAGTTTACATACTCGGTTTATACCTCTTTTATCTATTTATTAATTTATTTTCATCTGTGAATGAGTGATAATCCTTGTGGAGTGCCTGAAATGTAAACATGATTGACTTACGAGTTTGTTTCATTTTGATAATGAATATGACAAGAAACTGGATGAAATCATGTGTGTGAAAGATGTTTTCCTCCAATAAACATACATTTAATTTGCTTTGATTACAGACGAAATTCGTGAAAGCCTGCCAGCCTGGACAGTAAACAGTGTCTCCCCATTGGAAAACATTGGTGAGGAAGTTCCCACAGCAAACTACTCCTACTCCAAGGCTGGCCGACTGTATGAAAGCTTCCGCAAGAAGAAACGCCGACCCCCAGGCAGAGGTGCATGGCCAGGTAGCAGGCAGGCGGAGCTCCTGTGCTCAACCCACTGTGACAGATGGCATTGAACTGAAAGTGAGGGGACTTGATGACAGAGAAGAGTGGCAGCAGCAGAGTCCCGGGGGAGGCAGATATCTTCAACAGGAGCCTGATCGGCGTCATGGGTACAACGAAGGATCATATGATGAAAGGGGAGATTATAACAGAATGGGATCACAGCATGCCTCTCGGCAGTGGCAAGGATATGTGAAAGATGCAGGTTTTTATGAAGAAAAGGGAGCTAAGCCCAAAAGAGGTCCACAGTATGGTGATCAAGGACATGTGTACCCTGAGGTCAAGGTGAATTCTGGGCCTACCAGTAGGTATGGAAGCGAAAACCATCCGGGTGTTGGATACTCGAAAACTTCACACACAAATGCCAAGCCTTATGGGCAGGTTTCAAATCCCTACGCAAATTCCTCTCAGAAGGACCAAGTAACTAACCCCTATGCACGGCCCTCTCCCAGCCAAGACGACCATGAGTACAGCTCTCTGAAAACCCCAGTTCACACGACTCCACATGCAGGGTAGTGACCGCTCCTCACACTCAGAAACAGGATCTGGGGTTGCTGACAGTGGCATTTGTTCTGACAGTGATGGACATGTGCGAGAAGGCAGTTACGACAAACCCACTTCCTCCATTCAGAAAAACAGTCCTCCTCATCCATATGCAAAGGATAACCATGGATTCCAGGGTGATGAGGCAGATGTTAGTGAAGCTTTACGCAGGCATAAGGAGCTTGTTGCAAAAATGATGGGTGGAGCTCAGCTGCAAGCCCCTGAGCCAAGTGGTGTGAGGCTAAAGTCTGGTTATGAGGACGTACAGCGGCACAGAGATGTTAATCATTTTAGCCCGAATGTTGCTAGTCATTCTCATGCCAAAGGTGGCTTACCTTCCCCTGTTTCCCTCCGGGGACACTACCATGATCCCATGAAGATGGAAACACGCAGTACAACCAGGTCTCCTACAGCCCCAGCGCACAAAACACAAGAGAATGCCTGTTGAAGAAAGCTTCATTTAACTGATGATGATTTCTGCTCTTCACCCTCATTCCCGCTCCCTGCATCCCTCCTGCTTCCTCTTCTTTCCTCTCCTGTGAAAAAGGTACATGTTTGTTTTGTGTATTAACAGAACAAAAGAATTTTTAAAATGCCAGGCAGCAAGCTGACAAAAATTAAAACAATCTGCTGACTGGTTTCATGTATGACGTGTACATTATATGTCTTCATTTTATTCCAGTAATGGTTGCCAGCTACAGGGACAGATTAAATATGTCCTTCCAACTTTTTGAAGATCCTTGTATGTGAAATTTGCGAAGAGTGTTTACTGAGCTATTTCTGATTCATGCATATTGGATTCTTAGAAGACAGACACACAAAAGAAACCAAAGACCGTATATAATTATGTGTCTTATATATAATCATTATTCAGCATGTGGTTACGTATTTTGAACTTCTCAGATACTTTTGCTAAATATAGTATGCAGCTCAGTAAGTTTTTAAAAAAAAGTGATTTACCAAAGGCTTAGTCTAATACAGTCTACCAGAAAATGGAAATTTTGGTTGATACATTTGGATTATTTACTCCAATGGCATTAGTTTGCTCTGAAACCCAAATTTTGGTTGATTAAAAAAAAAAAAAAAAAAAAAACATTGACTACGTTCATTTCTGGATTAAATGCATTTTAAAGTTAAGAGTCAAAAGGATGAATCTTTTTTTTTTTTTCATGAAAACTTAACTCATTTCTTATCTTTGTGAGGCTGAATCATGTGCTTTGATGTGCATTTCTTCGCAGTTGAATGGACTATGCAATGTTATAATACTCATTTGTTAGATAATACACCGAGCAGAATTTTAATCAAATTCAGTAAAGTTCTTTAATTTCCCTCGCTGCATCTGAATAATTTCTACAATGTGATAATTTATGATATAAACATGGAGAATGTTCCAAAGTTTGACCAGCATTTAAAACTGCATATAGAAATGTAGATTTTTGTTTAGTTGCTAATATTTAGAACAATATTTCCATGAACATAATATAATAATAATAATGCACACTCCATTTCCTCTTATAGTCTTGTTTCACCTATTACATGGTATAATGCATGTGTATTAATTACAGGAAGATCACAGAGATTAGCCAGCACTTTGTTTTAGACTCTGGGTTTTTTCCAGGACCGTTCTTAGTGTTAGAGGTATCCCAAACTTACTCCTAACACACTCCCCCTTAATTCAGTCTGTTTGGTTTGGTTTGACCCCTAAGCTCTAGAGTCTGGACAGATGTATTTGTCACATTTTGTCATATGCAATTTGATGCTTGTTTCCTGCACTATGTTACCAGAATACTTTGTGTATGCCGCATTTAGTGGTACATTTGGTCAGAGCTAATTTCTGATTTTTCAGGCTCGCTTGCTAGTCCAAGTTTGCTTACCTATTGTTTTAGTCATCTGCTTGTCCTGTGTATAACCATGTATGATTTGGTTATTTTGTATATATGAATTGGTTACTCTGTGTATATGAATTGGTTACTCTGTGATTCTGATTCAACTGTTCATTGTAAATGTCATCTTCTGTTACTTATGCAAACCTGACTGATTCAGGTTTAACGTTTTATTCTTTAAGACAGTTCATTTTGTTTCTGTACTGTTCATTTAGAATCTGTCAGTATATTTGACTCTAACATATTACGACTGAGTGAAAATTTTTACTTTTATAATTCAAATCATTATAATGAAAGAAAAAAAAAGGGTATTTCAAGACGTGGAAGTGTCAGGATCATATTTAGAAATAACCTAACTCATTACCTGTCAGACAGAACCTTATGAACATAATAGCTAAACCTATGTTCTGATACGTGAAACTGAAATGGAATGAACCCTTTTTGGCAGTGTCTGAAGGATAGACATGGCTTCCATGCTTTGCTATAACTAGTATAAAGAAAACGGAAATAAAAAGATGTTGGTTCCAGTAGAAGAACATGAAGTACACAGGAAACAATGGTTTTCTATTTAATTTTCAGCTGTTGATAAAAGTTTTATACTCAATTTTGATTATGGACAAGTCTGTTCTAGTGATTTAATAAAACACTGATGTTCAACAACATAGATTTTAATTAATTAATAGTTGTTAAAAGTTTAGCTTCTAGCTGACAGGTAGTTTATAGCATCTGAACTGCAAATTTCTCTTGATAGTTTTTAGATATAGAAGCAAAACGATTTGATAGTTTTTAGATATAGAAGCAAAACAATTTGATAGTTTTTAGATACAATTTGATAGTTATATCATCAGTTAGTTTCTCTTGCCATTCCAGTTCACTGAAGATTTTGTGTAGATGTCATGAGTGCATGTGTTTTGGTGTTTTGAAGCAACGCATTGCTTGTTGGGTGCTTTTTTTTTTTTAACCACACACTGCCATTGACTAGCAGATAATGAGGTCTGAACCACGCATCATTGCAGCTGGTGCTTCATCAATACTGAATGTCTAGGGGGTCTGATTCAAGCTTAGCAAAGACTTCCTTGCTATGTCAGATGTCTCTCAAACCTATACTGAATGTGTTTCTGAAGTGAGAAATCAAGAAATTTGTCATCAGGTTAGTGTTTCTGGATGCTTGGCATTGACGTTTTGTCTGAATGTTTTATTCTTAAACATTAGTTTGTTTGTCTGGCTTTTTCTTCACCCTCCTCTTCCATGTGACAGCTCCAATTTTGTCCCATTTGTTTGTTCATCAGTGTTAACGACATTTTCTGATAAAGCATAATACTCTTGTTCTTTTTTCACACACACGCACACACATACGCGCAATCACGCTCGCACTAGCACACACACACATACACACACACCATTCATCATTTTATGATATACACAGACATGTACACATAACATAACACACTAGTTTTCTATCCATTTCATATCCATGTATTCAGAGTGTTTATAGTATAACTATAAGCAAAATATCTACCTCAGTAGTCTAGATGGTTAAATGGTTCATTTCTGCTTTTTTAAAAGTCCTGTACATTGAGGCATTGGTAAGGAGCCTAGAGGTGGTAGTGATGAAAGTTATGTAAAAGTGTTATGGCTTTATTAGGTATGTTAACTGTGCACAGTTGTTTGTGCATGTGGGTCTGCATTGGTAGCTGTTCTTCCAAAACTGTGTACGTAAACATATGGTGCTCTAAATTTTTGTACCAAACCAAACGTGTGTGTGTGTGTGTGTTGACACTGTCAGTGTTCTGTTTAGTTGTTTTACTGAATGTTTGTGAGAAGAAGTGAAAAAGTATGCTGTGTGTGTGTGTGTGTGTGTGTGTTTTTCCCCCAAACATGAAAAATAACCAAGTCAAGACTGGGTTTGCATTACAAGTGATAGAAATTCAATAATCATAATGCTTATGTAGTCATATTTTCCAATACATCCTGTACATATGGTTGAAAGGACAACATTTTGAATTCTTAGAATATACTCATACAGTGATGGCCTTATAATCACATGTTCATAAAGCTAAAGCTAACATTGTAACTGAAAACTGCATAAACGCACATATTTTCATGCATGACAACCTGATCTCTTTTTTTTTTTTCTTCAACAGAAAACAAAAACTTTTCACAAGTAATGCTATTCCATGTATTACTTTTCACCATCCAACAAATGCTGAATTGCTCTACAACATTACAGCAGTCTTAATACAGTTACAGAATTCCCTTTACAAAGTAAAGTGTTAATCAGTGAAAGTCGAGTTCATTAGTTCTGTTATAAAGATCTACAATTAGTGCAGAATAAGACTGTGTAATACCCTGTGCTGGAGGCTGCAATAGGCATACTCGACTTGTAGATTGCTCTGGAGGTAGCATAGCAGAGAAAGGATGGAGAGCTGTCTGTAACTAATCATCCCTTCCCTCAGTTATACAGCTAAAACCCCAAGCAGTATGAGCTGTTGTGTCTCTCACTCCCCCCCAAAAGACTTGGTGATAATTTGTATGTCAATGTGTGTTGTTTGTTCTGGCTGAAGACAGTAGATTGAAGTGATTTTTGTGGTCTTTTTGTTACTTTTACCTTTTTTTCCCCAGCACATGTGATTAGGAATACACTGTATTATAAGTTTTTCATGGATTTTTTTTCATCTTTTTTTTTTTTTATATGACAGATCATTAATGAAATGTGTTGTGAGTTCCTGCCCTGAAACATAGGTGTACATTTCATTAGCTACACATGTTTTGTTTCCTACAATAATGCTAAATGCTGCATTGCTTGACTGCTCTTTTTTATAATTTCTTGTGTTTGTCATTCTGTATACATATACTTTGTAATTTGATATGTGTATTTTTTTCCCACTTGCATAGGAATTTTATGTGCATTCATACACGTACACACTTGCACACATGCACACGTATATTGTACACAAATTATCAAGAGACATATTTACAGTCAGGTGCCTGAAGCGATTCATATAAAAGATATGCTTTGATAGGCAACATAAATAAATTTCAGTCTTCCAATCTTGGGATTCGCTGTCTGTACCACTGCCATATACACCAGTTCATAGATGCAGCTATTGTGAAATGGAGTTTGGGGGGGGGGGGGGGGGGTTGTAATCTACTTTTAGTCCAAAGATGTCTTTTTTTTTTTTGGATAAGATTTCATGATGTTGGTCATTTCTTCAAAAATCAAAAGATCTGTTGCATTTCTGCTTGCTTGTTAGTTTTGTCTGATGATGCTGATAGATGGTTTGGACTAAACATACCTTTTTCATTTAAAAATTTTTTCAGAACGTTATTTTCTGCTTCAAGTATATAACTATTTTGCATCGCTGTCTTCAGTTATTGTTAACATTTCCATGTAAAAAGGTTTGTACATACTGATGGATTACATGCTAGAAAGATCGGCTTACATATTGCAAATGATCACATATCAGATTATTATTATTACTGACCGCAACACTAATCACTTAGTCAAAAACAGCACATTTTTTATGTATGTAAATAATGAAGAATCATTCATGCATTATTCTGTGAATAGAAAGTGAAAGGAGGTTGCAGGTGTACGTTTTGCAAATGATGTAATTTATATATCTTTCCTGACATTCAGTTTAAATTGTGATGTGAAACAGATTCTTTCAAGGGAGAAAATAGTCATTTGCCAAAACTCGCCAGCTGTTCACCATTATATGACAGTCGACTCAAACTATGGAATGGAAATGAAAAGAAAACAGTTTGATTGGCTTCTTTTTCTTTTAGATGAAGAAGAAAAAGATTATGTCCCATAGGATAAAGGTTTTTACAAGCCAGAAGTAAAAACTGCAAAGAATGCCCAGCTTTCAAGGCTTCTGACATTAGACATAACGAATACTTGCATTCTCAGAGTACTATGTTACTTGCTAAACTGAAGGGAACCAGGGTTACACTGTACCTTTCTTTTGTGAGATATCCAGGCATCTATCAGGAATGACAGCACTAGTCATGCGTTCACCCTCCAAACTGCCTCATCTTGGTCCATCTCCACACAAAATCTGGAAAAAAAAAAAAAAAAGAAACACATCATTGGCAAATACTGTAGAAGATGGGGGGATTATGCCATGCGTCCCCAGCCCCCTACCCCATCCCATCTCCCCTCTCCCTTCCATCCTCCCAACCAACAACTTTTTGGCTAGTGTGCTCTCTTTTCTAAGCAAGAATAATTAATGCTGTGTCACTGCTCACTTGGCAAATCTTTCAACCACTTTGAATCACCAAAAAGAAAAACTGGACCTCTCTTCCCTCCCCTTTCGCCCTCTTCCTCATGGTGAAGTGATCTGCCTCTGGTGTAGTAACTTGCCTGAACAGAAATGAACTCCATTTTGGTTCTAGTAATCATCTCGTATGTTTTGCCAACTCTGTGCATAATATCATGTCCATCTCCTGTTAACAAATTGGTTGTGTTTTAGATTGCTGGTGGTAGATTGTATATCATCAACAGCTATAATCTTTTAGTTAAACACACAGGTGTGTTATTTGTGCCATTTAACTGTGCGTTCTGTTGTTCTCTTTGATTGCTGTGAAATCAAGAGTGAAATTTAGATCAATTATTCAAATTATGTTAAAAATTCAGTATGGAATGCATCAAGTTTCATTCAGTGGAAGAAGGACACACACACACACACACACACACACACACACACACACACACACACACACACACACACACACACAATTTTGACCAATTCTGTTTTTGTTGTGTCACACATAGAGTAATCTTCCAGTCGTGGGACAGCAAAACTTTCAGTACAGGTCGAACCAATGTTTGTTTAGGACTGTTTAACGCTTTCAATCTTTTAGCGCATTCCTGTGTCATTTACACTTTGACTGTGATACAAAGTCTTACATATCAATTCATGCTGTTAACACTTCAGACCAATGTGAATAGTAGTGGCAGTAGTTTCAGGAAATTGCATGCCTTAGGGCTTGGCCAGTACTCATTGCTCTTTTTACCTACCGCCTGTTGTTAGTTTGATTTAGTTTGTTTGTAAAGTCTTTGATTTTGATGATCAGATGTTCATATATTTTAACCAATTGTACTTTTCATTATTCTTATATAATATGTTTATATATCTGTATCTATAAATCCATCTGTCTATCAATACCTATATCTGTCTATCTGTCTTTAAAGTTATTTGTTTATATATGACAGTATCAGTACATTTTCTTTACTTATTCTTCCCAGCTAAAAGTACCTTCAAATTCAGGCCTGGTGGGATGAGATGTGTACTCACGTTGACGTAATAAAGTTACAAAACTATTTATGCTAGCCTGCCTTGACACATGTGTCTGTATTAGCACCCTTCTGGTCACATACACATGCAAGCTACTATTTGTGCTTACCGTCATGATTGAATGTTTCTCACACAAATACACACATGTATGCTGCTGCACACATACTACACACACATGCGCATGTACATGCATGCACACATAGTCTCACACACACATGCATGCATGCACCCATACACACACACGCACACACACACACACACACACACACACACACACACACACACACACACACACACACACACACACATTTTTTTTTTTCCTCAGTTTCAGATTTTTTGCATGTTGAAAGAGAATTGATGACTGCCCTGAAAGGACTTACGCAGTCAGCTGGGCTATTAGAATAAGAAGCTCTAAAATGAAAAAAAAATTCTTTGACATGTATACACGATTACAATTGTATATACATGGTGCTTCTGTTTCCATTTTGTCATGATGTATTGTCTGTTTGAGAAGAATGTATATACAAGCTGCTTTTTTTTTCCATGATGTATTGTCATTTAGGAAAGAATAACAAACATGTTTCCGTTAATGTACAGTATGCAGAAACACCTAATGAAAACGCATGATGAAATTAGATGTTTAGTGCACAGTGGCAAAGAACAGGTTTTGTTGTTTGCAAGCATTATGGCATGGGAATAGATGTAGGAGCTAGATTTGAGACAACGGCATTTCACTCTTCACATTAATTAATCCATTTTATCTATGAAGTTGCAATGAAAAAAAATATTTTACTGATGATGTATTTTGTAAATACAGTATTTTTTATGGGATTATAGAACATTCATAAACAACTAGAAGCTCATGTTGTGGCACGTTGTTCTCTACCATTTTTTTTTCATGCACATGATTGTTCTCTACCATTGTTTTTCATGCACATGATCCCATGATAGCATTTATAAATGTGATGATAATATTTCAGAATGAAACCATTACTGTTGTCTACAAGTCAGCCAATAATGCTTGTCATTATCAAAAGTAACGAAAACGAAAATAATCAGACATAAAGTTTGACCAATAGGCTTTAAAAACAGAATGATTTAATTTGAGCCACTGCAACAAGGATTTTTTAAAATTATTAAGTGAATATAGCTATCAGTGAAACAACAAGATATAATACGTGCTACCATCAAAACTGCTGTACAGGGCATGATTTTGTGAGAGTGTGCTAACAAAATGAATGAGAAGCAAAACTCTTCTCCTACTGTTTCATACATTTGAAGAAGTGAAAAGTGTTGCTCACGTTTGTTCCGGTGACAGGAAATACTTTCCTCTTGGTTAAATTTCTTTTCATTACTTTTTGGAGGATTTTTTTCCCATTGTCTTTTACCTTTGGTTAGAATGGGGTGGTGGTAAAAAAAGTCTGTTCTGATCAGGGTATGAACAATGTTGTTTTCTTCCTTGTTTGGTCATCATGTCAACAACAACAACAACAACAAAAGTTGCTACACGGAAGTGTCTCATAATACTCCACAGAAAAGGGCCAGTTTTGACATTCTTTGGTCCATGAGATGCAGATATTTAAAAAAAATATTCACTTGCTATTCAGTATTAAACATTCAGTCCATTTCAGCATTTACATGACTGGAAAAGTGTTTGAATTATTTTTTATCTTAGAATGACACATCCCAAATTACCACTGCTGATTTTGTTTGCTTGATGACAGAGACAAGAAACCCACAGTCCAAGCATTATAGTTGTGAGTTTTTGGACGGGTTGGAATGCAACTTGATCCAAATGAATTCATTTGTCATCTTCTGAAGTCTTAATACTGGGGAAAATGTAACAGATGTTCTTAATTAGAATTATTTCTTGAAAAAATGTTTCTAGTAAAGTATTTTTGGTGACATGTGATTTTATGGCATAACACCTATTACAATAAGTTTGTAAGATGACTTAACGTTGGGTTCAAAGGGGTGTGTTTTTTGTGTGCGTAAGAATTAATTACGATCATTAACTTGAATGTTATGTATGTACATCTGTATTAATGTAAGTTTAGTTGTATCACATAATTTGAGGGAGATCATATCGCTTGACTTGGTTTGTTCTGTGCTTGAAAAATGAATTGTCACCAGTTTGTGACAAAATTTGTTTCCAATTGCCAAACTATTGAAGGCAGCAAAATAAAACACTATGCTGCTGCCTTTTTTATTAACAGGCAATTTGCTCCATTTTATTTCAGTGATCTGAGAGAATATGTAACTTTGAAAACTTGTTTTTGAGAAAGTGGCCCATGTCTTGTTTCAGTATCTTATATGACAGTAATATTTGAAACATAGACTTTTCTTTCTTCATTTCTTTCTTACTGACTTTTTTTTTTTTTGCAGTTGATATTCCAATGTTTGCACTTGAGAGTGGCAGATTGCAAATTTGGAGAGGACAGGAAGAGAGATTTCTTACCAAGTCCTACAAGAAAGACATGTTAATCTTTTACAGTTTTTTGACCGATCAAGAACAGATTATCAGGGATGTAATTTCATGGGAAATTTCCAGAAATCAAAACACCTAGAGGACATCATTTTTGACGTTCATGCCAATATTGGAGGGAGAAAAGGTGTAGAGGTAGAGGTGAAGTGATGGGGATAAAGTGATGGTGATGCTTGAAAGAGGAGGGGTTTGGGGGCGTATCTATGCATTAAGTCTTGGTCTGCTTTCACAGGTCAGTAACTGTAAAATTTGATCTGCTGACAAAGCCTTTTACAATGTAGAATGCAAAGAAAAGGCCTGCTCCCAAGCTTTTGAATGTGCTCATATTTTCCATCTCTCTCTCTCTATGTTCTCTGTCTCTACCCCGTCCACCCTCCTTCACTCTCTCTCTCTCTCTCTTCTCTCTCTCTCTCTGTATTATATATATATATAAATAATTGAATATATGTACATATATATATGCACACACACACACACACATACAAACACACATGTTGTCTTCTTAAATTGCAATTAATTTGGGAGGGGTAAGGGGGGGGGGGGGGGGGGTAGCTTATGTACAATTGAAAATAGGCACTTTTGTCACTGAAGTAGCAAACTTCAGCATCATAGGGCTTTACATTCTGATTGCTGTCAGAGGCATTGGGCCACCAGTACCAGCACATATCTTACATATCAGCACTGTTCCTAGATTTGTTTTTCTGAACTTTCATATAAAATTGTGTTTATTACATTCATTTAAAACTGTGTTTGTTATATTCATTGTGAAAATGCTTCCAAGGTACAAAGGGTAAATTCTCTCACCTTACAATGATTATATTTCTGAAACAGTGTTTCTGTTACCAAATGCTTGACTACCTTATATATTTTTACATTTTCCCCCCCAATTCTTCATCTTCCTTTTCTTAAAAGGGGGAGGGCAGCTTTATCTCTCTGTTTATTGACAGTTTGAAAAAAAGCCTTCGTGTCTCTAATGTGTGTTTGCTTTGTTTTGAACCCATGAATGCTTCCATGAGATTTCCAGTAAGTTTGGACACCAGCACTGAGAAGAAGATACCTTG
>JADBJO010000033.1:1042500-1075000 GCA_016801955.1 Conus betulinus | reverse complement strand
TTGACAGAATGTTCATAGGGTCGCCGATGTTGTGGCTGATTATATCTGTTTTTGTGGAGATATGATAATTCCCATAAAAATCATCAGAGTATTTCCAAACAACAAACCATGGATCACAAAGTCTATCAAAACAGTTTTTAATTAAAGGAGAAAAAATATCCTTTCAGACCGGGAACAGAAAGGGCAGGAAACAAATTCAGAGATAATTTAGGGGAGAATCAAGACAGGGACAAGGAGATTTCAAAGATAGAGTAGCATTTTTAGACATAAAAAGTGAGAGTCACATGGAATGGCATAAAAACTGTTCCTGGAAAAACTAAAAGGAAAGTGGTAACAGTCAGATGGTTAAGTGATGAACAGAAGACTAATTTTACAAATATTCCGAGTGATTATTGTCAATATTCAAAAGATGAAGTGGATGGGTAACTGTGTGGGGGTAATGTCACAATAACATGAAAAGATGAAAAATGGAGACGATGAACAAGACTTTGAAATCGATGAAGGGGGTGTTAAGTCTATATTCTTGAAAACGAAAGCAGTAGGCCCAGACAATGTAAGTGGGAGATTACTAAAGATGTGTGCCTCTGAACTCTGTAATGTGTTTTGCTGAATCTTCAACTGGTCTCCAAAAGAATGCTCTATCCCCAGTAACTGGGAAAACCCCGCTGTCTCATCCCAAACAAAAGAAGTTCAACAACTTAAAACGATACCATCCATAGCTCTAACTTCCATAGTTGTGAAACGCTTTGAAAAATTGTCTTAAACGTCAGTGCTTACTTTTACAAGCTCCTGTTTTTTTTTTTTTTTTTTTTTTTTTTTTTTTTTTTTTACAAACTCCATGAGGGCATTCATTATAGTATTTTGCCTCTTCTTCACAATGTAGAAGGGCTGGTGTTGGCCTGTACTTGGCTGGTTTTTGTCAATGGTCTAGCAGAGAGATCATTCATGTTGAAGTGGTCAGGCGCTTTGCCACCACTCTCGGCTCAGTTTAAACAATTATTTATTCAAATTTGGAGAGTATTCACATTCAGAAAGCAAAGCAGGAAGCTAGAGTGGATTCTGAAGAAAACATGTATAAGAAAAGAATTAGAATGAAGTTTGAAGCGGTGTGTACGCCAAGGCATATTGTAAGCTAGGCTATCATTCTTAAATACTACTGAAACTTTTGACAGCAATTTGGCTTGTAAAGATCTTGTAAGCACTTTGCCACCCTTCAGTCCCATCTAACTTACACACTATAGCTGGAAATGGAGTATAAAGTGTTGATAAGTATTAACCATCATCACCATTATCACAATAATCTTTTCACAAGAGTAAGCAAACTATCATTTTACTTACTTTCTAACACTGATCTTTATTTATCAAAACCATCGTCTCTTCGCATATGTAAGCAAAGTGTTAGTTCATATTTTTTTTACCACCGATCTTTATTCATCAAAATTTTAAACACAATAAGGTACACTGGCTGAGGTAGGAGAAATGGGATACTGGTGAGTTTTTGAAAGCTAGCGAGACCTTCAGTTGCTGTGTTCTGCAATTTTCAAGAAGGGTACTTTGCAAATGTCGGCCCTTCACAATTCTGGATCAAGGGAGAAGGAGGTTGTGGACTGTACGATGGAAGAGGGGTTGGCAAGAGAGGTGGGGGGGGGGGGGGGGGGGGGGGGGGGCTATGGAGAGTTATGGGGGCATACAAGCTTTTTAACTGCTAAAATTTCTGTTTTCTCTCAAGCCTCCAGTGCCAATGAATGCACCAAATTTTGAGTATTTCTCATAATTCTATGCACAAAGTATGATCAGATAGTGGAAACACAGACATCATTATTCCATAAAACAGGGTTTAGCTGTAATCCCTGAGAATCATCAATGTTTCCCCTGGGATAATAACTGTTTTCATTGCTTAATTTGCTTAAGGATTACAAGGATTTCCAGGCTGTTTTCCCAAGGTGTCATCCTTAAGGATCAGTGAAAAACAGCTATCATCCATGGATTCTCATGGGAAACCAGCTACCACCCTTAAGGACAACGACAAAAACAGGAAAATTGCTGTGATCCCGTGTTGCCCGTTCTGCCAAACTCTTGACTGGTTCCAGCTTTTGATCTGTGATACGCATACAGCTACCACAACTGTTTTCCCGGTTTACAACATTTTTCTCAAGAGGAAAGCAGGGAAATGATTGTGATCCTCCTGGAAAATAGTATTTATTTTCAGGAAAACAGAGAAAAAACGGCTGTAATCCTGAGGAAAACAGGTGTGGCCCAACCACCCAACCCCCTCCCCAACCACCACCCCCCACCACCAAGTTATGATCCGCAGGATAATAACTAATTTTGTTCTCTTTTCGCGAATTTCTTCGAGGATATAAGATTTATTGCCTTTAAAGGCGTGTATCGCTAATTTTTTCGAGATTGTAAGAATGATTGCCTTTAAAAGCGTGTATGTTTCCATAGTAAGCCCTAACTGTCCCACTACGGGCGTTGTACGCTATAACCCGACAGTCCGACGGACGGGAGGGGAGAGAGAGGAGGAGTGGGAACAGTTTGGGGAGGGACACAGCCCTGTACGTATTGATAGACCTATCTGATGTTTCTGATTGTTTAGGTTTCCCCTGTCTCGAATTTTTTTTTCCTCACCCACGCTCTCTCTCCGATGATACAAGAACGAGGGACATAACCCCATCCTCCCCTCTTCTACATGGCTCGAGCCTTCGTTCTTTTCCTTGAAGAAACAAACAGCAGCTCACGTGGTTCCTGTGCTGACGTGTCTCCGTTCAGTTGCCATTCAAAACCTTTCTTTTTCATGCATAGTACATACACGACAGGAAAATATCAGTATTTGGATGATTTAACTTACTTGGAGAAGTAGAAATATAAAACTGGACCGAAAACAAACTCCCAAGGTATACATTTCTTTTGTCTTGGGAAAGTAACTTAAGATACCTGGATTTCACAGGGTTTACTTTCACTTCCTATTGAAACAGAAACAAAGCCAAGGGCGTTCGTTCCACTGTACACGCCACTGCACCAACAACCGTGAATGCAACAAGCACAATGGAGGGCCCTGCTTTTTTCCCAAAAAATATGAAGGATCTATCAAAAAAGTGATATTTTACACATTTTGTGCTTGCCTTGGTGCGTTTAACTTTGGGTATACAATTGGCTATAGTTCGCCAGCGATACCAAACATGATCAGTCAAGGAATTTTGCTGAAGAAAGATTCGGGGTGGTTTGGATCCTTGATGACGGTTGGGGCACTGTTCGGGGGACCGTTTGCTGGATGGTGTGTTGAAAAAACTGGGGCGCAAACGAGCAATCTTCTTGTCTTCATTGCCATTCCTGTTAGGTTATGGTGCGTTGATCTTTTCCCGTTCCACGGTTTATTTATTCATTGGTAGGTTTCTTACTGGTGTTGGGAGTGGCATGGTCACTGTGTGCGCGCCTGTGTACGTTGCGGAGATTGCAACCAAATCGCGACGTGGAATTCTTGGTTCATGTGTCCAACTCTTTATCGTGATTGGAATCAGCTTTGCTTATGTAGTAGGCATGTTCAAAGAATGGAAAAGAAATGGCAGTTGTTGCTTATGTGCCGGGACTTCTGTCTGCTGTGGCTGCATTTTTACTTCCAGAAACGCCCCGATGGCTGCTCGCAAGGAATCGCAAAGTGGATGCAAGACATGCTCTGGCAGCAATACGCGACTCGCACGTGGATGTGGAAGACGAACGGCAGACATTGAGGAAGGGCTAGACACAAAAAGTGAGATGTCATGGTCAGAGTTCTTTGGAAGGGCAGAATTGAAACGTCCATTGCTTATTTCAGTTATGATTATGGTGTTTCAACAGTTGAGTGGAATCAACGCCGTCATGTTTTATACGGTCTCGATTTTCAACACAGCCATACCAGAACTGCCCATGCAGCGACCGTGGTGATAGGCGTTGTACAAGTGGTTGCAACACTGATTGCATGTCTTCTGATGGACCGCACAGGACGCAAAAAATTGCTGATCATTGCTGGATTGATCATGGCTGTGACTCTGGCTGTCTTTGGACTGTACTATAAACTGCTTGCTGCAAAGATTTTTCCTGAAGTTTTGAGCAAGTGGCTTCCTGTGGCCTGCCTTACTTGTTACATTATTGGCTTTTCCCTGGGATGGGGACCCATCCCCATGCTTATTATGTCAGAAATTTTCCTGCACGAGGAAAGGGAACTGCTGGAGCAATTTCAGTCTTTTGTAACTGGAGCACAGCATTCTTTGTGACCAAGGAATTTATGACACTTCAGATTACACTTGGAGAAGATGGCGTTTTCTACTTCTTCAGCATCTGCTGTGTTTTTGGGGTTTGGTTCGTTTGGAAGTTTCTGCCAGAAACAAAAGGCAAATCATTGGAAGACATTGAACTGTATTTTCAGGCTAGAGGTGCTACTAAAGTGTAAGAGAAATAAACATTTGCGGAGAATCGGTTGTGCCATAACTTGAAATAGCACAAAAAAATTAACTGCTGCAAGCCTGTCTCGGAGGTTTGTCATCAACCCTCCATCCTTTCAGTTGTTCGGTCTTCGTCATTTCATTGGTTTCTAGTTCAGTTGCTAAATTTAAGTGGAAAAAAAAATCCTGATAAAGATGGGGAAATGTGCATCCTTAGGAGGCTCTATTTATTGTAACTTATGAAACAGTTTTAACGTTTATTAAATTTTCTGAACATAAATGGAACATTCCTTAGGCATACAAATATGTGTCATTGATGTGTTACAAACTGGTTACCAGAAAAAATAAAATGCTTTTGTTTTCATAGTAACATCACACACACACACACACACACACACACACACACACACACACACACACACACACGTACACACACACACATGCTCTTAAAGTATTACATTTAAATCTTAGGCTACGGAACTGGATTTACAGTTTGTTTGATTAGCAATAACATCTGTCTGAAAATGATGTGATTGCATGTGATCTGTGTTGACCCCATTAGTTAAGAATTTAAGATGGATGTGACATGATTTTGGCATATCTGCAGAGAAGATTATTCCATCCATATAAAAGTGAATTCTGATCATTTTAGAACAGTTTCAGATCATACGCTATGAATAGAAGTATTAGAAACACTTAAAATTTGGTGCTTTCATTGGCGCTGGAGACTTGTGGGCTGGTACTAGTGGGAGATCGTGGGTTTGATTCCCTTTAAAGGCAGTCATTGTAGGATTTATGTTATTGGATAAAGTGTGAATGCTTTAGCTACACAACTGAGTCAACCAATTAAATGGATTGGACCCTGAAACTAGTGAGAGCACTGAGTGTGATTTTCTGACTATATTTGCCTTTCAGACCAGGTTGAAATTCAGATATATAACTTAGCATAGAGAACAGCCCTGCTGTAGAGTCTGAAACCTAGAAAGTTCATAACATCATCTTCATCATCCTGATCCTCCTTATTTATCATGAAAAATCAAATTCTGTTGCCCTTTAATGCCCTGCTCTCATGGTGACCTTAATTTTAGTTTCCCTCTCCACATGCCTGTCTGTGGTCAGTTTGTGTCAAAATTGTTGGTATTGGCAAGTTCATGGATGAATATGGTGATGTCCTCGGGAGGGGGAGGCTGACTAGGGCAGGCTCCATGATTAAACAATTCCTGTCAGCAGGGAGTTTAGTAAGTAGTGCCATCAGTAGTGTGTATGTTGAATCAGAATGGGCACAGCTGAACACAAAAATGACACACCATCAGTGCAGCATCTTCTGTGGTAGATTGCTTCAGGATATTGATCTGTAATTGTAGACCACAGTTCTGCAGCAGCAGTGGGAAAAACCTATGTGTGGCTGTGTGTATCTATGTGTATGAAGATGCCAGAATATGTGGTTGGGGAATAAAGACACTGAGTTGGCAAGAATATCAAAATGGGGGAGTTTGGGGGGTGGGAACTGCTCAAAATGATTTTTGTTTTATGAAACATTTGTTCTGGAAGAAGAAACCTGAACAAGAGGTAGCATTCTGTCATAAATCTTGAGCAAACTTTGTGTCTGTTTGCAAAGTCCACAGAGTAGTCATCAAAACAGAGGTCAAGATCTGTTTGTCGACTGCCTTCCCACAGGTCTGGAGCACAGTTGGTATCTCTCAGCAAAATTTAGTTTCTTTGAATTTGAAACCAGAACCTGAGTTGGAGAGGAGAACATCAATGATATCTGTACCACACTACAATTGGGGAATGACAGAGAGCAACAAGGAGGACAAGGAAGATGCAGACAACAACTCTGCTGTCAGTATGGATGTAAAATTCTAAATGAACACAGTAGTCACCCCTTTACATCACTATGATTTCAGTCCCATATTTCAATTCCTGTGATATGCCACAATTAATTAGTGAGCAGAACTGCAGTTTGTTCATGGACCATAATTAAGCACGAAGAGGAGACTGTTTTGCCATGCCATTTTGCATGCAGTGTCAGCTTTGTAAGTCATTGAAAGTTTTGATGATAGTAAATATGTATCAGTTTGATGTATCATTTTAGAGGTAAGCATTTCTTTACTCACTGAAAACAACCTGCATGTGTCACAGAAATTGTCTGGCTTTTCGAGTATGGATGTCAGGTCTTGACTTTCATGTAACTGATGTGTGTATGGTAACATATCATCAGGAACACTTTTGTTCCCACTGCTATCAACCATCCATAATTTTTTTTCTGGAATTTCCCAATTTAGCAATTATTCCTGGATCCTGATTTCAATACTTAGAAAACATTCAGAATTTCAAATTTTAAAAAAAGATGTGGTGTTTATAAGGTCATTTTTGAGCAGCAACAATAAAATGTTTCACATAATAGCCCAAATGATGTTATGTGTATGCGGGCAATTTAAAAAAAAAAGTTTATGGGAAATGTATTTAATTTTAATATGCTCATTTGTCAACAGAAACATAAGGGGGTTAGAAATACTTTGACTCAAAAACCGTACTATCCTCTCTTCAGCCCACTCCACTCCTCCCTCCACTGTTTCCAGAATTTTGACTCCAGAAGGTTGGCAGCTATGTATTTCCACCAATTTCAGTTTGACTGTTACATTGATGCTGGCTAAAAGACACCAAGGTGGAGTAAATAGCTGATGCGAAAGGTTGAGCTGGATACAATGCAAAAGATTCTTCTGATCTTCTCTTTCTTTTATTTGTAATTCTGCTGTTAGGAGGAAGGCAGGAAATAGTTTCATGTTGTCGAGTTAGAAGGCAGATTTAACGTCATGGAGCCTTTCCAGAAGGTGGACAAGAAATCCTGGATTAAGACACTCTTAGAGTTGGATGAAGGATTTCAAACCTCTCAGAACTGTATTGATCATGTAAAGTCAGCTGTTTGGAATGTTTGAAGATGTTTCTTTCACACTGTAACATGAACTCATTTTGAATGATTAATTAGAAATACACGATGAAAAAGAGCATAACATTGGTGTGACTGTTTATTTGTTGAGTTTTACGTAAATATAATAATACAGTACTTACAATTCATAGAGCTTCTTATACAATTGATAACATTCCAGACTATATTTTTGTTGTGATACATTTTGATATGATTGCAAGCTGTTGGAAACATTGATACTGTTTGTTTAATGTGCTGTTTTATATGTGTGACGTTTTGTTGTTGTTGTTGCTTCCACTAAACTATTGCTCTGAAAGTGCAGTTTATGTGAAGCAAAATTTCAAAGTAGCACAGGGTAATGAATTTTTGCATTTCCTAGTATCAAACCATATCATTTTTAAAGATCAAAAGTGAAAAGTTTTTTTTTTTTTTTCCCCCTAGTTTTCATGGAGTGCATCTCACAAAAAGTAAAAGTAAAACTTGCCTTAGACAGTTAGGGAGGTAGGTAGAAATATAGCTCTAGATCTTGCTGTAAGCATATGGAAAGAAGTTTTTGAAACAATGTTTGGAAATAGTGCTCATAGCAATGTTTCAGTTTTTACTACATAGTTTTTTAGAATTGGTGACTGTTCCTTACAGATTGTCAGTTGTTAAGAGTGTGTAACTTTTTGTAAGGTTTGTTATTCTACTAAACATGTACAGTGTGAGAAAGATGAAATCCTTAGAATTCTCTAACGTCTGTGGTGAGCATTGTTTGAATTCAAATTTCCATCTTTATATGCTCAATACAATATTTCTTTGATTTTGATGCATCTTACCAGCACCATTTGTTGTTTGCTCTTTTGACACATTGTTGAAATATAGATTTGTGCTTGAAGGTGATATAAGATTTTGGAAGTAAGAGGTTGGTGTTTCCTAAATGTAGGCTTTCGTTGTTGTTGCACCTTTTCTTGTCTCAACCACTCTTTAGTTAAGTGATCCGAATTTTGTTAGATGTAGCGTTTCTTTTTGCATCATGAAGTACTCCACAGCATGGCTAACTATGATTAATTTTAACCAATGTTATCATGAGGTGCTTTGGCTTGAGAACTGATATAATGGTAGACGCAATGCATGGAATTAAAGCTGAACTTGAGATTGCGTCCTGAAGAATACCACTTGTCACATCTGAGGATCCTGATCTGTATCTGTTAAATATTAGCTTCTGGATTTTACAACCATCTTCAGCCCAGTCAAGGAGATTGTCCCAGATTTTTTTTTTTTTTAACCATAATTTCAGTTGAAAAAAGCTGTTAGTTCAGTTGTCACATATGTGGAACTCTATTAAAGGTTTTTTTTTTTTTTTTTTTTTTTTTTTTTTTACAAAGGCACTGCACATTGTTTTAGAACATACGCTTAACATTTTTTTTTTTTTTTTGACATTTGTCTTTTGGTACTAGTAATTCAAGTTATGTTGTTTCAAGTTTCTTGATAAATTGTAAGACAGTGTGCTTCAGCGCTTTCAAAGGAGGTGTATATTGTAAGACAGGGTACTTCAGCACTTTTAAAGGTGGTGTACTTTTTGAAGGTATGCAAATGGTAATCAGTGGGTTATGACCAGGTTTATATGTTTGTTTGCAATTTGTGTATTTCCATGTCATTGTGCATGGGAGAAAATTGGTTGAAGTTGGTAACTGTGGTTTTATGTTGACAACGAATGCAACACTCTTGGCTAAAAAACACGCAACAGAGTAAACACACACACAGACAGAACCCCCTTCCCACCACCACATACACATATACACTCATGTGTGTGCTCACACCACACACGCAAGACACAGAGCGACAGACACAGACAGACAGACGCATACACATGCATACCTGCACACACATGCATACCTGCACGCACATGCAGGAGCTTGCGCATGTACATGTGCTAACACACACAAACACACCGCACAATCACACACACACACACACACACACGCGCACACACACACTGCTGAAACACATGTATACACACAAATGATTTTGATGTAACCACCTTGGTAACCGCCTGGCATGCTTTGGGATAAACCGTTGCCACTGTTTTTTCTACAACCATTTTTTTTTCATTGATCTTGTTTAAGGCATTCATGGAACTGGCATTGTCATCCATCTTTGAACTTCCTATGTACCCTCAAGAAAGTTCATGTTTGATGTTAGGAAATTGCGTATGTATACTTAACATTACTGAGACGGTCTGGACTTGAGGCATTGTTCATCATTCATTATGACCATTCCTTTCACATGCTGTTTTACTGTGATTATTTCAAGTTAAACTGTAATCAGTTTGTTAAATAATGTTTTGAAAGGTACTGATGCTAGATTTAGTGGCTTTTGGAATTGTAAATGGCATTGAACAGAATCTCACTTTATTTTGTGTTTGAATTTTTGTTCTTGGGTTTATGTAAAACTGATCCTCTAAACCTTGGATTATTGAGATTAAGACTGTACGACTTGGTTAGAATTATTAAAGAAACACTTATCTGCCAGAATTTGTAGTGTATTAGAGCTGTGATGTAAAGAACATGGCTTAATTTTGGATTTTGTAAACCGCTTGGCACTTGCAGGACATTTTGATCTAAGTTTTTGTATGAATATGATAATGTTTTGATAGTTAAGTGATAACTAATGAAAGAATCATGAGTTTCTGAGTATCTTCATGTATGTGTGTGTGCATGCGTGTGTGTGTGCATGCCTGTATGTGTGTGTATGTGTTTGAATGCAGTTAAGTTTTGTTCTAAGTGATGATTTTTGTTTTTATTACAATTGTGGTTATTTTTCAGGTTTTCAGCCAACAAATGTTAGTAGATTATTTGAAGAGATTGCAGATTTCATGGATTTGAGCTGATTTAGTCTTACAGCACAAAGGGCATGTTTAGTTGACGTTGATCTGGGTGTTTTGTTGTTTTTCTTTTGATATTATAACAATATAACAATGAACGTACCTTCTGTTTCTAATGCTAAGTAGTATGAAGTGGTTTCCTCTCTAAAACACATCTACTCTCCTTCCCCTCCCCCACACCTTTTTTTTTTTTTTTTTTTTTTTTAAATAAATTTCTCACTTCTATTGAGGAGCATACTGGTTTGGTAACTAAACTGTGGCAAAATCAGTCCTTCCCATCCCCACATACACATAAAGACATAATGAGCACATACAGCCTGTATGCAGAGGCAGGTGAGCCCTCACTGTCCAACCGCAGGCTGAAACTATCCTTGAATTACTATATCAGACTGTTCTCTGAACAGAAAACCCTGCCTATGACTGTGTCTTTGACCCTCAGTTTCAAAGTAAATTCGAAAACAAACCCTAACTGTATTCCACCGTTTGGTCTTCGTATGCAACCACATGCGCAGAATGCAGGTCTAGACCTAGGATTTGTGTCTGATTTTTCCAAGTTTCCAGATAAGCCTCTGTGGACCTTTTCCACACCAGAGATTCGTGTTGACCTTGCAGCTTTTCACAAAGAATCTACCAGCTCTCTGGCATACAAGGCATTGTATGTCAATCTCTGTTCGAAATTCCCGTCCTGTCAGAAAATTTTCACTGACAGTTCCAAGTCTGAAGATGGAGTGGCCTGTGCAGCCTATTGCCTTGGTGCTCCTTCTCAAATACTGTTAGAACATTTTCCTTCAGATGCTTCTGTTTACTCTGCTGAACTTAACAGCTCTGGTTCTGGCACTGAGGATAATCTCACAATCTATGAAGAGGGACTTTCTGGTTCTGTCAGATACGCTGTCAGCTTTGGAGGCCATAGCTGGCTGCAACCTCCATCATCCCGAACTTCTCCACTTTTTTTTTTTTTAACCTTTTACCAGGTTGAAAGTGGAGGGTTACAACATTGTTCTGGCTTGGGTTCCCGGTCATGTTGGCATCGGAGGGACTGAAATGGCTGATCGCCTGGCCAAGAATGCCACGACAGGAAAATTGTCTAATATATATACATATCCCCTGCACAGATCTGAAACCAAAAATTAATGAGTATGTCAGAGACCTCTGGCAGGAGGATTGGAGTTAACAGACAGATAACAAACTCTTTCAGATCCGTCCAAACCTAAAGAAGTTTCTCTCATCTACGTCTGGTGGTCGTAAAGAAGAAACAGTTCTGGGCCAGCTGCACACCAGCCATTCGTATTTTACCCATTCATACCTTTTAAAGAGTGAAGAAGCTCCGTGGTGTATTCCATGACATGTGCCACTCACAATGAAACACGTTCTTTTAGAGTGTTGGGACTTGCATGATGTGAGACACAAACATTTTACAGCAGATTCCATGAAAACCTGTTTAGAGACGTTCCGCCTGGTGTGATGTTTGAGTTCTTGCAAGAGAGAATAACATTTTTCATTGGATCTGAGATTTTACAGTGGAAAGTTTTTTTTCAACAAACTTTCAGATGGGTTTTTAGAAGATGTATTTTAAAGAATTGTGTGAATGAATGACTTGTGAGTTGATTTTAACATGATGACAGCCCTGATATGGCCCTTTGCGATCGGTTGGGCTATAAGCAACATTATCTTATCTTACCTTTTACCTACGAGTTTCGAACCTGTAAGAAATATTAACATTTTGATATTGACAAGCATGTATTTTCCCTGCAAACTCCCATCTCAAGGGAATCATTAATTATGAAAGGAAAATCCAAACAAATAGATGGCAGGCAAAATCTAGAGCACATAAATCATTAATCTGTCATTAGGAGCAGAGATAATGAAGTAGAAAGAAATTGAGAAATCAGTCATGTCCGTATGTTTTGATCGTTCTTATGTAGATATGTTTCCATATATTCTGATGGTATCTATTCTAAAAGCAATGTTATTTCATATTGGAATGGCTGTTAATATAGCTTAAAATATGCATCACATATGGGATATTATTATATCACTTTAAATCTGGAGGTATTGGCATCTGCAGGTCATGTATAACGGTAATAGTACTAATAATATAGCACTTGAACATGTATGGTATGCACTGGTCATTGAGATTACATTGGGATTAATTCTTTTACTTCTGTGCCTTGAATGTGAAGTACAGTATCTGACTGTGAACTGGAGAGTTCAAAGTTGTGCCTTTCCTCTGTTGTGTATTGCAATTTGCTATTGAAATGTGATATTTTAAGAAAAAAATGGGGATTACATGCAGCTCCCCCCCCCCCCCCTTTTTGTTATCCATTGTTACATGTCCGTCATATCATTTTACTAAAAGTAGTGTAAATTGCAACAGGCATAGCTCAATATTGATTATTTTTTTTTGTCTCCAGTTTACTTTTGAAAAAGAGGAGATTGAGTTCTACTGAAATGTGGTTTATGCTAATCCATTCTTCTGTGATCAAAGACCAATTTGTGGGTCCAAAGAAAAAGACTATGTGAGCTACCTTCGCAACAGCTCATTGGTTAAAGAAAAAAAAAAACACATATGGAATATAATACAAATTTCTTGTCTCTCTCTATTTGTATATATTTAGAGGGATCATTTTCAGATTAAGATTATACTGTTGCCCAAATCTGTTTCCACCCACGACTCTCTTGTAATTTAATCTCAACATTATTAATTTTTCAAAGTACATTGTTAAAATATTTCCCCCCCCTTTTTTTTTTTTTTTTTTTTTTTTTTAGTCATACTGAAGTGTGTATTGTAGGGGCGGCTGCTGTCTATTTTGGGGGGACCTGTGTGCTGCTGCTTTTTTAAGAAAAAGTGAAATTATTTTCTTGCCTCCCCTCCCCCACTTTTTTTTTGGCCTTTCATCATGTGTTATCCACTAGAGGAACCACTCCCCTGTTGCCATGGCACTTAGATGCTGTTCAGTGGTGGCTATGCAGGGCACCAGTGAGCCCCCTACTGACATCAACAGTTACTTAATTGTGGAACCACTCTGAGGATGCATCCATAGTCCCAGTTTTTCCCTTATTTCTTTTATCTCATGACATCTTCATAATGTGCATATTCCATTACAACAACAAAAAAGGTGGTGTGTTTTTCATTTCAAATACTGGTGCGCTTTTTTTGCTTTGGTAATCCTGATTCAGGTTATCATGAATCATTGGATGTTATACTTTATCTTGTCATTGAAGAGCTCGGTGTTTTGCTGTTCAAGATATGTAATAACCCGTTGGAGGGAAGCTTTTGGTGTTACATAATTTTGGGAATATTAAACATTTTGAAGTTGGAAAAAAAAGTGTTTATTGTTATTGATAGTAATAGTTGAAAATATCTGATGATGAGAGAGAGAGAGAGAGAGAGAGTGGACTGTGATTTATGGATCTAATTAAGAAGCATATGAAAGTCTGATGCAGACCTAAACTGTTAGCAAAAAGAACATTCTTGTTTTGATATTCAAATTATCAACTTGATTAGTTACTTAAAACACAAAGCAAACTGTGCAGAGAGTTAAAAACTAATGTTGTGGATGTGATTTGCAATGACAGGAAGAGATTAGCCATTCTACAATTTAAGAGCATCAGTTAGGTGCATTCATCTTATTTACACTCATTCAGCCAGAGATTAAATTAATAGCGTAATTGCGTCTAGAATTCTTAGTGATGTGGGACTGTTTGAAAGGAATCAAGTTCAGATATACTCCTATCATTATCCAATTCTGTGTGTGTGTGTGTGTGTGTGTGTGTGTGTGTGTGTGTGTGTGTGTGTGTGTGTGTGAGCATGCACCTCACAGTTATAGTGTATGAGCGTTTGTCCATTTAATGAAGCAAACTATTCTGTGTGAATGTTTGCCCGTAGTGTAGTTTCTAGAGACTGAACTTTCTTTGTGGGGATGAGGTGACTGCTTACAAAGTTTCAACAGGTTGGATGTCTACATGATCAATAAGGAGAAATGTCATTTGACACATAAAAGAGTCATATTTGCAGCATGTGTTCTTTACTTTTCGCTGCAAGCTTGACAGGAAGGGTGTCAGGGAGACAGGATCGAAATGGTAACATTTGCATTGGGTTACTTGCCTTTCTTGCAAGGACTTGCATTACTCGCGCACATTTTGAGAAATATTTATTTCATTTGCAAACATAAGCATGTTGGAGAAAGAGAAACTTAATTCTGCAATATTATTTTTCTTTATAAATTCTAATAAACCAAATTTTCGCTGATACAAAGTGTACTTAACAGATCTACAATTTATACCATAACTGTTGAAAAATGCACACTTTTATCAAACAAGAACATATTTCTGATTTTAATGCACAGTTTTTACAAATGGTTCATAAAGAGGGCAGATTAGTTACTTTGATTCTTTATACATCATCATTTTGGTACCTGAAATGTGACAAATCACACTCAAATAAAAGGGCTAGCTCCCTTTCCCCCCACCCCATCTCTGGAAAATAATAAGGAAAAGACGTTTTTAGTATAACCAAAGGGTGCATTCAGCCATCAACATTTTACTTCTTATTGCTCTAACACAATTAGTCTCCATTAAGAACAACAACAACAGAAAAAAAAAAAAAAATCAATATTCTATGCTGTGCCTTTCAGCGGTGCATTCAATGTTGGATGCTGCAAAAGGAGCAACTCCTTGCAGTGTGACATCTTAGATTAAACTATTCTGAATAAGATGTAAGCACTGATTATATGCACATGTAATGCTCTGTATTTTGCTTTGGTTTGTATCATTGATTTTGTGTTTTAGAACTACTCATTGGCACACAGAAGCATTTGCTAGAATTACATCAAAAGCATGCAACACTCGAACTGCTGTTTTTTTTCCCGTTATTGGGCAGCAAGCTCCAGTATGATGATTTGGGTAGGAAACCACTTTGACTGAATGCACCTCTACAGTGGGTTTTTGTTTTTCAGTTTGAAATTTGTGCTTACAGCAACATAACTTTTAAAGCTTAGCAAAAATAATCCAGTTTTTTTGAGACAGGTGATGGAAAACTGTGACAGAAAGGATTCTGGTGATTTCAACCTAGAAGTATACACATACAGTTCACATAAGCAGAAACATATAGTAACTCAGTTCATAAGTTTTCCAGCTTTTCAGGATCTGACTTTGAAGGCATGGCATTCACGTCTGATCCACATCAATGGTCAGATCAACCCTTGGTCATTTGTGTAGGAACACTCATCCCACCACCACGTAAACCAGCCAGGAAGACTTGGGGTTTCGGCACATTGCTGTAACCATCTGTCTTGGTCTGGGTGTCAATATCCCTAAAAACATAAAGCAAATGTCTTTTGAAAATATCCATTCACAGAACTGGCATGAGGAACTTTGGAGCATTTCATACAGGGTAACTTCATCAATTTATTTGCTTCCCTTTGAGGCTCTCCTACGTACACATATTTTACACAAGAACACATATCGGTGTATTTGTATCCGCACCATATTCAAGCATCCAAACAACAGAAGAAAAAATATTAGTGTAAGCATGAGCTTGAAGGCTGTAGAAAGGCTGCATTATTAGATCACAAAAACATTGTACATACTTGGGAGGATAGACTTGTGTGACATTGTCCCGTCGCATGTTGCTGAGATTGGTCTGCATGGAAGATGTGATCTTGGTTCTCAGGTTAGCCTGCACACAATGATTATATGTGAAGCAAAGTGACGAATGAAATGACTGATCAGCATTCAGAAAGGAGCTTTCATTCCAAATCTCCATTTAATCCTACATTTTTGAAAGCTAATCTTACTGGATCTTAATTACTATGGGAAAACATGTAGTAAGTATATTAATTTGAATGTCAAACTTAAACAAAGCAACATATGAAACCAGAGGCCATGGTCATAGTCTAGAACTGAACCAGTCTCATAGTCACTCCAAAAAGTTCATGCAAATCATAATCCCACATCAAACATTTAATGCTCACTGCCGGTCATTTACAGCCATTTGAAATCAATTTCTGTACAAGCGACTGTCTCTCAGTAATTCAAGTCACATGTAGGCTCAAAATAAATGCAGATGTACCAAGTGGGTTTTTTTAGAGGGAAGGACAATGTCTTTCTGAACAGAAATTGTTATGATATTAATTTTAAGTATATTGTGAAATGGAATAGCAAATATCTGGAATCCACAATATCATGTAAATCCATGAACAGACAGACAGTGCTTCTGTTGGTATATACTGCTACAAAACTGTGCTTCATAAGAAATAAATAAATATTATTTAAGAAAATTGTGCAAGTCCGAGGATGCGCAGTTAGTAGATGTCATATCAATGACGTTTCTACATCTTTAGATGCCTTATACATTTTTTGTTTATTTCTACCTTCATAATTTCCCATTGTTGTGCAGGACATCAAATTTGATTTTTGATATGTCTTTGTTACACTCACCAGTTTGATAGCTTTTCGTCGCAGCTCCCACTCATTCCATTCATAAGATTTTACGATGTTTGATTCATAAAAATGTGTGTCAGTCTGTGTACCACTGTCACACTTGGTTACAGGTTTCTCCACCATCTTACCAGCGTCTCGACTCTGGAATATCAAGCACAACATTTTTACCTTGTGGTTTTAAAAGGATGTTCCAAAGTAGAGATTAAGGACAGAAGAGCAAATCCAAACAACACAACAAAGCGATTTCACACTTTCAACAAGTGCCTATGTTAGGAAGAGTTGCAATATGAATAATGGCATTCATGTCATACTTTTTTTGTTCCTGATCATAATTAAATTAATGCAAATGCATGCATACACACCTACACCCTTGAGATATATATACACATAAATTATTCATGTCTTCAGCATTCACGCTGATGCAACCCTTGATACTTAAAAACAAACATTAATTCATTCCACATTCATACATGGATGCCTACGAAATTCTCCTCTCGTATCGCAAAAATAACTTCAACACATCCATTTATTCCAAGCCTCATGGTTTGGTGACCTCAGCTTCAATTTTTCTCACCACTAGATGCCTTTTACGAGCTCTTGTCAGCCTATAGCACTGACAAGTTTACAGTTATTGTCACTGAATAGACTTTGTTGTTGTCTTCCTTTGGAAGGGGTCACTCACACACAAAGCTTCGACAAAATTATGGTTGGTGGGAAGGGGCTTTGTAAAGTCATGTCTTGTGTATGTTTAATCAGCTTGGGCAGCATCTGATATTACTGAAGTGACTCTGCAGCACTGCAGCGTCTCCTTCGATGGGTTGCCCCATAATGACCTTATAATGATTGATCCTTGCTAGCTACTGTGACTGTGTCGGATAATCCTGGATGTGGTTATGCATGAGAAGCCAGAAGAAGCAATGTAGCAGTGAGAGGCTCTGAAAAGGCATGGACAACCAGACAACAAGAACCAGAATGGCACGTAGGAGAATGCGGACATCTGATCTGGGGTCCACCCTTTGCTCAGGATCTGCACCATCAATTTGCATCCAAATTTAATGGGTTGGATCACACTCCAACCATTGACCAAGTTACATCAAAATTGGTAAGATAGTTTTTGCATTTTCATACTAACCAACCAACCACCAACCAACCAACTGATAAGGGTGAAGACAATCTCCTTGGTGGAAGTAATGATGATAATATTTTCAAAACGTGAGATGTCTGTCACTGCCGACATGCAGTTTTTTAAACACAGACCCTGACCTGAGAGTAAGGGGTGATGGGTGGAGAACTGAGTATGGAGTTCCAACAGCTGGATCAACTCGGGGCTTCGTTTGGCTCCCTCCGCCACTAAGTGGATGAACCTGACAACAGTCACATTGCAGACCATTAAGATAAACAATAACTGCTGTAGACCACTTACAGAGATTGGCATCAGAAGAAGGCCAACGGCAACTGAATCTGTGTCTCAATGTTCACCTGTGGGTGTTTTGAAAAGACGTTTGACAAAAATTGTTGCTTTGCTGGAAATGATACTGAAAGAAAAGTGTAGCAAGAATGCAAACTGGCACTTGTTCATAATACCTGAAGACCCCTCCTAAAGCAAAAGTAATGCTATGCAGTCTATATTCTTACAGTAATCTGGAATTCAGCCCGATCAGACTAATTACTTTATACAATACACTGATCATGAAAGCATATAATATCATTTCCAGTTCAACAATGACAGCATAAAGGAAACTACCTTGGAATTTAATCAACTTGTCTGGGGAAACAAAAAGTGCGCGCGCACACACACACACACACACACACACAAAGGGAGGAGGAAAAATTGCTGGCTCTGAAAAATTATGACTGGTACTGTGTTATGGAAAGGAAACTACCGTTCAATGGTACTTCTCAGCTGCAGTCATGTGCACATGGAAAAAATGTTTTTTTAAAAAAGTCTTTTTGTATTTAAAACAAATCTATGCATGCAACTGAATTTGGAAAACATTTCCCCACAACAGTTCAAAGGGTAAAGCAGACTCCCACTCTAGCTTCTCCATGGACAATTTAACACTAAAATCAACTTATCATTTAAATGAAGTGCTAAGGTTATAGATCAACGTTTGATGAAAATGTTGGAGATCTCCATATCTGGCACACAGCATTATGGAGGTTACAGCCTATTTTTCCTTCTGCTGCCCTAAACTCTCTATACTGAATCAGTTTCCTATACTGAATCAGGTACTATTTCTGCAAACCGGAAAAACCGGGTTGTAGGGATGAAAGAGTTTAAGGGTGAATAAAAGCAGATTCACAATGGCAGCAACTTTGGCAAACATTGCTGTCCTCAGTCAACACATCTTAGCTCTCTAAGCTTCCCACAGTCCACAGCCCCATACAGGAGCCAGCTGTAGAGTTGATCAAACGGGGGCAGAAAATGATGGCTCAGTAGTTAAGTAGCATATAGTGGCCAGCTGGAAGAGGGCAGAATGGTAGTTAAAACAACCTCATGGTGACTGAATGTAGCTGTTTATGAGAGGGTTTTGATGAATAGCTGGGGTGGAGATATTTACTGAGATGGTAAGAAAAATGAGGCACAAACAAACAATCACATTCCCATACCACCCTCTCCCCACCCCAAAAAACCTTTACTGTGTTTGTAAGAAATTTACTTACTCTTGAGGGCTTTCGGCAAACTCGTATGCTGCCTCTTTTGTGGAAAATGCATAATAATGTTCCCTGAAGCGCATCACCCCAATCTCAGGGTTTGCAGGAATAAGCAAGCGGTCATACTTGCCCAGTGTGTAGGCACAGTAGCCCTGAAACAAGCGTCAGAAGATCTGTGTGTGATAGTGAAACCAACCATCTTATACTGGTGATAAACATAGCCTGTGATGTCTCCTTGAACTACAGTGAGTGTGAGTGTGTGTGTGTGTGTGTGTGTGTGTGTGTGTGTGTGTGTGCGTGCATGCGTGCGTGCGTGCGTGCATGTGTGTGTGTGTGTGTGTGTGTGAGTGTGTGTGTGTGTGTGTGTGTGTGTGTGTGTGCGTGCGTGCGTGCGTGTGTATGTGAGTGCATGTGTGTGTGCGTGTGCATGTATGTGAGTCTGTGCATGTATGTGCACATGTATTTGTGCATATTTGTGTTTGAGCAAAAGAGATAGAGTGTGTGTGTGTCTGTCAGTGTATACACACTCTGTGTGTGTGTGTGTGTGTGTGTGTGTCTGTGTGTGTATACATGTGCATGTGTGCATACACACACACATGTGTGTGTGTGTGTGTGTGTGTGTGTGTGTGTGTGTGCACGTTTGTGCGCGCGTGCATGCGCGTGTGCGTGTGTGTGTGTGTGTGTGTGTGTGTGCACACGCATGTGTGTGTACCTATATCTGTGAACATTATGTAAAACTGCATGCATGTATGTATTGAAATTACATACAATAACGATACATCCAAAAAAAAACCATTGTTAACATGTCAGAAAAAAATGAAACGTACGTAATTCTCTCTTTGGACCCTGAGCATGATCAATTAACATCCATCATCATAACATCATTTCAACAAACTGATCCTTACCATTATATACAGACAAGTACCTTGTATTGCAAAGGAAGTTTACTGAAGTTTTTGGTTGTCTCAGGAAAAAGCCAGTCTCTCTGTTCTCCACCTGGTAATCCTTGGGATTCACACGCTGTTCGGGAACAGCTGTCTGGAAAGCAGATTATGTTCAGTCAGTATCTTGTACACTGATTTTTATAACGCAAGGCTCAAGTCACACTTTGTCTCATTTCAGTTGTCTAAAAATTAAAAAATCTTTCAAGAAACATTACATAAAATGGTCAAGCTATTTTTTTTTCTTCTTTCATAAAAAAAGTACTTAAGAAGAAGTCTTGTGACATTCATTTCTCTGCTTATTTTCATATAATTTTTATTTGTATATCCAAATGAAGGTAAATATCTTTAGATTTTGGATTTGTAAAGAAATCTGCAGAATCTGGCCACAGAAAATGTTGTGACTGCTGAAACAGTCACATGGGAAAAATGCTGAGAATGTGGCAGACATTTATAATCCAGGGAACAAACTGTCAGAATTGGGGAGAAAAAAAAATCTGATGGTTGTGAGAAGTGAATCTACTGCAGTTTCCATCAGAGCTCCATGGACACACTCTGCCTTATTCTGCCTCGACCTAAATGGCTCTGGACTGGGATCAAGGATAACTGGGAAAGAAAAACAGGTTGACTGTAGGATTTCATGAACTAAATTTAATTAAGTGTCAAAAGATTCTTACATGATCCTTAAACACAGTCTGTCTTCCTTTCAATTTGCATTTAAACCTCTTTTCATCATAAATAAGAGCCTATATGGCCAGTTTTCTTTTTTCCTCCTAATTTCTGTAACACTTACAGACTGTATACGCTCTTCGTCACTGATGACCGATAGGCCTTCCAGGTACGGGCTGAGCATATCATCACTTAACAGCTCCTTGTGACCCTGTAGCATAGATAGAACACAGCATTCAATTAGACACACACACAGACAATACCTTACTGATGGAATGTGGCATCGAAGGAATGGAGCCATTTTTCATAACTTGGGGAGCTATATCCCATCATCACTGCAATAATAATAACCATGGAATTCAGGACATCAAATATGCCTTTTTTAAATGTACATTTTCAGTGTACAGTGTATCTGTGTATTATTTTGCAGTCAACTGAACTTCGTATGGATTGGCAAAGAAACTGCGCCATGAATGTCCACCAAATCAAAGCAAACATAACGATTTACTAATACCGCATCGGCATAGCTTTAGAAATGCACTCAACTACCAGGCAGTTACCTGTGCTGTTGCAATCAGTAATCAGTGAGTCAGCATATTGCCCAAATTTCTGATTTTTCTTCCTTTACTTCTGCTTGTTCCGCATAATAGTGGCCAAACATGACTGTCCAAAAGGAAACTTGCTCATGGCAAAACTTTCACAGACTCCAGGATAAAAAAGATAAAAGAATGGAACTTCTTGCTACTTCATTCTAAACAATTTACATGAAGCCATTAAAATTTGGTGAAACTGGCTCAAGATGCACCGTCTATGAGCTACACTTCAAAATATCTCTTGTCATACTCAATGTATGTAGCTGCAATGTTCTGTGAATATTTATGTCTTTGTTTCTTTTACCTCCAATACCTCCAACTAATAAATCTAGAAAAACTGGCGACTGCGATTTGAAATTGTTTCAGGTATTTTGTGATAAGCCAAGAATTCTACTGACAAAATACTTGTACCAACAAATTCAACTCCCAAATTGTGCTCTGTAATGTTGAAGAGGGTTGGTACCACCAAGTATGCATACAGAATTAATATACCTGATCAGGTACTGAGACCCCTTTCAAACAAAGTAATTTATGGTGGCAAATATCATTGCAATTATTCATCAAATGCTACAGGACATGTGAAAAACAAAATAAGATTCAATAACCACAAAGGGACCAAGTTCACAGGATAACATATAGAAAAAAAAAATATATGTATTGCTCCTTATACATTCACTAATCTCTTATTCATAATTTTTCTAATTGTTGCACCATTCGTTTCTGTCAGATGCATACACAATATGAGCATTTCCTTCTCAAAAAATAAATGGGAGAGTACAGTGTATGTTTCTGTGTTTCCAACATGGAATATAAACATGCAGAACTGTTGAGTTTAACAATAAATACAGAATCCTGAGTACGACTAATAGTACACACTGAGCATTTCATTATGCCTTTCTTTTTTAGGTTTAATACCCCATAACACAGGAATTTCAGACCATTCAATGGACACCAAAAGTCTACCACAGTGTTATCTGTGTATGTCTGTGTTGAACAGAAAGATGAAAGAACAAATTCAAAAATTAGATGATTCCAAAGAAAGTAAGTAAAGATTTCCAAATCAGCAGTCAGAGAAACCCCCAATGACATGATTTTATTTATCATCTCTCCATGACTCATCATTCTCTCTATGCATACATCTCATTAGTTGATCAAAATGTTGCATACATTTGTTATGACAAAAATTCTGATGCAGTGATTTTTTGTTTTGTTTTTGTGTGACAGCCTCCCCATTGAACATAGCTCACTTTCTCTGATCCCACTTTGTTCATCAACTCATTTTCTATTTCGGCTTAGTTGATTAACATATTAAAATGCAGTACTACCTATCCTTCTCTTCTTCTTTAGTGTTCTTTGCCTTTAACTCAGAGGTTCAACATATGTGATTTTTTTTGCATATGTGACTGTATTTTGTCCCACCATGAAGGTATCAACTTTCTGTCAAAGGGGCTGACGCGTAAACATGATTCCAATGTGCAAGTGCCTTTTGTTATTGTTTTATGGGATATTATTTCACCTTCACTCCACTAGAGTTAAAGTGGATTTCTCATGCTTGCAGTCGAAAGACAATACATTTCATTCTTTAAATTGGGCAGTCACAAACAGGATCTCAGTTTAAAGTCTCATGCAAACGACTTGAAAGGGGCTGTGCACACACAGAGACAAAAATCTCCATTTAAGTGGTGATCTCAAACAAGGATTAAACCAAGAATAAAAAGATGATGCTTTCGCCACTAGCATCCAGGCCCAGTTGCCCATATAGTGACGGAAACTGCTGACACATTGATTTTATTTGAGATTCCCCCAGTGACTGTGGCTTTTTTAACCTACATAGTTCATTAGCTGAGCAGAGTGACGCATTCATTACCCTGGTGAAAGGCTCCAAGCTGGCCAGGATGTTGCTGAGAACACTGAGCAGCACCATCTCATCCTGAAAGCCACTCCACAGCTGAGCCAAATGGATGAACTGAGGCTGAAAACGAGATCAGACATATCCCACCAGTTTCATCAGGTGTGCTCAAATCAAGGCAGGTTCAAGTGCAGTGTGTATGAACAACATCTATATCCAGAACAATGCACCGTTTTACATTTGTGGAAATCGTAGGGAGAAAAAAACAAAGTGGAAAAAAAGCAACAATGTCAATTACAAACTAAGAACAGTTTAGGAACAATAAACAAACACAATAATGGATTTTGTGCTGAAGCTTTAAACAACGTGATTATCGTCTATTCCGAAAAAAAAAAAAAAAACAGTGACAGACAACACTTAAAACAAACAACACCAAAGAAAACAGTAATAACAGGTCAGTGATGGCAGCTTCATAGAGGAACTGTCATTGCCTTTCAAAACTATAGCATACATGCCCCGAAATAAAGATGTTGATCCAACTTCCAAAAATGGTGAGAGAAGGAAAGGGCATGCAAGTGTGCACACAAACACATACTCTTTCTCTGTGTATCTTCTGCTCTGCCAGTTACATGATCTAGGCATCAGTTCCCCTAACTTTCACCTCTCCCTGTACAACAAAGAATCCAACCCCCTCTCCCCCCCCCCCCAAAAAAAAAAAAAAAAAAAAGAACAGATTCTTGTTTCCTGCCAATCCTTGGTTCATTTCTCTTCCTACAGTCAGCAATGAACATGAACATGACACACACACCAGTGAAAACTCACATAGACTTGTGCTGTGGGCACAGCTGTTTTGGACTGCACAGTGGCCTGCAATTGCTCCATGCGAGTGGCCAGCTGGTTTTCCAACAACTCCACTTGCTGAGCACAGCTGATCACATCATTCTGAAATAACATCACTTTTGTCTTGGCATATTCCATCGCTCTGCCAATCACATTTATGGTAATGAATCAAATGCACCAAACTGCATATGTCATGCACTCGCAGCAGCATGTTAAAATACCAAAAAAGTCATTTCAAAGTGTTTTTACAACCAACAAACACACTCTTGTGAAATTCATTGATAGACATGCACTTAAAATATATTACTTTGAAAAAACTGTCAACGGTGATTCTTAAACAAAATATAATGATAAATTCACACAAAAAAGTTCCCACTTTATACAAGTTTTGAATATCTCTGTAGGATACACAGACTTTTCATTGTTTGTTTGCAGCATGAGCATCTACATGTGTGTGTACATGCGTGAGTGTAGTGTATATCAGCAGAGTTCGATGTTACAAAATGACAGCAATAAATGCATAAGCAATCAAGTCACACACACACACACACACACACACACACACACACACACACACACATGCATAACCAAGCATGCCATCAATCCCCCACCCCCACCAGTGCAATCACACACACATGCGCGCACATACACACACACACACACACCACACACACATGCACACACTCACGCACGAACACACACACACGCAAACACACACACACACACACACACACACACACACACACACACACACACACACACACACACACAGGCAAAGATTCCAGAGACAGATCTGACCAGAATGATCCTAAGGAAGGCCTCATGCTGACGAGTGTTGATGAGAGCTTCCTTGAGCAGCTGAATGGAGGGACCCTCCTGAGGCTGACGTTTGTGCATCTCCTCAATCAGTGCTAAAAAAAAAAAAGAAAGAACAGAACGCCACATGCAATGGCATACAATAATTCAAGGATTGTTGCTTAACACAAATTAAAGCAATTCATTGAGATAGTAAAAAAGTCACACACATAATTAGATGTGCGCTTTTTTTTGTTGTTGTTGTTAACTTGATTCATAGTGAAAGTGCAGAATTAAGCACAAACAACTGTCAGAATGTCTACATTACTTTGGGCACAAAATGTGTTCAAAGTCCAAACTACACACACACACACACACACACACACACACACACACACACACACACACACACACACATGCATATACACACACACACACATGCATACACACACACACACACACACACACACACACATGCACACACACGGGAAAGTACTAAAACAAAAACTAGCTGTTTGATATTAAAGTTCTCCTTAAACAAGAGCTAAGTCTTTTAACTCTTGGTTGTTATAATTCAATCTACATTGAGGCTGAAAATTTGGCTTATTTCTGTGCTGTGCATCTGTCATTTTTTTTTCTTTGTTTTGTTTTGTTGTCATTTTTGCATGTCTCTCAGTTTCAAATGACAGGATTTTCTATGCTGTGTGCATCCATCAGTATTTCTTTTTTTACATATGAATTTCAGTCAGTTTCAAATGAGAGGAGTATAAAAAGAGCTTGTAGCTATTTATTAGGCATCAAGCCTATTCAAAGACAGACAAAGTGATAATTATCTCCGGATCTGTCATCAAGAGTGCCAACAGTCAACAAGGAAAAAAAAAATAATAATCTATCAATAAACAAATAGGTCTATCAAGAATCGTTTTTCCTTTCAATTCTTTATGCCAGCTTTCCCCAATTAATTCTCATGTTTCATTTTGAGATTTAAAAGAAAACCTGCTTGAAAGAACATCATAAGATGTCACTCAACATCCTGTAAGCAGGGATATATTAATGCCTCTGCACACGAACACTGTCTTTTTCCTGTGGCAGTTATTTACCAGTGTACTTGTAGGCACTCTTCAGAGTGCTCTGGATCTCTGAGTCAACACTCTGGGTTGTGGCGGGCACAGCTTCATTGAGAATGGCAGGCACTGCACACAGTGAAAACAGCGATGACTTGACAAATCATGCCGAGAGTAATTGATGGGCACCAGTTGTTAGTCACAGACTGAATGATCCCAAGACAAAAAAGACAAGAACCCAATTATTTGAAATTCCTGAGTTGGCAAAATCTTTGTTATCAATTCATTAAAATGATAATGAAATACCACATAATCAATCACATTATGAGGTGACCTCCTCCCTCTCCATCTCTTTCACACGTGCATATACACATTTTGCTTAATAATAGCATTCCTTCAACAATTTTTCAGTTCTTCTACCTAGTTGCCTAACAGACTTCATGTTAAAATTTTATTTCACATATTTTGTTCCATGCCAGATATACAACCTCTGTGATATAATGTGGTTATGCTCTTCAGTCTTTGATTATTTTTAACAGATTTTGATATCTTAACTGACAATTCTGGATTTTAAAGATTTAGGATATGATATGTGATCTGGCTTAATATTGATGCATTATGGTTCTAAAACATGTCTAATTTACATATTGCTGTCACACCTTCCTAATTCACACCTTAGTCCTTTGATTCACAAGATTTGTTCTAAAGCTTGTTTGATTTTTCTGACATATTATGCTGTCTTTGCTCTTCACTCCTTTCTCCATCCCCCCACCCTCCTCTCCCTTTTCCTCCTTCTCTAGGGCTGTAAAGGATATGAGAGAGAGGGAGAAAGAGAAAGAGAGAGAGAGAGACAGAGAGAGAGAGAGAGAGAGAGAGAGAGAGAGAGAGAGAGAGAGAGAGAGAGATAAGACAGAGAGTGAGATAGACAGAGAGAGAAAAACAGAGAGAGAGAGACACAGAGAGCAACAGACAGAGACAGACAGAGAGAGACACACACACAGAGAGACAGAGACAGAGAGCGACAGACAGAGAGAGAGACACACACACACACAGAGCAATGTTACACTCACAGTCATCGATGCCCTCTCCACCCTTTCCACACTCTTTGTTGACAGGCGGATGCCAGTGACGATCATGGTTAGCTCCAGCAGTTGTCTTTCCTTGTCCCTCTTGGTGAGGTTCATGAAGGACCCCAGCTCGGTCTGAGGGAAGACGGACTGCAGAGCCGCTGTCACCGTGAACAAAACAGGAAGACATGAAGACACACTGCTGAGCTGATCTCAGTACTGATGAGGCAGCAAGTAATTAAGAGAGACTGCAGAGCAGCTGTCAGCATAAACAAAACAGCAAGCTATGAAGACGAACTGCTAAAAGTATGGATGAAACAGCAGGCAATTAAGACAGACTGCAGAGCAGCCGTCAGTTGTGGACACAACAGCCAACTATCAAGGCAGACTGCAATGCGGATGCTAGTGTGAAAAAAAGCGATAAACTAATAGGACAGATTGCAGAGCCATTGCTTGTGTGAGAAAACAGCATTTTATCAAGACAAGATGCACAGCAGCTGACAGTGGGAACAAAACAGCGGTCGAGAGACAATAGAGTGGCTGTCAGTGAGAACTTGAACATATGACTACCATCACAAACCAAAAAGGTGCTGTGAGTGAGAATAAAACAGCAAGCTTTCAATACAGACTGTACAGCGGGTGTGCAAACAGAATGGCACAAACTAACTACAGAGTGCAGACTAACTGTCTTTAATGTCAGTGAGAACACAGCAAACAGACTGCAGAGTGCATGCATAGGAGAATAAGACAGCAGATTATTAAGATAGAATGGCTCTAAATGAGAACAAATGGCAAATTGTTACAGCAGACCTCAGAGCATTTGTCAGTGAGAACAGTGGAGCAAAGCGTCAAGACATTCTGTGCAGCACCACGATCAGTGTGATCAGTGTGAATGAAAGAGTACATTCTGCAGCACCACGATCAGTGTGAATGAAAGAGTACATTCTGCAGCAGCATGGTCAGTAAGAATGAAAGAAAGAGTACATTCTGCAGCAGCATGGTTAGTAAGAATGAAAGAGTACATTCTGCAGCAGCATGGTCAGTGTGAATGAAAGAGTACATTCTGCAGCAGCATGGTCAGTAAGAATGAAAGAAAGAGTACATACTACAGCAGCATGGTCAGTGTGTATGAAAGAGTACATACTGCAGCACCATGGTCAGTATGAATGAAAGAGTACATACTGCAGCAGCATGGTCAGTGTGAATGAAAGAGTACATACTGCAGCACCATGGTCAGTGTGAATGAAAGAGTACATACTGCAGCAGCATGGTCAGTAAGAATGAAAGTGTACATACTGCAGCACCAGGTCAGTGTGAATGAAAGAGTACATATTGCAGCATAATGGTCAGTGTGAATGAAAGAGTACATACTGCAGCACCATGGTCAATGTGAATGAAAGAGTACATACTGCAGCACCATGGTCAGTGTGAATGAAACAGCACACTGTTAAGACAGACAGAATGGAGGGCAGTGGTCCATTTGAACACAACAGCAAACTATTAAGAAGTTCTGTGTAAAGAAAGCTGTGAGCGCCAGTGTTTTGTAAAAATTCTGTGAAAGAAACTTTAAATTTAAGAAAAAAAAAATCAAATCAAGAAAACAAGCAAACACTTTCTGAATTGCTGGTCCATGAGAAGGAAAGCTTAGGCAGTTAATTTCTAAACTGGCTTGAACAAGAAGATAGCTAATGGATCCTTTTTCACCTTTAAAGAACTATTGGGCTGATCGTGCCTATCTCTGGAGGTGAACATTTTCCAAGCTGTCATAACAAGAGGAGCTCTTTCACAATCTTTTTCCACAAGTTAAAGTTCCAAGCTCTTGGAAAACATTTCATATCTGACAAAATGACAAAGGTTATTTTGCAATTCTTTTTCACAGGTAAAAGCTTTTAGAAAACACTAGCTATTCAAAATAAAAACGAGCTCAAGTCTCAAGATCCATTTGCACTAATCAAGCCCTAAGCTCTTGGAAAATATCAAATATTCTAACAAACTGAAAAAAAAAAAACACACCTAAGAAGTTGTTGCAGCTGGACCTCCCAATAAAGGCACACTTCATTAAAAGATTTGTTATCCTGTAGCTTTTTTTTTTTTATTATTCATTTATTTGCTGTTGTTGTTGTCTGTAACATTATCAGTTTCACCTCTCATTTGTAAAACTGATTTCAAACAGATCTGTAGTAAGAAGTAGATAACAATCCTTAAAAGTGTCGTTTCCCATTTTTATTTCTTGTCTTTCAAGAAAGTGGAACACACTATTCATCCTTTCAGACAGAATTCAAAACATGCCATTTGAACCTGTAGGACTAAGGCAGACATAGCAACAATTCTTGGGATAGAAAAGTTTGATAACTTTTTTTTCCTTTCGTTCTAGATCTTTTTTTTTTGTACTAGGAACAAAGGGATGACCGACAATGGCACATTTGCTTCAAGTAAGGACAGATGAAGTTGCGAATTTTGGTGCTGATAGCTTGTGGAACCATAATGCTTACAAAAGAAAAAAAAACAATATCCAGATGTAGCTTACTTGTTTTGAAGGTTAAATTAATGAATATTAGTTTATATTTCACTTAACCTTCACTGTTAATGACAATTTCCTCCACTTCAATACATTTTGTTACAGCCAAATAATTTTAGCACCATTGACATACCTGTGGCTTCACGTACAACAGCAATGTCTGTGGGACTACCGAGCCCAGAGCGGAGCAGAACTGCAGAGACAATTTTACGGTACAGGCTCTCCAGCTCCTCTCGCGTACGAGCCCGACTGTCAGTGATCTCCCTTACCACTGGCTGAAGACGAGACTCTAGGACACGGCGGTGCTCCTCAAGAAAGTCAGCTAAACAAACAAAACAATTAGTATGTAATAAACTTTTTAATAAGTGTGATCGAAACAGGTTCCTATTATATTTAGATTACAACTGATCACAAGTCACCAAATTAAAACGAATATGAGATAAGACATCACTGTAAGATGATTATACTACTACTACTACTACTACTACTAATGATAACAATAATGATAATAGAAAAAAATTAATAAAATACTTTATCTTGTGGCTTTAAAACATTTGACAAATCCTCCAGTCAACGGAGTAGCTTGCTTGCCAGTCTTTAGTCAACTGTCCTTATATCAACAAACAACCAAACCAAACAACCAACTTATCCATAAATCAGTTACTCATGAGTACAAACAAGCATGTGTGAAAACAGTCTTATCATAATCACAGTGAGTTGGGGTCTGAAAGTACATGTTCGTCTGTACTCTTGTGCAAGTCTGTTTCAATCTTAACTCAACAAAAAGAAATTGGGAAAAGATCTGTTGATTTGACAGGTCAACTGGGGAAAGCATAGAACAAAAATGAGACCAGCCACCCATGGCAAGTGGTTAGCGTCGCGGACTCCCGCTGGGAGGTCGTGGGTTTGAATCCCATCAGAGTCATGTGGGTTTTTCTGCCCCGACTGGCTCCTACCCAGAGTTGAGTTTGCTGCGGACTCAGTTGGGAAGACTGGGACCACACAGTCGAGTTTCATCCACTTAATGGATGCGTTTCTGAGAGTGTTGCTCAAATTTCTTGACCAACACTGCAGGTGCCTGTATCTCTCAGGCCTGGTTGACGCCGGGATATATTATGAAAGGAAGCGTAGAGTACAGCCCTGTCATGTAGTCTCAGACCGAAATGGAAATCCGTAGCATCATCTTAATCATCCTCATTCTCATCGATCAGCATTAAAAAAAAAAAATTTCAGGTTCTGTGGCCCTTCATGCCCTGCTCTCATGGTGACCTCAATTTCGATGTCCTCTCCATGTCTGTGGTCTTGGTTTGGTTCCGTCGGGGTCACCGGTATTGGCAGGTCCATGGGGGCTGTCGTTGGACAGATGTGGTGGCGCCCTCTGGAGGGAGAGCTCGCTCACGCTGGCTCCGCGACTGAGCAATTATTGTCGTCAGTAGGGGGCTTTAGTAGGTGGTGTCCTGCATATGTTAGATCAGAACAGGCGCCACTGAACACCACCGAAGTGACTCGGCGGCAGTGCAGTGTCTCCTCCGGGGGTTGCCTCTTAACGGCTTGACATTGACTGCTCTCTGTGGATTGCCGGGTGCCGGGGCTGCAGCGGGGCCGACTGGGCTGTGGCTGTGGACGGGGTGTCGGAATGAGCGGAGTGGGTTCACTGCCTCTGAAGTCGCGCAGAGGTTGGGACAGCAAAACAAAACAAAACAAAAAAAAAGAACAAAAATGAGAGAAAAAAAACCCAACAGAATAATGAGAAAGACAGAAGAAAAGAAAGAAAAAAAAAACCAGAAAAATAAAACATAAAGAGCCAGTCCAAGAAAGGGGGGGGGGGGGACGGGGGGGAGGGAGGAGGGAAAAGAAGAAGAGAAGAACGTACATCGCGTGGTGTAGTTCATGTCAAAGTACACCTGCATCTTGACTGTGTCCAGGGATGGGGAGCGGTTGTCCATGAGACGCTCCACACATAACTGTCAAACCAAATCATTTTCATGTCTTATCATACAAATAACAACAACAAAAAACATACAACCCCCCCCCCCCCCACCACCACCACCACAACAACACAACAAAAAATCAACCAATCAACCCAAATCCCCCCCAAACAGTCGCAACCAACCAAAATCCCCAAAACAGTCTTGTTCCAGTAAGTCAGGAAATGGGAACTGATTGGTAGAATTTGTTGCATGGAAGGAGAAAATAAAGAGAGAATAATAGAGAGGGGAAGGGAACAAAAAACAGCAACAACAAAATGTAAAACGGCTTTAAGTAACCAGGCTTTGTCTGGAACATTATCAAATTTTAAACAGATGGTCTAATAGTTTGATTATGGTGGGTTTAAATCAGATGACTAATTAATTTCATGAACAATAATGAATATTTACATTGAGCAATGGATGTGATGTCTGAAGTAGGCAATGCATTGAAAATATCTATGCATGCTCAAGAATTTTAGTTTCAATGACGGATGTTTAAGAAGGTGTACAGGATTTCATGCTAAAATGACAGTACACAAAGTATACCCCCCCTGATGAGTTTCTGAACATCATCTTTGGTGAGTGTGCGATCAACGTTGAACTCGTTGGCAGGGTCCAGAACAACAGCTTTGACCTGTAAGGTAAATTTGCAAACACATATACATCCAGAACATAGACACACAAGCATATAAACATGCAGACACACAGATTCAGACACACACACACATATATGCATAAAGCACATACATATACAAATGACCACATGTACACACAAATGCACTTATGCACACACACACAGACACACATACACACACACTAATAACAATAACATCTGGAGTCTTGAAAGAGCAAATGAACATTGAAATAAACTTTAAACAA
>JADBJO010000033.1:1037500-1040000 GCA_016801955.1 Conus betulinus | reverse complement strand
GAGAGAGAGAGCATGTATGTGTGTGTGTGTGTGTGTGTGTGTGTGTGTGTGTGTGTGTGTGTATCATAATTCTAAATACTGATTCAAGATATGTCCTGTCTTTAAATATCAGTGTGAAGAATACTACTATGATTATTTACATAATTTTGATTAAGCTATAGGAACTCCATGTATCTCACTATATATAATTATATGGGATCATTTCTGCAATGATAAATCTTTCACAGTCTGAACTTGGTTCTTCTTCTTCCTTGATAGCAACCACAATCAACTTGATGATAATTCTGTTGGTTGTGAAGAAGTAGAAAAAGAAATTGCTGAAATCTGTACAAATGACCACTAGTGTGAAACTGTGTCAGTGTATGTTCTCTTTCATTCTTGGATTTAATTCTCTCATTTCACGTAATCTCTGATGCTTACACATTGTGATAGTATTCTTTATTACAAGTTTCACCTTATTTTTAATATAGTGACTTTCAGAAAAAAAAAACAACAAACAACATCTGGTTTAGATGTTTAATAACATAATAATTTTCCTTCAGGATCTTATAGTGCACAATTTGGCAATATTCTACAGAGCAGTTTATAACGTTTTCTTGCTTTCAACGACCTGTTTAAATAGTGTTTTGTAAAAGAAGCCTCTTGTAAAGTTACTTATGAAGGACTTTTTCCACTTCTAAATACAAGACAGGGATTCATATCACACAATTAGTGCTAGTGATGACTTTTTATAATTCTTTCTTTTTTGTTTAAGATCTTCTATGAAGCAGATACGAAAAGAAAATTCACCGGGTACACACCTTTTCCTGATCGAATTTTCAGTCAAAACTCAGCCTATTCCGGCTTTCCTCTCTCCATGTTGTTTCTGTCCCTAGCGACGAGTCTGCGTGAGTTACCGGAAATGAAGTAAGTCACGTGATTAGGTATGGCTGCCGCAGGGTGAGACACTGGGATGCTGCAGACGATCAAATGAAATCTGTCGTCGTCTTCTTCTGTATACCGCAAGAAAAATGACAGTGTGGAAGAAAACGGACAATAGGGTCAAACTTGGTGTCGGTAAGTACTTTGATTTTGTTGGTTTTATCATTTTAGAAATGGCGATAATATTCGGAAAAAAAATAGGAAGAAAACAAGGAAGTTGAGTTGACTCCGGAAACACTGGGGGGAGGATGTAAATTAGACCATTGGGTTAGTCATTATTAAGTTTATGATCTCTTGGCTCGATCGAGATATATCATTTTTTGTGTGGGGAAAGTTGGGTTTTCACTGATTGGGGTGCTAAACAGGCCCCAACGGCAGGTACCTTCAGTAGGAACGTATATATAATTCCGTAAAATCCAACCCTCCCCCCCCCCCCCCCCCCCCCCCCCCTCTCCCCTCCTCCCGCCTTCTCTGTATTCTATACTCTCTTTCATTCTGGCAAAAAAAGTTTGTGTTTTTTTCGTCGTCTTCACCCACAAACATAACAGTAATAGTTAAACACTTGACTGTGGTTATTAACGGAAGAAGAAGAAGAAAAAAACATTGTCAGACTGAAATTACATTTCCAGTCTTGAATTAGTTGAAAGTCGATTTACACCCTGTTCAGGATTATTACTGGACACAAGAACTCATTGAAGAGGATTTTTTTCATACTTTAGCGCGCACGCGCGCACACACACACACACTTTTTTTTTCTTTCATCCACTTGTTTAACTTTCAGCGTTTAAACTCATGCATTGGACTCGGTTCTTATCTGTTTTGTGTCTATGGCAAACATGCCATGTCTCACGATCAATAGCATCCTTGTGTGAGAACAGTGTGTGTGTGTGTGTGTGTGTGTGTGTGTGTGTGTGTGTGTGTGTGTTTTAAGATAAGGTAATGTTGCGTGTGTGTGTGTGTGTGTGTGTTCATCCTAATATATATGCGATATGACTTGCTTTCTCTCTTGTGCATCCTCTCTCTCTCTCTCTGTTTCCCTGTGGTGTGTGTGTATGTTGTGTGTGTGTGTGTGTGTGTGTGTGTGTGTGTGTGTGTGTGAGAGAGAGAGAGAGAGAGAGAGAGAGAGAGAGAGAGAGAGAGAGAGAGAGAGCCAGAGATACAGCTGTGCACATATGAAACTGGTGATTGAACTGACTAAATGCCAAAGTGGAGTGACAGTATTAATTCACGTTTTATATTTTCTTTCTTTCTGAGATCAAAAAGCTTAAATGTACAACTGGAAAAGATGCCCTGTAGATTGTACAAGCACAAATACCAAATGAATTTGAAAATGGGAGGTTGGCTTTATGTGTGCAGATGTTCTACACAGGTTTTTTTTTCTGTCTGTCCGTAGCTTTGTGGAACTACTTATTATAAATGTGTTAACATGTGTGTGTGTGTGTGTGTGTGTGTGTGTGTGTGTGTGTGTGTGTGTGTGTGTGTGTTATGAGTGTGGATAGGTGTGGTTGTGATGTTTGTAGGTGTATGTTTGTGTAGATGTATACATGTATGTGTTTGTGTTTACAATTAGAAATCATTG
>JADBJO010000033.1:1022500-1032500 GCA_016801955.1 Conus betulinus | reverse complement strand
ACTCATATGTATTATGTGGTTTTAGAACTTACAGAGGCTGCCAAAACATTAATTACAGATGTTTTTTCCCCAAATAGAAAGCATCACAAAATTACTATTGTTGATAATAATAGAATTATTGGTCATTGCAGATGAATGGTATGGTTTGGAGTGGCTATGTACATTCCAATATATTGATTACAAGTATATAGGGGTATTAACGCTTTCAAACAAAAAAACGATGGTGATCTTAACTCATGTTAAGTGGCGGTGAATTTATTTTTTTAGGAATGAAATGGCTCTGTCCACACCAGGGAACGAGTGATTTTTGTTTCGGGCTATTTTGTAGTTGAAGTCAGTCAGAAGCTGAATCAGAGTATAAGTTTCTGAACAGGATCACTACAGTGACTGAGCAGCAGTGTAGTTTTCTCTTGTTTTAGGGACCTCAGATTGACCAGACCGCAGTTCCCTATGAACTGTGTAGCACTGGGACTGTGACAGAAACTGAACATGCTTAAGTTTATAAATGAACAGCATGAGAGTAATGCCACTTAGAAGCCAGAAAAGACATACCCCCCAAACATTATTATGCCCTCTCTTCGATTTATCCTCCTTCTACCCTTCCCCCCATCTCCTAACCCCAAGGAGACTTTTAAAGAAGCAGCCCTGGCCACTCTGTTCTGTGTAGGAAACAGTTCATGTAAATAGTCAGCATTTTCTTCTGGCGAAATAAACAGTTTTATCTTGTTGACTTCAGTTTTGCTAGTAGGTGAAACAAGCTGAGGAACATATCATTAACAGAGACAGGAGAAAAAAGAGTTCATGTGATTTGTTTCCTGACTGATATGTGTCCTAATTGTTAATATGTAATTAAGTCAGTTATGTTTAATCAGTTTGTTCTTAGGATGGTGAGTGTAATAAAAACTGAAATTTAGATGCCAGCATTATCAAAAACTTTTTGATGATCTTCTTTTTTTTTTTCTTCTGGAATCTTAATCATCAGTCTACATGAAGTTACAAATGTGTGTTTACAGGTCCTTGGAGACAATCAAAAGCACAGAACCTCCGCTGGTGCAGGAGCTCACAGAAGTGCTCAGGGAATGGCACGTCATTTGGAAGCAGTTGTACATGGTATTTTCTCATTCTTCACTTTGGTGTTGGTTAACAGTTATGATAATGACATCTGTGCGGGAATGCAAGTCTCACAGGATAAATTGAAAATCTGGAACATTTGGTTGTCTTCTGTTCGGTTTGATTGTGTTCAGGTATGTTCCTGATTGGCTGGATTTTGTTGGAGTACTTTAGGGTTCCTAGGTATCTGAGCAGTGGTCAGCACTGTTTGTTGTTCATCTTCCTCTATGATTTATTAGGTGTAGCACTGCAGACAACAAAATAAATATGCTGAAGAGAAATGGTGTGCGCTTTCCTTGTCATTTTGTCAGGTTTGAACAGAAAATGTGAAGAAAATTGTCATTATTACTACTCCTCAATCACAAAGGTACAAAAAAGTTTAAAAAGTGATTTTCTGTTAAGCAATGGGTCTATCTATAGGAACAGTGACCATAATTGATAGAATGCTTAGGAAGGAGAGGGGGAAAAAAAAAAAAGAAAAATGGTGAAGTATTTGACTAAAATGTTTGTTGTCTTCAAATGGATCAGCAAAAACTGTGTGCAGAATCACTAGAAATAGGAATGGATTGATGAACTTGGTGATCCTGTGTTAGGTGGCAAACTTTGATGCCACAAGACAGATGTCAAGGTTTGGCTTCAGTTGGAAGAATCATTGGTTTTTTCATCCTGTTCGTCTGGTACATATGATGGCTTGTTTTCTGATCATCTGCAATGAAAGTATGAGGGGCCCACCATCACATTTTGTACCAGTACAAAACAAAGAGAGTGGCTGGATCAATGAGATTATGAGATGCAAGACTGGTTTTGTCTGTTGCTTTTGTAGTCACTCATGAATGCAAGTGCAAGTGAAAATGACTAGCATGTGATGATCAAGTGATTGTTGCACACTTACTCTCATGCAGATATGGGTGCATCAATGTATGTTCATTAGTATATCAGATAATAAATATGACTAAATTAAATGTATGGTTATTAACATGCATGCCATGTACACAGACACACCACACAGACACACACACAGATACACAAACACATGCACGCACATATGCACACCTACAGACACACACACATGCACACTAACAGACACACTCACACACACACACACACATACACACACACACACACACACACACACACACACACACACACACACACACACACACACACACACACACACACACACAAGCACACACACACACACACACACACACATGCATGCATGCATGCATGCATGCACATACAGACACCCACACAGTCTTATACTCAAGTTTGCAAATGTTCACATTTGTTAACTTGCGTACACATCTGCACTATCCTTTTTGGTCATCTTACTTGTCGAGGCCTTAAAAGTGATCTATGAATCAATAGTATATTAATTATAACAAAACTTGGTCACTGATTCAGGATAAGAGCCAGATGTTGAGAAGGTGAAGAAGATGATTCTGGACCTGATCGATTGGAGGAGCAAACTCTTAACCCGAAAGTACACAGTGGTAAGTTACATTAGGTGTTTGAAGTTCTATGTTTGAAAATATATGATATTTGGATCGATAGCCAAATATGTATTGATAAAACAGATTTGAAATGAATGCAACTTTGTATGATATGATGACTGGCAGTCAATATGGACTGAAAACATAGACTTGAAATGCATTTAATTGACTTGGATAAAAAATGTTTGTTTTGATTTTGATGAGCATCATAATAGGGCATTGTTGGAGCTGACTAAAGTCACCTGTTGACAAAATGCACTTGGTTTTTCTTTAGTAATTAGCTTTTGCTAAGCTCATTTAATACAGGTTTTTCCTTTTTTGTTTTTTTGTTTGTTTTATTTTATTTGACTGATTAACTTTTGATCTGTAGGATATTGGATTAATGAAAATATGGAGTGCGTTAATATGAAATAAAGTGAAAAATCATGATTTTGATTCACTTTTCATTTTAAAGAATGCTGTTGCCTCTTTGATGAGTAGTTAGGTGTAAGAAGGTTTTTGGGGTATCTAAATGTTACTGCATTTAAAAAAAAAAAGAAGAAATAGTATAACACGTTTTGCAGCAGAATATATTTTTCACAATTTTCCAGTTTTTGGAGTGAATAAAACAAAATTTATTGGAGATGGAAGGGTGTATTACTCTGTGTGTGTGTGTGTGTGTGTGTGTGTGTGTGTGTGTGTGTGTGTGAAATTTGATAATAGGATGAGCAGAAGGGTATTCAGCAGCAGGTGACAAACCTCATCGACAGTGGCAATGCGTAAGTTGCTTTGGTTGTTTTCATCATGTGCATGTACTTATTTTTATTTGTTTTGTTATTGTGGATCTTCTATTCAGATTTTGCAGGAAGTTATATGACATCCATATGTGCTTCATTCTGTTGGTGCTTACGGTCATAAAACAACATGTGGCAGATATTTACTTGAAGATTAGTGAGGGGTGTGTGTGTGTGTGTGTGTGTGTGTGTGTGTGTGTGTGTGTGTGTGTGTGTGTGTGTGTGTATAAAACAGTGGAGAGAACTGAGGGGAAAGGAAATGGAGTGTACATGAGGGCACAAAATAACAGAATACTAGACAGATGAGTTTGAGTTATGTTGTATTCTTTTTTTTACAAATCGAAATATTGTAAAAGGATTCTCTTTTTTGGTCTCCATCCTCAATGCTTCTTCTCTCAGTGGCATTCTCTTAAAATGATTGTAAACATAATAGCTTCCCTGCTCTTATGGCTAATGTAAGGGGCTACTGGTCGTGAGGAAGTAGCTTTGCCCAGTCCAAGGCATAATTTTGTGGAATTCTTCTATCTCAGTGGACTCTTTAGTAGAGAAGAGTTTGCTCAGGGTTTAAATATGAAGACCGGTAGTACACAAAAACAAGGTCTATCCACTTAATGGATGCTTCTCAGAGACTGTTAAGATTTTCTGTCCAAGGAAGGAGGTATTTGATCTGTTAGGACTGCTTAACAGTGTGGGATGTATTGAGAATACAAATGGAATGTACTACTCTGTTACCTAGGCTTACAACCAAAATGGAACTCCATGACATTTTCATGATCTTTATGATCGTCATCAAAAATAAGTGTCAGTTTCTGAGGTCCTTCACGTCCAGTTCTTGTGTTGATCTCGGGTTCTGATTTCCTTTCCACATTTATACCTGTGACAAACTTTTGACAAAATTTTGAGTGTTGGCAATGGGAACTGTCATGGGATGGACATGGTTGTGCCCCCTGGAGGAAGGCACCCAGGCTAGCTCTACATCTAGGCAATGTTTGTTGTTGGTGGATAGAGTCCTTCATGTGTTAGGTCAGAACAGGCACCACTGAAGCCTAGCAAATTGACTGACAGCTGTGGAGCATTTTTCTCAGGTTGATTTTAGGACTAGCTCACACAGACTGCTCTGTGTGTACAGAATGTGCTGAGAGTGCAAACAGGACTGCCCTGGCCTAGTGTGACTGTGCATGGTTGAGGTGGAGTTAGAGGCTTGAGAGTGTGCCTCTTAGACAGCCCAGTACTGTAAGACAGGAAAAGCAAAATTTTTAATTGTTATATAGGTTGCTTCGCTTGGACCTTGTTGTACGAGACGATGAGGGAAATGTCCTTGAGCCTACACGTCACAGTACTGTTGAAATCTACAAGAGGGTAAGCATATATATCACTAACAAACAAAAAAAATCACGATCCATGTTTAAGCTTTCTGAAATGAGAGTGAGAAAGGTAGAAGTAAGAAAAGGGGAGAAAGATGGTATGAATGTGTGTGTGTGTGTGTGTGTGTGCGTGCGTGCGTGCGTGCGTGCGTGCGTGCGCGCGCGCGCGCGCGAGAGAGAGATGCGTACACAGAATACATCATTAAATGTTTGTACATACCTAAACATGAATGACTGGAAGAGGTTGCATGTCTATAGAGAGGCAAGAGGGTAATTATGGATTAATTAAGTAATGTGTTCATTTGTCATTTCTTTCAATATACTTGAAGCATTTTTAATTAATTCTAATGTTTTTGCTATAATTACTCAATATTAGGGCTGATAGCTATCAAAAAATATTCAAACTCACTGGTCAGAGCTTGTGTGTCTTATATACAGTATAATACTTCAAATGTTCTGGAGATGTAATGTCCATAACAAAACAATTTTCAAACATTATATTGCTTGGCAAAAAATTTCATCTTAGAGGCATCAGATGTGCAAAATACTGATTGCAAAATGTTGCAAATTTTAGAAATTTGTTGTTTTCAGCATGTTGATGATGCAGCAGAGCAGATACGGAAACGCTCAGTAAGTAATAGTTTGCTTTGAATTATAATCTTTATGATGATATGTTTGTCTGTCTTTGTCCATTTCTGCTCTTTATTCTTTGAGAGTCATTTATGTAAATTGTGTCACCAGCAGTTCTGTTTGTTTGGATTGAGTACATCGTTTGAAAATAAAAAGTTTTGTAGATTGTTGAAGCAGGGTAGATTATAATTTGCATCTTCAGGTTAACTGTGATGACACATTATACACTAATCTAGGGTTTAAAATGGTGTCTGAGTCTTAGTAACATTGTGGTAGCGCTTTTTTAATCAAAGTTAAAATGTTTCATGATTTATGTTTATCTCTCAAAGTGCTTACTTCATTTTCATGAAAGTTGAAATGAATTTAATCTCTTTATCAGAATTGTAGTACACCAAAATTTTCTAATGTAGGACTGGCTTTTGTTTGGTTCATAGGCTTCAAACCAGAGTGCACAGAGAAACAGGCTTTGATGTATACAGTAAATACCTAAATATCAAGCTGTTGATAGTCTCACAGGATGATTTTTTTTTTCTTATGTGCAGAGTCACCATGAAGCAGAAAATGACACAAGACCATCCTGGCCCTCCAGCTTTAATTTGTATGTCATGCTGAGAAACTATGTGTGCAAGATTGGTGAAGATGCGGACATCCTGATGAACATCTACGATGCTAGAGAGGGACGTTTCATCAGGTAATTTTGTGTTCATTTTTTTGTGTTGACTTTTTATCTGTGAATTGATGCTTCAGAAACATGAAGATCGATATGGAATCACCTGTATGTTTGTCAAAGTGCATCCTCATATATTGCAATAACAAAATGTATGATTCTTATTTTTACGTGGAAAAGCTAGCTCTGATTTTCAGTCTCTGTCTTTTGTGTTTTTGGCACTCTGTCACTCACTCTTTCTTTCTGTTTCTCTCTGAAATGCAGTTTGTGGCTGGTTAGTTTTGTGAAAGATCTGAGTGTAATGATTGTAGGCTACGTGATACTTGATTTAATAGATATTTTGTTAACTGAGTATTGGGTTGATGTTTTATTTTTAATGAGAGGGAGGGGAAGGAAATATGAGGCTTATGGATGAGGTATGGGTTTGAAGCATGCTTTTCACCTTTTGTTGTCATTCTACTGTGATTTAGAATTAACTGTTGGTTTGTGTTCGTCGTCCCTCTTCAGGTGTGGCTTCAAACCTCACATTCATGCTTTCTTTTTTTTTTTTGCAGTGAGAATTACCTGGTTAAGTGGAGCAAGGAGGGTGTGCCCAAAGACATTGATATGCTCAACAATTTCAGGGTGGTTTTCACTGTAAGTGTTTTTCCTTTGAAATTTTTTTCTCCCCGAAATACATCAACCACAGTGTGTGGTCTCATGTTTCATGCTGACTCCGGTCAAATATAGTGATCTGCATCTTAGGTTTCTCTTTGTCTCTTCCTGTGTCTTCACACTCATTCCTTACACTCACTTCTCAGTGCTCTCACAGTGCAGTATGTAGTATGTTCAACTGATCGCCTCATCATCTGATTTATGTCTTAAGAGCATGTGTTATAAAAAAAAAAAGACTGTAACATCGACAAAAGAAACATTTTTAACCAAATAAAGACTTTTCACTGGTAATGTGCTGTAGACTACTAGACTGCATAAGGATAGCTAGCACAGCACTATGTTTAAAAAGCTTGGAAACTGGTACTTTGCCAGCCATCACAAGTAGAAACAAAGGAGGCCTGCATAGCTTGGCACTGACACACTTCAGCAGGTGTAAGAAATTTGGTCTGGGTTGACAACCGAGGCACTGCTTAATCTGGTGGAACAGGGAAAGAAGACTGCACGAATGTGTATCTAGTCCAATGCAGTCCAGTTCCGTTGAATACAGACACTCCAGTTCAGTCCAGTCTAGTTGATTTGAGACTAGTCTACTGTTGTGCTTACAAAACACTGTTTTTTTTTTTGTTTCTGTTTTTTTTAAACAGGATCTGGGATCCAAAGACAGACAGAGGGAGAAGGTGTACTTGGTGTTCCAGATTATACGCATAGGTAATGCTTCAGGGGTTTACTCTGGACAACTTCTTTGAACTTCATGTTACTCAAGTTGTGAATTGGAATATATGTGTTGGTTGTATGTGAGTGAACAGGTGTGTGTGGTGTGTGTGTGTGTGTGTGTGTGTGTGTGTGTGTGTGTGTGTGTGTGTGTGTGTGTGTGTGTGTGTGCGCGTGCGCATGCACACATATTAGTATGCATGTGTGTGTGTGTGTGTGTGTGTGAGACAGATAGCTGAGAGAAGGTTTAGTGTTTGAATATTCACTTTTAGATTCAATACATTTTTTATTACTACTTTTTTACCTTCTAAATTAGAAAGCTGAATTTACATTTTTGTCAGTTTTTTTTTCATTAAAGATTTATAAAATGTAAAAACCAAAGTAATGAGAGAAAGGTGGAAGTAGTAGGCAGTGGACATTATGACTGTTTGACTTTACAGGGGTGATGGACCCTCGTAATGTGGATAACAAGAAACAAACTCAGGGAATTCGCAGACCCTTTGGTGTGGCCGGTATGTAGTACTCAGAATGTCTCTTCCATTCATTCATTCACTTCTATATTTGTTAACTTGCTTATGTTCTCATCCATCAGCATTGTTCATGTAGAAAATTTGATTATTATTCATATTTTGTTGGGTAGTTTTGTTGTTTATTTGGTTTCTTTTACTTGTTCATTCAGAGCAGTTTGCTTATCATTTTTTTTCTTCTTTTTTTTTTTTTTTAAAGTAGTACAGAGTTTCAAAGTACTGCTGAGTTTATCTGATTTTCAAGATGTAGAAATACACGTCTTTGTGAAATTAAGTTTTAATGACCTGACTTGTGGTTAACTTGTTTACCAGTTCTAATAAGCAGTAAAGTAACTTCCTTTCTCTTATTATTGCCACTGAATGATCGACCATGTGGCAAATTTATACGTGTGTGTTCCCAAGGAAGTGAGCTGGAAGTAAAATATTGTCATTTTTCAACACAGGAAAAAAAAATCAAGAAAGAAATTGCCAGATGATGTAAATGATCAGTTCCTAATATTTTAAAACCCAGCTGACAACAAATGGATACTAGAGAATAGAGATTGTATATTCTTTTTGATTGTACCTTAGAGAGACACCAGAGAGGAAAAAAAGAAGATGCTGAACAAAAGTTTAGTGACTGACAATGTGCACAGTAATGTCATTTATTGTATTAATCACATGGGCAAAGGTTTTGAGCTTTATCTAGTGTATTAAAAAGAATTTGCATGAACTTTGAGATTATTCTGCAAGTTTGAAAAAGGAACTGAACAGACAGGTGGTTAGAAGAAGGGGGGAGGGGGGGGGGGGGGGGGGGGGGGGGGGGGTTTATTCTGATGAACATATTGCAGCTGTTGTCTACCTGATTTTGCAGCTATGGATATTACGGAAATGATGCAGGGGCTGAAAGACAGCAAGGAAGAAGACCAGCACTTCATTCCATTTCAGCAGTAAGTGACTCTTTTAAAAGAAAGCAGAGCAAGTGAAAGAAAGCCTGGAGTAAGTTGTAAGGCAGCAGAATACATTGGTACAATAAGCAATCATTAATAATGTGCTATTAAACTTTATTGCTTGGATGATAGTTCGGCAGACTAAGATAGAAAGAAAACATTATTGAAACAATGAAACTATGATAATGCTACCATTAACCTGGATCCTAAGGAAATATTATCTGGGAACTTTGTTGTCACAATGGCAGTTTTGTTGATCTGCTGGTTAGAGAAGAAAGACTGTGTAGGAATATTGCTGCTGTGATGACACTTTCACGAAAATGGATTCAAGGTAATGTACTTCCCTGAACATTATTGTGAGAATGAAAGTTTGGTAGGTCACAGAGCATGAAAAGTAATGTGTTTGAGCATGGTTTCTGGGAAGTGCAGTAAACTCGAGGTGTGCAGGTTGGGGACAATATGTTAGAAGAAGATTGTCATTGGGGCGACAGGTGCGGTCAGGGAGAATTCATGGATTCTGTGGTGAAGAAGGTCATCAGTGCCAAGAGAGATCAACCACAAGGGCCAAGGACTGTGGGTCAGCCTCAAGGTTCTGCCTGGGGACCTCAAGCAGGTTAGTGTGCTTCATTTATCATTTTAACATATTTGCACTGCAAGTGCAATGTGAAATTTAAATTGGGAAAGAAATACTTGCAATATTAAGCTGACATTTAGGTTTTGTTTTCATAGCTCAGAAATGAAAAAAAAAAAAAAAAAATGATGAGGTTAGCTGTCACCCATTACTCCAGCAAAAGTGAAAAAAAATGCTAGAACTAGAAATGGAAGAAGGTAGTTGCACAGGTAAGTGTCAGTCAGCCTGACTGCAAGTGTATAATATGATCAGGTCTCATGACTTTTGATTAAAAAAAAAACAAAACTTGCATTTATAACTTCGGTCCATTTTTACAGTTATACGCAGCACATTTTGAAAGTTTTACTGAAAAATCCATTTTTGACCTGTCATTGGATTTTGGCATTATCTAGTGTGTGTAGCCTAGACTAGAGACTAGTTTTATATGCAGCAAAAGTCGCATGGCCTGTTTTTGGAAATGCCTTATCTATGAGTGAAATAGATTTTATTTAAAAGATCAAGGAGTGCTCAC
>JADBJO010000033.1:982500-1020000 GCA_016801955.1 Conus betulinus | reverse complement strand
TGCACTGCATTGTACATTTTCATTTTTAATGTACTGTTTGTATGTTAGTGTACATATTGTTGTTGGCTTTTTTGTGATGTTTTATGTTTTTTTTGTGTGTTAATGATGTTCATATCAAGCAGGAGGTGTTTTGTTTAGGGTGCTAATCTGTTTAAAAGAAAGAAAGAGAGAGAAGAAAATACGAACATGTAGATTCAATAACTGATGTTTTTCATGCTTGTGTAAAGGATAATTCATTTCAAATCTCACATTTGGTTCTGTTTTGTTGCTAAGCTATCATCCGTCTCTTGTCCTGTTTCACCATTGCTGTATTGTGTTAGTGAGCATTCTGTATCTGTGGTGAAACATCTGCAAGCTATCTGAGAGCTTTGTAAGTCTCTTTTGTGTGTATCTTCCAGCTTCCTGCTGTCCTTGCTTTATCATGTTTGACATGTTTGTTCACTGTTGTCACTGTTATCTATTTTGACCTGTGTGTAAACAAAGTGACCCTGTGTCACTCTCATTCCACTGTTGAGAATATGTCACACAAATGAAGATGTCAATAAAGGGCATGAGAGAGTCGTTATTAGAGGCAAAAAAACCATTCTGGTATAGAAGTGGGACAAACGTGTGGGGAACCAAACCAACAGAATCGGTTAAAATGATGGCATGGTTTGACCTGACTAGGTGTTGGTGACATGGGAAAGTTTTTTTTACCTGATTGTTTTTGCTTTGACAGCTTTGGACTGATTGACACTGGATCTGCCTGATGCAGCCTAACAGTTGACCACAACCTGCCCCCCATTCTGCCCCCACTCTCCCTACTACTCCTTTTTGCTAATTCCTTTAAAAACAATCTTGACCGAAGGTCATGGTTAAGCAATGATTTTTTTTTATCTGATTCATTTTATACTTCTTTATTTTTTTCTGTTTTATATTTCTTGGGACATTTCATAATTGACAAACATCAGGAAAATCTGTCTGATATGTTCCTGTTCCTGAAACAAGTGAAAAGTAGACCTGCATAAAAAGAAACGGTTTCTCAGAAGAAAAACAATATTTCTGTTGCAGTACTATTCCCAAAAGAGGTGCAAAAATAGTTGCAGTACTATACCCATAATGTGTTCAACATGCTGTTGTTGCCTTGACTCATTAGAATGAATTTAGGAAATAGAATCTTTGAACTGAAGTGTGATTACAATTCAGTTTCATCAGATTCAAGGAAATGACGGTGACAAGCACAAAACATCTAATGTCTTACATGGCAGTCACAGGCATGTATGTTGAGATCAGTCGTTACAGTTAATACGATTGTTTTGTTTTGCCATAAATTGAATGTGAATGGAACAAAAGTGCAGAAGAGCAATGTTGATTTTCTGCGGCAAGTAAGTTCTTGGGTTCGTTTATGCTCATATGTTCATAGAATACACTCTAGATACTTTACAACAAATAAATCGGTAATTCAGTCTGGCCAGTCACTGCATCAAATGAAGTTAATTAAAGATACTTATGCGGCCATTCATGTTGAACCGATTGCCAGGTTAACCCTGACAACTTCATTTGAGCAGATAGTGACAGGATGGGCACATGTGCTACTTGCTTATGAGAATTTGTCAGCCTCAGCATGAATCTGAGCCCATGTGAATGCTTGTGGGTCAAACTTTGTAACATAAGCAACTGTACAGTGGAATTTGTATGTCTACCATTACGTCACACTGTAGAGATAAGTACTGCACAGAGCACTTTCTTAACATGCCCAGTGCTACAGACAGCGAGTGTGAAGCTGATTGATTGCATGGAAGGAGTGTCTTTGAAACCTGCAGGGATCAAAAACGTTCATCTGGCGAATAAGAAAAAGAACACATTCAGAACCCAGCAAACCTCCAATAAGTATTCTGGAACATTTGTCTTCTGTAGAACATGATCTCGATAGCTGTGGAGTTTGAAAATTTGGACCAACCACTGATGGGTGTGGTTACTGGGAACAGACACACTACCGTTTAAATGTACGTTGGTGTGGTTACTGGGAACAGATGCACCACTGTTTACATGTGCTTAATGCGCGTTGTTAGTGAAGGATTTTATACTTGCCAGCGTGAACCGGCTGTACAGGAAAAAGTCTAAAAAAAAAAAAAGCATTGGAATTTGTTTGATAATACTGATTTTGAACAGAAAGGGTCTGGGGAGGGAGAGTTTTGGGGATGGTGGCAAGGAGCAGTGGGTAGAAAATTGAAAAGGGGCTAGTGAGATGGGGAGTGGGGAGACTGTGTATTGTACTTCACATGCTGGGAAATGTATGCATGGTGTGTTTGAATGCTTTAAGAATGGACTGTTCTTTATTGTGTGGAATAACAATGAATTATCAAAATATTACGCAATGAAATCAGTGCATGTACACGGCAATGGTTGAATTGCTTTTCAGTTCTGTTGAATTGGGCGATGAGTGTGCATTGAAATGTGTGTGTGTGTGTGTGTGTGTGTGCGTGTGTGTGTGTGTGTGCCTATAATACATACATCCATGCACTCCTTACACAAATATAGTAAAAAGAGATTAACATAAAGTATTAGAGCACAAAATTCTGCTGCATCTGTGTGGACAAATTTTTGCCCTGGCATGAAATCCTATTCTATCTGTGTGAACAAATTTTTGCTCTGTCGGGAAGATTCTTCAGGCCTGATTGCCTTTGACTGGTGTTACTTAATAATACTGGTGAATTTGGCATCATTGTGAAATAACCATGTGTGCTACATGCCCACCAGTGGAGACGTATGGGCCTCAACCCATGGATAGTAGCGGTCCTAGAGGAGGGGTTCCGTCTGCCTTGGGCCCACTAACGCCCTCCTCTCTGATGCATTCTCCCCCTCCCCCTTTCCCAGCCAAACCTCCTGGGCCCGGTGTCAATCTCCTGGCTGGGTACGAGATTCGTCACACTCTCCATGATGGTCTCCCCGACCCCAGAGAGGTCCTCCCGAACACACCCCTGTCAGACCCCTTACCTCCCTCCTAGGGATGATGGAGTCCCTCGTTCCTTATTCTCCTAGGCAGGGTCCCCCAACCACCAACTTCTTGGGAGTTCTGTGTCGTGATGGTCTCGAACCGCCAACCCCGGCTATCACTCCACTCCCCTGGGCCCTTGGTTCCAATGGCCACGGACGAGTGGCTCGACCCTTCACCCTACCCCCCGGGTTTCCCATCTTCCTCCCAACCCCCTACCTCTGGAACTCTACACCGACACTTCCAACTTGTGCAGACGCCCACTTGGAGACCCTTCATGCCCCCGGAGTGTGGGTTTCAGAGACAGCTCGCCCCCCCATCAACGTCCTGGAATTGGAAGCAGTCAGGCTTGCCCTCCTCCACTTCCAACCCCAGGTCTCTCACCGACTTGTTTTCCGGTTCTCGGACGCTGCCATGCAGGGCATGTCGGGGATGGGGGATGGGGGGGTTGCTCCCTCAGTCTCTCTCTCCAGTCAGAGGCCCTCCTCCGCTGGTGTCACTGTAATGCGGGGGAATACCTCTCCGCGTGAGGCATATAGTGGAACCGTCAATATCTTAGTGCCCTCCTCCACACGGAATGGACCCTCAGCAGGCTACCCTCCTCTAGGTGTGGAAACATTGGGTCAGGTCCATGATCGACCTCTTTGCTCCTCCCTGGTCGGCCCGCATAGCATACGTCTTTCCTCTACTCCTGATCCCCCACAAGGTGATAAGGAAAGCAAGACTGGTAAAATCCAGGCTCACCCTCATCGCCCCATGGTGGCCGACCCAGTACCGGCTCCTGGACCCCATGGCTGTCACCCATGTTCCCCCTCTCCAGTGGGGCACATGTTTGGACATGCTCAGACAGTCTCGCTTGGGTCGCCCCCACTCCAACCCCAATGCTCCGCCTCATGCCTGGCTTCTGTGCCAGCCCAATTGTGAAAATCTGCCCCTCCCTCCCAATCGGACAGATCCCAGTCCGTCATAGACATACTCTCGCTGGCAGAGGCCTTGGTAGACCTTTGGGACTTCCCTATGGTCTCACGCAGAGCCAGCGCCTGGTCTCTTTACAATTCCTTTGGGGAGATGGGTCTCCTAGTGCTTGGATAACTCTGTTCCTTCCAATTCCAGTTAGTCCTTCCAATTCCAGTTAGGCAACTTTCTATCCCACTTCCCTCTCCCTAAGGTAGCTGCTAGCTCCATTCGGGGCTACAGGCCAATTATCTGTACCACTGTTCGCCAACTCGGTGGCCCCCTTTTAGAATAACTCCCTTTGCAGATGGATTCTAAGGGGGTAGCTGTACGTGAGTCTCTGTCCCCTAGGTGGGTCCCCCTTTGGGACCTCTTCATTCTCCTTGATGCTCTCTGAAAACCCCGTATTGGGGACCCCAGAAACATTGTCTTCCACAGGGACGGTGCTGTCTCTCTCTCAGGTTTCTTCCAAGATTCTTACCCAAGGATCAGGAACCAGGCACAACCTCTCCCTCCCTCGTCATCCACTCACTCACGGATATCTGGGAAAAGGGAAAGCAGGGGACATGGACCTGTGCCCTCCTCGGTGTCTGAGATACTACTGGGAAGGCTCGCGCCCCCCAGGCGCTCCTCCCAGAGGCGTCTCCTCATTCCATCACCCCCAAGCATCATAAAAACTTCTCTCTGGCACTATCTCTAGGTGGCTTTCCTAGACGGTCAGACCTGCTTACGCCTAGGCATATATGGATCTCCTCGTCGTATCTCCTTGGGCCCATGAGTTCAGAGTGCTGGCCACTTCCGCAGCGTTCCAGTAATCTGTCCCCTTGTGCCACCTCCTGGAGGCAGCCTACTAGCATTCAGAAAATCCCTTCCTAAAACTTTTTGTCAAGGGATATCAGCTTGACCAGGGCTGATGGTTCTAAGGGATTTCTTTTTTTGCGGCTAACGCAGCCATAGCTATTCCATTGCTAACCCCAAGAACCATTAGGGCACTCAGCCCTCCTCCAATTCCTTTAAATTCTGCTATGGTCTGACGTGGTAAAGTATATGACGCCAAAATGGGGAGTTTTTGTATTATACTCCCTGTTTGGCTAGTATACTTACCATGTCAGATGCTAATGGTCCACCCTGCCTTCCCTGCTAGCACTATGGTTCTCGGGGTTACCTTGCGCATATGCCTCGCTGCATGAGGAACAGGAAGTTGACGCCGGCTCCTTCCCTGGCAGAAGTAGGGTGGGCGTCACGTGATAGTCTTATTACTGCATTACCACAACAAAATTCGGCCTTTCAGAGTTAACTAACTGCCGTTGAATGCTATGGTCTGACATGGTAAGTATACTAGCCAAACAGGGAGTATAATACAAACTCCCCATTTTGTGTTAAGAAAATCTTTTATTCTTTGTTCCAACTATGTTGTTGCCTTTCTGTCTTCTGTGTCTTCTGTCACCCTCTAGTTAGTTTTGATATGAAATTTATGATTATTTTATGTACCTGAGTTAACATGAAAATAGTCTCTAAAACTCCATTTGCACATGCCAAAGCATGCATTTGAGTACACATCCACGCGCGCACACATTCACACATTCATACACGCACGCGCGCACACACACACACACACACACACACACACACACACACACACACACACACACACACACACACACACACACTGCTGTCTGTCTCAGTCACACACACACACACACACACACACACACACACACACACACATGCATACACACACACTGCTGTCTGTCTCAGTCTCTCATAGTCGCATGCTCCCACACCCATACGCACATCTGTACATGCATCTCATTGTAATGTACTGTAATTTCTGGGCTGTAAGCCAACCCTTTTCCCCTCAACTCACACCCTGCAGCTGCTGCAGTGGTAGCGGCCTGTTGGTGACTTTGTCTAAAACTGAATGGATCTTTGAAATTTGACTACTTTTTTGATGAGTATGCCATTTCACATTCAAACTGATGCAGCTTTGGTACTAAATTCGAAAGTTGGCTACTGACAGAGAATTTCGGCTTGACCAAGATTGGTTTCATTGACACTGGTCTCCAGTTTTGTTTGTTGGTCTCCAGTTCAACAATCTGATCAAATCGGCTTTGTTATCGAATTCAAAAGTCAGAACTAAGGGAGATTTCAAGCTTGATTTAACTGGCTTCATGGATGTGGATCTGCGAGGGTTTCTGTTGTTTTTTTTGTTTGGTTCGTATGTATGTTTGTTTGTTTTCGTAGCTAAAAGAAATTAATTTGTATGTGAAAGTCACATTAATTGATAATAGTGTTACTGAATCATCATTGGTACCAGTGAAGTAGACAACTAAGGCTTGTAACATATTCAGAGCTTGTGCTTCTCATTTCTTGTTTACGTGTGTTTTCGCCAGTTTCTTGATTTCTCTGGTTTCATGGCTATTTTCTTATCGCTGATTAACTGATGGTGGGCGCACTGCTTAAAAAAAAAAAAAAAGAAATTGAAAAAAAAAATTGTGGGTGAGGCTTTTGCTTTATACTTTTATAGCCTGGAAATTATGGCACTGATTATAGATGTTGCATATATTGTGATCAGAATTTGATGTGAAGGTACATATACCCGTTTAAGTGTGCAGTTAAGTGACATATAAGGAAATTAATTTGATGATGATCTCCCTGCGCAGGCGATGTGAGAAATGACATCTACCTCACTCTGCGATCTGGAGAATTCAACAGAGGAGCAAAGACAACAGATAAAAATGTGGAGGTTGCCATCTATGTCTGTGACTACAAAGGAGATGTGATGAAGGTTGGTCCGAGCTGTAGTCTTCTGCGCTTGTTTAAACAAACCACTGTGCCTGTCTCTGTGCATTGAAAACACAGCGGTCACAGCACAGACAGTCCGTCAGGATACCTGACTTTAATTTTTTTTTTTTTACATTCTGTCTTTTGGTACTGCTACAGTTGTTTTTTTCACGTTTCGTACCAGTTAATCTATAGAGAACTCATCTCCTTTCGGCTCAAAGTTGGCAAACAAATGTTCATTGCAATATATGGTGAAGCACCCATTGCAAGTATAGGTGTGATGTGCATTGATAAAGATTTAATTTTTCATTAGCTGGATTTATCTTTTATCTTCATCCATGAGATGGCCATAATTGTTTATTTGATTACTGTTGAATGGTGCTTGCGTGCATAGTTATCAGAGACAGAGAGGCAAAAGTGTGTGTGTGTGTGTGTGTGTGTGTGTGTGTGTGTGTGTATGTGTGTGTGTGTGTGTGTGTGTGTGTGTGTGTGTGTGTGTGTGTGTGTGTGTGCATGTAAAACAGTACCAGCATGCTTGTGCTTGTGTGTTACAAGTAATCTGACAACAAACTGGTGTCAGTCGATGTGTATGTGTGCTCACATGTATCAGTATAGGCATACATGCTCTTTTTTATTGTCAAATGTTATTAATGGCATGCTTATATAGATAACTGAAGGATGTGTGATGATATTTGATGTTTTAAGAGAGATTAAATCATGCTGCCATTGATGCCTTCAACATTTCTCATCTACAGGATGTAATCAGCTATGGCTGTGGTGGAGACATGATGTCAGAGTACAAATCCATGGTCTACTACCATGAAGATAAACCCAAGTGGTTTGAAACCTTGAAGGTATGAATTTCTGGGGTGTGCCAGCAACAGACAAAACTTTCTGTTACATCATATTTTTTAATCAGTCGATAAGTATATGGATTTGTAAGGTTCAGTTGCTTGTCAGCAGGATTACAGAATTTATTTTAACCACACATTGTCAGAAGATGGAATGGCTGCCCATTAAATTTTGGTGCAGATCAATGATGCGGATTCAGATCTAAACAGATCTGTCCAGCAAAATGTTAATGAATTTTGGTGAAAAGATGGAATGTGGCACAGGGACAAACCCATTAACCCCTTGACTGCCACTATTTTGTATCAGTTTTGTACTTCTGTGTGCCGGAGCAAAATTTGACTTTTTGCGGTAGGTCTGCAAATAATATTTGATTTTGTTCATTATGAGTATAATAAATAATCTTATAATTCAACTTTTTTTTTTTAAAATCATATTTTGCAAGCATACAAAACCCACACAGCAAAAAAAAAAAAACAAACAAACCCAGTAAAAAGTTTTTTAGTGTTTACTGAACACCTGTGTAAATATTTGGTAGTGAATTTACAACCCACAATTGTTGATTTATATGATATAATTTATGCATTTCTGGGGTACAGTACAATCCAGGTATCAAGGGACACAATTTTGTTTTTAGGTAGGCTCACTGATATGCCCACTGCTCTTTCAATTCTTGACATATATCTTAGATACTTGGGAAATTTTCTTGTTATATCCTTGGCTACAGCCAGACATCACAATAGTTTGATTTTGTTTGTAATGAGTAGACCAAAAAAATATACATAATGATGAATTTTTTGTTTGAAAAACAGACACTTTCAGAACATAAACAAAAACTATAGCACTAAAATCACAATGAAATACCACAAAAAACTGGTGTTAGTATCCTTTGAACTTCAGGACCAACATCTATATTTCACAATAAAGCTTGACAATGCATAAAATGTTTAGCAACCCCCATATCATAGGGGGCACTCCAGCCCAGGTAACGCGGGAAAGAAGATGGGAACTGCACATTATCCACAGCATCAGTCTGCACATCTTGCAAGCCTCTTGGGAATTGGTCTTGTTTAGCAGAGATGAACTAACAATAACAACACTAAGTGTAACTTCCAATTATTGTCAGTTTTCTTTCACACATGTGGTTTGGTTCACTCATGAACTAAGTGCGATTGATAAAAAGTCATCACCACAGAAGGTAATAAGTAAAACATTGCAAAACCAACCACACACAAAAAAAAAAAAAAAAAAAAAAAAAAAAAAAAAAAAAAAAAAAAAAAAAAAAAAGAGACTGCTAAAGATAGGAGTGAGCTACAAAAGGCCACACCACACCACAGATGATGAAAGCACACTAACAACTGAAAAATAAACCCGGTGTCGCAGAGAATACACCACACCACAGAACCTATGGACAGAAGGATCAGGATCCCACACTACTGCCAATAAATGCCAGTTATAGTTGACTGACATACATTTGGGTACACACACACACACACACACACACACACACACACACACACACACACACACACACACAAGCACACACACACACACACACACACACACACACACACACACACACACACACACACACACACACACACACACACACACACACACACACACACACACACACACACACACACACACACACACACACACACACACACACACACACACACACACACACACACACACACACACACACACACACACAATGCACACACACACACACACACACACACACACACACACACACACACACACACACACACACACACACACACACACACACACACACACCCCACACACCACACACACAACACACTGCTCTCTCTCTCTCTCTCTCTCTCTCTCTCTCTCTCTCTCACACACACACACACACACACACACACACTGTGCACAAGCACCATATTCAAAAGCACACACACACACACACACACACACACACACACACACACACACACACACACACACCATTGAAATTGTCAAATTGTCAATGTTCACCTTGATACCTGGATCACCCGTGAAAAAAAAGGTCGAGATTGGGGGCAATCAGCACTGGCCTCTGTCCATTCTGAAACAAGTTTAGACTGACGAGTGCCACACCCTCTTCCTCTGCCACGCCCCCTCACACACTGGACCCTCGCCATTGTCCTGAACCCCCTCCCCTTCCTCGACTCTCCTCCCGACCTCTCACGAAAGGAGGGAGGAAGGCAGTCGACGTAGACGGAATCGGCTCGTTTCTCTCCGATTCGGGCCCACTTGCGCCGGTATCGCTCGGTTTGAAGTCGAGGATCAGCTTCGTCATCAATACCAATCTCCGATAGCAAAGGGTGGTGTTGATTGTGATCGCTTTATTCCTCCTCCGAATCGCTTCGTTCCACTTCTCTGAAGTCTTCGTCATCGTTTTCACGGTCTCGGATAACTTCTTGAAGCACTTCAAGAGCCATTAGATCGTTGAAAAACGGCACGCACCTGATCGAACTGCCTGCTCGACTCGCCATCTTGAACCGAAAATGACTCAGCCGAACTTTGCCGAAGTTATCGTCCGAGCGGACGCGAGCCGGTCAGTCAGCGACCCGCGAAGGGAAGAAAAGAAACGTCCTTTAGGGTCCCTACTACCGTTTAAACCATTTTTTCTCCTTGCCTCCCTTTTTTAAATCGCCGAATTTTGATGATGAAATTACCTCGAACGCCGTTCGTGCAAGGGCACACAGCTTTCCCGAGTGTGTGTGTGTGTGTGTGTGTGTGTGTGAAAGATTGATTTATGTGCTCTATGCTTTGATGTAGGTTCTGTAGTTGGTTTTTTTTTTTAGTGATAGGCACAGTTACAGAACACAAGATGGTAAATTGGCATGAAACAGAAAACATTCAGTAAGGGACTGGATTACCCCTTTAACTACCTATGGCTGTGCTGACACAAGTGAAAAATGATTTTGAAAACATTTTAGGCAGGAATTGAAGCATTTTGTAGATGATGGCCATTTTTTGTTGCAGCGTTTGTCCAAAAATCCACGTAGTTAACAGTGAATTATGCTGAATATTGATGTACAGGAAAATTTAGCAGGACCCCCTTTTTTTTTTTTTACTTTTTAAGCAAAAACAGTACCGTAGGATACCATACAGAACCGTATCATATCTCATCCCCACACACATACCGCAGACACTGTTTTTCATACTTTGCTGCACACCGCTCATTACCAAATCTACCAAGCCATTCAGCACCATGCATTTTATCACACCTCACTGTATTAAACCAGGCTTCAACTATCAGGCCGCGCTTCATACACCACACCAGACCATACTGTACAGTGCTCTACATGCCACACCACACCATATCACACCACACCCGCCCGCACCTCATTGCACACCAGACCAAACCACACCACTTTCATCAACATATTGCTACATTATCCCTTGTGTGTCATTTCATGCCAAACTGTAGACTAGGACTTCACAGACCGCTGCCATGGAAAAGACTTCAGAGCTCAGAACAGACCAGAAAAGCATTGCACAACACAGTATTATTTCACACACCACAGTCATTGAAAAGACTTAAGAGCTCAGAACAGACCAGAAAAGCATTGCACAACACAGTATAATTTCACACACCACAGTCATTGAAAAGACTTCAGAGCTCAGAACAGACCAGAAACGTATTGCACAACACAGTATAATTTCACACACCACAGTCATTGAAAAGACTTCAGAGCTCAGAACAGACCAGAAGCGTATTGCACAACACAGTATAATTTCACACACCACAGTCATTGAAACGACTTCAGGCTCAGAACAGACCAGAAAAGTATTGCACAACACAGTATAATTTCACACACCACAGTCATTGAAAAGACTTCAGAGCTCAGAACAGACCAGAAAAGTATTGCACAACACAGTATAATTTCACACACCACAGTCATTGAAAAGACTTCAGAGCACAGAACAGACCAGAAAAGCATTGCACAACACAGTATAATTTCACACTCCACAGCAAGGAATATATAGTACAGCTTGTCATAATATTAAACCCTTTTTTTTTTTTGTTTTCCCCTGTTACAGATTGCCATTTCAACAGAAGTGGAGTTCAAAGGTCTTCATCTGAAGTTTGTATTCCGACACAAAGCCTCAATAGAAGGTAAAATATCATTGTAATCTGTGAGCAATGAATGTTAAGAGTAAGGTAAAATTTCATCAGAATCTGTGAAAAGTGAATGTTAAGAGTAAGGTAAGGAAATTATGTTAGAGGTGTTAGCATGGCTGGACTTCTAGATTTTTGGTTTTGAAGAGTCATTTGCTATATGCTCTGGGGGTTTGGTTTATTTCAGGGTGCCATTTTTTATGTTTTTGTTTTGTTGTTTTTTTTTTTTAATATTCATTTGATCATGTTTTGCTTGACAGGAGAATGTTTCCTGTATGCCTCAGTGGATTGCCACAAGGCTTTGGGCATGAGTAGCACAAAGATAGATCAAATTGGAGTTTTCATGAAGACTCTCAGTATTAGTTGTTGAAGTGTTTGATATTAGCAAAGAGTATTTGAGACTAACCTCAATGAAGCTAGGAATGTTTGCCTCAAAATGACAAACCCCCCAGGCCGTTTTGTTTACTAATTTAGATACCAAAGATATTGTTTAGTTATCAAGGAGAGATTGGAAAGACTGGTAGTATGTTTCAGGAAGACAGTGATTGGATATGTTAACATATTAATCACTATTTATGACAGCAAGTTCTGTTTCATCTAGTTTTAAAGCCAGATGTTCAGACTGGGACTTGGATCCTCATGGACAAACCACATTGCACATAAAATTACATTTGTGTGATAGTGAGGGAGAAAAGCAAAACAAACACCCACCCAACCCCCCCCCCCCCCCTACTCTCCTCCTGCCTCAAATTCATTCCTAACAAGCACTTGGTTTCTTCTTTATGCTGATAGTTTCATTACAATTTTAGGACCAGTCCTTTACCTTTCCAGGACTAGTATTGGACCCAGTTTCCATTTGTCTTCTTAAGGTTTTCTGTGCTAAAGAGTCTGATTTCCATTGATCCCTTTCACAAGTTCACAAGTTGTTTGTTTTGTCCATGAAGGAAAATTATTTTGTGGTGACACATTGCAGTACCACATCATAAAATACAGTGTAAAATACAATAGAATAAAATCAAATTGATAAGCTTGAAATTAAACACCAACACTCAACACTTATTTACTTATTTAAACATCACAATCTATCTTCTATCCACACACACACACACACACACACACACACACACACACATGCATGTACACAGACATACAGACACATGCACTCACACACACACACACACACACACACACACACACACACACACACACACACACATATGCACACACACACACACAGAATTCAGAATTCAATACAAAAACCATACAATTCGATTAATGATTGTGTTACGTACTGTCTATTGAATAAGAATGGTGGATTTTTTTAAAAAACACATGACTTGAAGCTAGTATCTTCCCTTACAGCCAAAGACAAGAGTGAAAAGCCTTTTGCCATGGCATTTGTTCACCTCATGAACAGTGACGGAACCACCATCGAAGACCGTGATCATGAACTGCTGGTATATAAGGTCAGAATCTTTTGTATTCTTTAAAAGAATTATGGAACAATTCCCCCCTTGTGATGCAGAGTGAGAAGCAACCATACATATCCAAACTGCAAGTACGTATTTGGGAGTGACTGGAGATGGAGACAGAGAGCAGCTTCCAATTTTCAGCTCACCACATCATATTCCAGACATGAAATTAAAGAAATAATTTTATATCTTGGTTACCATGACTTAAAAAATGAAGAGTTTTTAGAGAACCTTCTTTTCCTGGTTATTTTCTTTGGCTGGTGAAAGGAGAGAGGCAAGTGTTTGGGGAAGGGAGAAGTAACTGAGGTCATGAAAGAACGTTGCCTGCCATGTATAGGTAGAGACCAAGAAGAGGAAATATTGTTTAGTGTGTGAATGAGCTTCCGTCACAGTTGCTTTTTTTTTATTGTCTCCAGAAAGGGGAGAGGGAAAGGGGCAGTAAGTACATTTGTGTTTTTCCATAAATTACAGAAATCTGAGCTTTTGATTACGTGTTGCTTAAAATGATATTACAGGATCTTGAAAGTGGAATTATGGAATGTTTTGATTTTGTTGTTTATCGTCAGCATGCATTCATGTACAGAGCAGATGCACAAGCAGGTCTGCAAACTCTTGGTCTGTATTTACACCCTTCACCACCCACACCTGTACAGATTCAAACCCCCCCCCCCCCCCCCCCCCAAATGCTCCAACACTTAGTGTGGTCTGTCAACACTTTATGGGTTAAGAACATGGGATGTAAACCTCTTCACTTTAAGGCATCTACCAGACATTTGGTTTGCACAAACTGCCTCTCAGTGTTTCAAGCCACAAGCATCGTCACTGTGCAGGTAGAGAGCAAGAGACATGAAGACCTTACTGCCTACCTGAAACTGCCCCCTACCAAGCAGATGCTGGAGGCTGCGGGCAGTAACCTTGCGAGTGCCAAGGGAGTGCTGATGTCTGGGCCCTATACCCACAGCACAAGGGACAGCCTCTCCATCTCCACCTTTGTCTGCTCCACCAAGCTCACCCACAATGGTCAGTGTCTTCATCAAAATTTTTGTGTGTGCGTGCTTTTTTTTTCTGTTGCATTTTATTTTGGTCGTAAAATAAAAGACACTGCATGCATACATTACATGTTTTGATCCAACAGCATAATTTTTGGATGTTGGTAGGATATACTAATGGGAGTTGAATCAGCTGTATGTTATGGATCTTCTTGCCTTTTCATTCAGCAAGGTGATATAGAACAATAAGTCATATGAAAATCAGTTGCCCATTCATCTGTTATAATGATTCTACATTGTCAGTCATATAATTGTTCTGTGATTTGCAACGAAAAAAAAAAAAGTTCTGCCGTCAAAGTCAGCATACTTGTACATACGCACTCAGTATAGGCAATGTTTGTACGATATATAACACACATGCACTTACATACTTACACATAGGCTTGCATTTACACAAACACATGTATGCATACACACGTGTGTGTGTGCGCACACACACACAGACACACAGCATGCATACCATACATGCTGTGCCACACCACCACTCTGTATTCCCACCACATTACACACACACACACACACACACACACACACACACACACCTATGGTCTCGCTCACTCACAGATTGCTTTATTTCTGTCCTTTTTTTTCGTGTATGAGAGGAAGTTGTTTCTATGCAGTGGATTTGCTGGGTCTGCTGAAGTGGCATGAGGTGTTAAACAACACCAAAGCCTGGAACGTCATCTGCAGCACCTCATGAAAGAAGAGGGAGAAGAAATTGTCAAGGTCTGAGATTTTCTGTCCTTCTGTCTGTCTGAAAAAAAAAATGCTGCTTTGTGTTTAAATCAGTGCAGTTGAGCCTTTCAATTTTTATGTCAAAACGCAATGGACTTTGCATTATATTTTAAGCCTGTTAGGGTGGGTTGTGATCTGGATGTGTAGATTTTTATTCAGGTCTGACCGAATGAAGACAGGGAAAAAGGGGTGTTCAGACTTGCTTGCAATGTTGAAAGCTCCAGTGACGGAAACTCTGGCCATTTTATGCAGCGAGTAGGAGCCTTTATTGTAAAAGCAGGCATGGGCAATTTATTTGCAGCCAGTGATTATTTGGGAATTTGATTAACTATGTTTCTCCCCTTGCATCCTTCTTTGATGATCTAGAATGGAAGAACTTTTGATTAAAAAAGATATGGAAAACAACCTGAAAAAAGAAATTGATAATGTGTCAGTATAAATCACACTTACTCAGGTTAAGTTGATGGACTTGACTTGGAAAGATTTTTAAATGAATGCACCTCAGCCACACATTCATTCAGAGTGTAGTAGGCTCCAAACCTAATAGAGTGTGAGAGCGGTGGCATAGTCACACACATTCAGGTTATTGTAAACTCTAAAACATTATGTTGTTAGAGTGAGAGCAGTGGCAGATCAAAAACAGCAAGAATTGTGTTAAAAAAATGTTGACAATGGAGAAATATGAGTCCCCCAAGTAATTTCCAAATTTTTTTTTTTTTTTTTTTTTTTTTTGTAAGATCTGTGTATCAAAATAGAAACAGAAATGCTAAATTCTGTTAGGAGATACAGCAGATGAATCATTACAAGTCACAGCTGATGCACAAAGCTGGGTTGTTGCAGCTATCGAGGCTACCTATAGCATCATCTTCCACAGGACTTTCACAAACCTAAACTGTTTTGTGTTGGTAGTGCTGACATAGAGTAAGAGAGGTACTCTGTGAATATTAATTTGATTTTATTTCAAGAGAAAATTTGTGGTGGGTTTGTTTCAGTTTCTTCAAGACCTCCTGGATTCTCTGTTCAACATCCTGTTGCAGAACAACAACAGTGAACTGTGTGATAATCTGGTCTTTAATGCGCTGGTCAGTACGAATTCTCAAATGTCCTGTATATTCAGCCGGCTAAATTCTCAGTTGGTAATCCGTAGCATCATCATAATCATCCTCATTCTCATCGATCAGCATTAAAAAAAAAAAGTCTCAAATTCTGTGGCCCTTCATGCCCTGCTGTCATGGTGACCTCAGTTTCGATGTCCTCTCCACGTCTGTGGCCTTGGTTTGGTTCTGTCGGGGTCACCGGTATCGGCGAGTCCATGGGGGCTGTTGTTGGACGGACGTGGTGGCGCCCTCCGGAGGGAGAGCTCACTCACGCTGGCTCCGCGACTAAGCAATTATTGTCGTCAGTAGGGGGCTTACTAGGTGGTGTCCTGCGTATGTTAGATCAGAACAGGCGCCACTGAACACCACTGAAGTGACTCGGCAGCAGTGCAGTGTCTCCTCCGGTGGGTTGCCTCTTGACGACTTGACATGACTGCTGCCTGTGGATTGCCGGTGCCGGGGCTGCGGCGGGGCCGACCGGGCCGTGGCTGTGGACAGGGTGTCGGAATGGGCGGCGTGGGTGCACTGCCTCTGAGGTGGCGCAGAGGTTGGGACAGCAAAAAAAAAAAAAAAAAAAAAAAAAAAAAAAAAAAAATCTCAGTTGGTTATTTACTTGAATGATATATTACTTTATTAGTATCAGAACCGTCAGTTTGCCATCACCTGATTTTCCTTTTGTTAACATTGATTTGAAGAGTTCTTGATTTGTTCCATGAATGTATTTGGATGCTGCGGTTTTAGATTAGAACTAGTTGCAAAGCGAGGCAACCGCAGGCAGAAAACTAAACAAATTTTAAATAAATGTTAGTGAACCACAAAAAAAAAAAAAACTGTGGACAAACGAATCACAAGACAAAACATGATGCGTTTCGACCTCTTAGGTCTTCTTCAGGTAAGATATAAAACAATTACGACAATGAAAATGAACAAGCATTCACTTACCTTCATTCACCACCTCAGCACAACATAGGCGTTCAGTGCCCATCTTGCACTAAAGTGAATGAAGGTAAATGATTGCGCATTCATTTTCATTGTCATAATTGTTTTGTATCTTACCTGAAGAAGACCTAAGAGGTTGAAACGCATCATGTTTTGTCTTGTGATTCGCTAGTCCATCCTTTTTTTTTTGGTGGTTCGCTAACATTTATTTAAAATTTGTTGGATTAGAAGTTTTTCTCTAGGACTAAGTGCACTGTATGTCAGAAATGAATAGAGCTTTTGTTAGGTGGATTTGTTCAGGAGAAGGGGATCTCTGTGCTTGTGTTGGATATGATGGGTGTACAGGGACTGTGATGGGGGGAGAGATTGAAGCTTTAGTGCTGACATATCAGCTTTGGTAAGGACACCGGTTGAAAAGAAGATGTATTTCCACTCACATGTGTATGTATGTATGTGTCCAAGCATGCATACATGGTGTGTATGTATTGTATGCGTTTGTGTAAAGTGCATAGAGTACTGTTTCCTTACCTCCTCAGTCTTCTGCTTTCTTTATCAATGTTGGTTTCTTTGTGGGCTCTGTCAGGTCTACATCATAGCGCTGATCTCAGACAGGAAATACCACCAGTTCCGTCCAGTGCTAGACGCTTACATTCAGACGACCTTCAGTTTCTCCATGGCTTACAAGTGAGTCCAATTCCATTATTCAGATCTGCATCAATTGCTAAATATCTTAAACAGGTCACGTCATATAAAATGATTGTGCCATTTTGTTGTTGTTGTTTGTTCATCATTTTAAGAAGTGTTTGTCAGTTTTGGTATTTTGACCTAGAACGGAAAATAGGTGGCCAAAATGACAACATGGTCATCCTATATAATACTGACACAAGAATGTAAAATAAAAGAGGTTTTGGTTTGGTTTCTTGATTTTGTTTCTGTGTAACATATTTTTTTTCTCCTGTTTATAGCTGATTTCCATATCTGACGTTTTGGCGCTTGTACAGGAAGGTCAGTGTATAAACAGCTTTACTCATCTTTAATGCTTTGACCTCCACAAAAAAAAAACAACAAAAAACCCCAAAATCATATGAATATGTTGCAGCAGTGTTCTTCTCAGGGATGAAGGTGACACACTATTCTTCACATACCGTGTTTTTTTTTTTTTTTTGTCTGTTTGACAGCAAACTGATTGTGATCATGAAGGATTATGTGGACAATGCAAACGAGAAGACAGAACACGAGATGCTTTTGAGAGCTGTCAAATCGCTGGAGTACATCTTCAAGTTTATCATTCGTTCCAGGGTTCTTTTTGCCATGTGAGTCTGCATATGTTGGAATACATTTTGTGTGTGTGTTTGTGTATGTGGGTGTGTAGCAAGATAGAAAGGAAATGTTTTGGCTGTGATGATGCAGCGCGTCATTTTGTGATGAACTGAAAGAAACAAGTTCGCATATTCCTGTTTTGAACAAGAATATTTACAGAAAAAAAATTACGATTGCCATCTAGTTTTCAGGTAATACCTAAATGTGTCAACATGACATGTGCTTTGGCTGTAATAGACATTAGTTATAGTTACAACCAGATTAACAGTAATGATATCGATTAGCAACTCTAATAACTAAGTAATATCATGTAGAGGCAAAAAGGAAACAAATCTTGATGTGGCTATGTAAAGGGAAGTAAGACTCAGCGATATGGTAAATGGAAAACGAATACCAAATATCTAAAAGGTGTTGTTTTGGTGTGATAAGTTGGTTGGTTGTCGACAGGATCAACGAACAGCGAGGCAAACAACAGTTTGAGATTTCCCTGAAGCAGCTGCTGACGTCCATCAACACCATGATGCTGCACAAAACAGAGCACACTGTCCTTGTTCAGGTGCGGCAGTTCGGCTGTTGTGGTTTGTGCATATGTTTCACTGGAAAAAAAGGATTAAGATAAGATAAAACTCTTTATTTTCAAGGATGATTGACAAGCTCTGATGGGCTTTTTTTTACATCCAGCCCTCGCCCTGAGTTGGGACTACAACATGCAGTGAAAAAATGAAATAATGTATCAATAATGTATATAAAAAATGTATTGAAAAAAAAAAACGGTCATGCAATTATAATGATCATCAGATGAAAAGAAAAGAGAAATGAAAGAAAAAAACAATAAAGGGGGAGAAGAGGAGGAGTGTGGTGGGGGTGAGGCAAATAGAAATGTACTATAATGGACAACAATTAGCACGCATAAAAACAGACAAGGAAATCAAGATGACAAAGCATGCACAGAATTTGGAACAGAGAGAGAGAGACAGAGTGAAGGGGAAGTAAGGTTAAAAGACAGACTGAGAGACAAGAGGAAGGGGAAGTGTATATAGATTTATTTCTATGCGTATGAGTGGGTTTGTGAATAATATTATATGTCTACGTTCATGAGTGTGTGTGCCTAGATGATATGAAATGTAGCATAGTATGGTAAAAGTGTTTGATCAGGAAAAGTATTTACATTGTTACAGGGGCGGCCCCTGAAGTACATCAGCTTCATCATTGGAGATGTCATGACGGTGTTTGATCCAGTGGAACTGAGGTAAGTTTGTTAAATCTGCACAGTATGAACAGGTCTAGATGTGTAAGGTTATGTGTAAATATCTGTGAACAGTTTGTAAGAGTAAGATTTTTCGTCATGTGAAGGTTTTGTGACCTGTGTGTGTGAATGTGTGCGTGTGCGTGTGCGTGTGTGTGTGTGTGTGTGTGCGTGTGTGTGTGTGTGTGTGTATGTGTGTGTGTGTGTGTGTGTGTGTGTGTACCGGTGCTGGTGGTTTTTATCTGCCTAAACTATTGACTAGAATTATTTGTTCTCAGTTCGATAGAAGCTTGACAGTCTTAGGGTTTGTATTCACCAGTGCATGCATCAGGATGAAGAGATTTAGTGCATGGAGAAATTGGGTATATGTGTCAGACTGCTCATTTCAGAGCAGAGACAAAAACTGGTCAGTTATCCTAACGATTATTTCAGAGCAGAGGCAGAAGTTGCTTCATCATCCTAAAAATAGCATTTTTCTGACTGAGCCATTTCATTTTAACCAGTTTAATGGAAAGGAAGCAACCAAAATTTCAGAACTGTTTTATCCTAGACGAATGTTTGTTAAATTTCCATATTAGAGAAAAAGGTGGAGCAACACACGTTGTGGCTGTGATTGACTTTATAAATCCTGCTCGAGAAGTTTTTTCTGGTCTGTGTGTGTGTGTCTGTGTGGCATTTTCCCAAGATATGATGCTACGATGCCACTAAAGTAGTCTTTCATTTTAGTCTATTTCCCACAAACTGTCTCTGGACCAACGCCAAACTTAAGATGACTGTAACATCAAACCTTATTAATATATCTGAGTTCTGTTTTCAGTATTTTTTTCCTGTGATTTTATTGATACATCGTAGGTTCAGAATCTCTTTGTATGTGAAAATCCCATTTTCCCTGGTGTTCATGCATTGTCACGTATATAGAAGCAAAAATAGAATTACTGAGCTGCCAGGTGAAGGAACAAACAAACTGCAACACAGTCATAATGTGTGTCATGTATGGGTGTCTGAACTTTGGCAAAAGAGTCAGTATTTGTCACAGTGAATATATACACAGTTTCCTGTTTCTGCTTTTTGTAATAGAGCATAGAATTAAAAGAAAATTCCATAATGAGTGTCTCGGTGATTTTTAACAACAATAACAAGAAGGAAAGAAGTATCAGTGCCTTTTATGTTGTAGTAAAAAATGGTAGGACCTAATGGTAGGCATGGTAGTGACTGGATTTATTAATGGATGAATAGAGAAGGGTGCTTAAAGAAATTACTGTTATTGAGCTTTACCTTAAAAAAATGAACATGACAATTTTAGTTAATTAACATGAGCAAAACCAAATTTTTTAGAAAAGTGAACATGGCTGTTTTAAGTTAATTAACAAGAGTAAGATCAAAGTGTCATTAAACTTAAAGAGTTAGCATACCACTGAAAGTTTTGAAAAAAGAAGAGCTGTTAAAGGAGAGAATTGTCGGTGAACATTTGGGTGAGAGTAAAGAATTAAAAGTGGGTGTACCAGTGAATTTTTGGTTGACAGTCACTTGATGGTGGAGTTCATCGGCAACGTGGCCAAGGATCGTCTGATCAAGACCAGAATGACCTGCGTAGACCAGATCATACAGACTGATCTCTTCAAGCTGCCAGGTCAGTATGCTGAGCATTCTGTGTTCTTTGTGTCATATTCAAAGCAGTGCAGTACCTGTTTCTGCTTCGCATGCATGCTTTTAAAGAAAAGTGAACTGGTGGTGTCGTCTTGTTGATCTGCTAAGCACTTAAACGTTTCGTGTTGTGTTCAGAGTGTCGCAAAGTGCTCCTGCCAGTGAATCTTACGCCCTTACGCATTTAGCCAAAAAATTACGCATTGAAAGTTTTCAAAAAAAAAAAAAAAACAACAAAAAAACGGACGAAAAAATCGGCTTATGTACAGACACACGCACGGCGCCGTGCGTATAACCAGTAATCTTCAAGAAGCGTTTCCGGTCATGCGCAGTTCGTTGCACCATCTTTACCATTCAGTGAAGTTGGCGTCCTTTTGAAGTTTGAAGTTACGAAAATGTCGAAACGTGGAGCAGAAAGTTCTGGACAAGATGCGAAAAAGAAAAAAAACGTCAAAAGTCCCGAAAAGAATACTCGGAAAAATTCCCCTGCATACGACCTTCGGCTAAAGGTGTAAATTGTGCAAGGTGTACCACTTGCGAATCGGACTTCACAATTTCCCATGGTGGATGTGAAGCGTCACCTTGAGTCACGCAAGCACATCGATTCCTCTAACGTGTTGAATTCTTCCAGCATCACACAGTTTTTTTCAGACTGTAGAAATGAGAAAAAGGAAAAGGGTAATTCGGGCTGAAGCATTGGTGGCCGGATTTTTTGTCGAGTACATCATCGCTCTTAGCGCAGCCGACCATGCATCCCAGCTTTTTAAAGAAGCGTTCTTAGATTCGGAGATCGCCAAAAACAGTTCAAGAGCGGTCGAACAAAGACAACACACATTGTGAGGACCCTTGCCATGGGGGACTGCAGAATGGACCGTTTGTGTTGGGGACTGATGGAAGTCGGGGGGGGGGGGGGGGGGGGATTCTTTCCTGGGGTGGTGCGAGACTTACAAAATCGCCACTGAGCAGATAGCCAACTCCACATGCACAGAGTCAGCAACAGGGGAGAACATTTTTGAGGTTGTTTCTGGTCTACTATCAAGCCTTGGTGTGCCATGGCAGAACTGCCTGTCCTTGGTTTGTGATAATACAAATTGTGTGATCACTGGCAAGAACAAAGGTGTCATTGCATATGTTCGCATATATATTTCCAGTGTATTCTACATTTTCATAATTTGTAAAGATTTCTTGTGACACTTAAAAGAAAAGGTTATTTGAAGAAAAGTTAAGTTCACATAAATTGTGCGAACAATTCATCGCATCGTGTTTGTTTGAAAAAAGTACGCTTAATTACTCTTAGCTCTCTGAAATTACACATTTCTGTGTCACAGAGCTTCAATTCTTACTCATTGGTCTCTTAGGGGGTTGGCAGGTCTGCACACACATATTTAACTATCTAAGTGCAGTTCATCTGAGAAGTTATCCCAATAAATTTTTCATTGAATTAGTAAGTTTTATAGTGTGTACATTTATCCATGCAATTTTAAATAGATCTATTGAAGTATATCTATCTATCTATCTATCTATCTATCTGTCTATCTATCTATCTATCTATCTCTATCTGGATGTATATGTATCTATATCTGTATCTATTTCTATCTCTCTACACCTGTATATATCTATATATCTGTCTGTCTTTAGATCTGTCTATATCTATATGTGTCTATCTATCAATCTATCTGTCTGTCTCTATATATGTATCTCTCTCTCTCTCTCTATATATATATATATATATATATATATATATTTATGTATGTATATAAAACAACATCATCATGTTGGGTATATGCATGCTTTGCATGCAGATTATGGTATGTGTGTACGTGTATAATTACAGCATCAAGCTTATTATGAGACCTGAAAGCATTATTTAACATAACAGTGTGTATGTGTGTGTTTCGAGGGCCCCATTGAGACAGACATCACTGTGATCATGACAACCATTCTCCGCACTGTCATCCAGGCAGTGATTGGCATGGGATCGTAGTTCCACTCAGGTGGTAAGTAGAATGAGAATGAATGAGGAACAGTATGGCTGGAAGAAGGGAAGGGAAGAAGGGGGGAGGAGAATTGAAATCATGGATTTCTTTGCTTATGAGAGAGAATGTGTGATGGGAATTTTCGTACCAAAATACGGTTTGGCGTCGTATATACTATACCATGTCAGACCATAGCATTAAACGGCTGTCAGTCAGCTCTGTCAGGCCGAAGTTTTGTGGCAAATGCAGTCATAAGATAGTCACGTGACGCCCACCCTACTCCCGCCTACGGAAGATGCCGAAGATTGTGTACTGTCCCGTCATTCTACTTCAGCCTGTCGCCCAAGCAAGATAAGTCTTGTGCTCTGTCTCACCTATACTTTGCCTTTGTGTAAGATTGCTGTGTTTGCACTCTGTACTCATTTATCTGTGGCTTCCGCTTATATCGTGACGTGTGAGGTTATCGGATGGGCTAGCATTCTAACCTTATTTACGGAAATTTTCTCGCGATCGTGGTGCTCCCGGTTCTTGTCTATTTGCGTAAACCGGTTCGAGGTTGATCAACATTTTCCATCGCCACGTCCATCGCGTTTTCTCTGCCTCCCTTTGTCCATCGGCCTTGCATTCTCACTCGCCTTTACGGCCTTTTCGCCCCTAAATTCCGATTTCTATCTCGCCGTTACTTGTACCACGATTCCACTATCTCATCTGCGACGATCGCGGGTCGGTTTCGTCGCCATCTTGTTTTGCGCCGGTCTTCATTCCTTGTCGCACCAGCTTTCTAGCCCGCTATTACACGTGGTTTGTCGTTCGGAATTTGCTTCCTACACTTGTTTACACCCCTCCCATTCATTGCCGCATTTTTCGATCGGCTTCGTGTGCGTGGCGATCGCATCGCCCTTCGGCATTGCTGTTACACGTGGCGTTACTCAGCACTTTTGGTTCACGCCACTGCCGTTGCTCACGCACGGTTTCGTTCATCGCTACTGCGTTTTCTGACACTGTGCGAGCTTGTTTACTTTTATATTTCCATTGTGTTATATTGCTATTGTGTGCGCACGGTCGATCGACCTGTATACCCTCCTCGATCGACCGTCGTGTTAACGATCGTGTGCTCCGGTTTTGCTCGGCGCCATTGCCCAAAATGGTGAAGGACTCGGTTGGGCCGAGCAGCTCTGACGTTCAGAGTTCGCTCGCTTTCCCGGAGGACCAACGAGTTGGTTCCAACTCCGAGCAGACCGTTCTTCCCGGGGGAGAACGGACGGCCGCGGTAGTTGGAGACGACCTTCCCGCGAAGGGGACGCGGGGGACTTTCCCTCCTCTACCCGACCGCCGGACGCACGACCGTTGCGTTCGAAAGCTACTAGGCAATGGGCTGCTATTTCCAAATGCTTATCGTTCACCCTGCCCAGAAAATCAAAGGGCAAGGCCCCCCTTAAGGGATCCACTCAAGTCTAAGCATCCAAGCGGGATTCCGCTCTCCTCCAGCCACCCCTGCCTTCTAGCTTTCCGCGCATAGTCAGACATCCGTTTACTATGCCCAGTCACGCGACCCTCGGCCCCCGGGGACCTTTGCCGAGGCGCGGACAGGCACGGGTGACGGTTTTGGACTGGAACCTCCACCCGTCACTCGCATTTATGAGACGCGCGGGTCCACGTCTCCCCCCCCCATCTGGACTCGCCGTCTCACGACGCTCTTCCCCACCGTGCACAGGTGCAGCCAACACCCCTGCACGAGGAGCGTCCCGTTATCTCCGGACGCAGTTTTATGGCCACGTCATGGCAAGACCATGCACATGACCATAACTGGGCGTATGGGAACACCGAGTGCCTCCACCGGTTGTGAACATACACAAGGACGGCCGATCTACCCCGCTCGCCCGTCGCAGGTTCCCCTAGGGGTTCAGGACGCTGGGGGTCCGACCTACTCGGCCCCCCTTTGGGGCAACGTCCTCGGTCCCGTTCCTCCGGGGGGAGGATCTACCAGCGGGACCACGGGTAAACCGGCCCTATTCCCCTGGGTCCCAGCGCACTCCTGGGGGGGACGACGACATACCATGGTCGAACACTACCCCCCCCTGCTGCTCAAAGGTTACCCCGGTCCCCGGGGAGTCCCTGCACAGTACCCTGGGCCGCCACAGCCCGCTTATCTCCCCGGGGACCAGTGGCTCTATGCCCCCGAGAGAGACCAGTGACTTTACACCCACTCCCAACCGGAACAGCTATATGGTCGCTTGTGGCACCCAATCTCTCACAGACCTGGGTCGACCTTGGTCTCCCACCTCGGGCGCTGTCCGATCGGGCAGTCCGGGCTCTCCCACCCTAGCCCGTCTGCCGAGCACAGAGCCACGAGGGGCCCGCCCCCCCCCCCCCCCACCACCACCACAACGGGGCGGGACCCTCACGCACCCGCGCAGATGCCCCTGAGGAGGACCTACCTTCCAGGATTTCGACTCCCCACACCCGGAGGACGACGACGATGAGGACCTCTTCTCATCCCTTTACGATATCCGCACCATTGACCGGTTTCGACCGGTTTCGACCGGACTTGGAGTCGAGGGAAGCCCCTCCCTCTGCCGATATCTTGGCCTTCCCTGACATCGTCGGGCCGCCCCCAGCCCAACGCAAACTCAGGCTCGTCGCTCCTCAGTCCCTCACTTCGCTGTGGGAGAGTCCGGCAATCCGCGCCAGGGGTGCAGACGCCGTCCCCCCGCCGGGTCAAGACCTTCCCCCGGCGCCCAATGCGACCCCCTTCGGCTCCCTCCTCGGGACCCGCAGGAAGCACCCAGTGACCTCCCTCTTTGCAGACAATCCGGCGACCAGGGAGTGGGCCATCTCCCAGTCTGATTGTCGCCTGATGCCCAACCGGGCCCCCCTACTTCGGGCACCATCTCCTTTAAAGCATTAAAGGACTGGGACCGAGTAGCCCGGATGGGCATCTTACACATCATTGCAGGGCATGCCTACCTTACCATGCTCTTGCAGAGGGCGGAGGTACTCTGGCCTGGGGATGACGGCGCCGTCCCAGTGCCTTCGGACATACCTCCGAACCACACCATGAGGACGAATCTCGCTTATTCAGCGATCCCTTTATGCGACACCTAGTCAACAGGATATCGCATCACTTGTCGGCTGCGGCGGACAGCGCAGCAACAAGCCACTTCTATTGCCTGCTAGTGGCCAGAAACGCGGTGCTTTCACGCTCTTCACTCCCCGGCACTCAAGGCTTCCCTTCGGTGTGTCCCGGGCCAGGATCACTCGCACTTTGGCGAGTACTCCACCTCGGATATGTCCCTTTCGGTCGAGAAACGCATGCAGCAGCGGCGGCGTCCTTTGCCCCCCGGCCTCAGCCACGCCCTTCCAGGCCCCCCTATTGGTCTTACCCCAGGTCCATCGGGCCCACACCGTATCCCCGACAAGCCCCATCTCCCAACGCCGGGCCGGCTAAGCGCCCTCTAGATTCGCAGAGGTCGAAAATCGAAACCTCGCCAGCAACTCCATTTTCGGTTCGGCCAACAGGCACGCCCTCTCCAGTGACTAGGGGACACCCCGCGGTGGGCACGGAACAGGAACAACCCGCCCACCAGGCCCAACCCCGGTTTTTTCCCACCTGTTCGTGATCCCCAAACCCTCGGGGAGATGGAGGCCCATCCTCGACCTCTCTCCCCGCCCTCCCAGATCAGGGACTCCATCCACCACCTAGATTGGGCCACCTCCATAGATCTGAAGGATGCGTACTTCCAGATCCTCCTTTACCCGGCTCACAGACGTTACCTCCGGTTCGTCTGGCAGGGTCGGGTGTTGTTCCGGTTCAAAGCTCCCCTTTGGTCTCTCCCTGCACCCTTCCTCTTCACGAGGTTGTCAAGGAGATGGCCGCCCTAGCCAGACAGGAGGACATGCGCCTCCTGGTGTACCTCGACGACTGGCTTGTCCTGGCCTCCTCCCGGGCTCAGTGCTGAGCCCACACCACGCGCGCCTCCTCAGGCTCTGTTCCACCCTGGGTTTTGTAACCAACCCCTCAAATGCGAACTCATCCCCAGTCAGAGGTTCTATTTCCTGGGCATGAGTTTCGACACGATTGCCATGAAGGTCGCCCCGTCCCCAGAGAGGTCCGCTGGGATAGTGGACCTCTTCTTTCGCCGCCTCTTAGGGATGATGAAGTCCCTTTCAGCCCTCATCCGCTAGGTCGGGTCCCCAAACCCCAGCTGCAGAGGGGAGTTCCGTCGTCGGCGGTCCCAGACCTCGGACCGCTGGGCCCTGACCATTCCCCACGGCCACTGGTTCTCTGGCGCCACGGACGAATGGCTACGGGTCTTCGTGGCCGAGTGGTTAAGGCGATAGACTAGAAATCTATTGGGGTCTCCCCGCACAGGTTCGAATCTTGTCGACGACGTTGTTTTTAAGACAATCCGTCCACTTTGACCACCGGCGTTCCAATCTCTCTCCCAACTCAGTCCCTCAAACTGTACGGACGCCTCCAACTCGGGCTGGGGGGCCCACTTGGGGGACAGTCATGCCTCGGGGGTGTGGGACGCACAGATGGCACGCCTCCACATCAAGATATTAGAATTGGAAGCGGTCAGGCTGGCCTTCCTCCACTTCCAACACCTAATCTCGCCCAACTGGTTCTCCTCCTCACGGACAACACGTTGGTAGCCCATTACATCAACAAAGGGGGGGGGGGGGGGGGGGGGGGGGGGGGCTCACTCCATCGGCCTCTCCTACGGACAGAGGCCCTCCTCGCTGGTGCCACGCACGGGGAACCACCCTCCGTGCGAGACATACAGCAGGGACACGCAACATCCTGGCAGACTCTCTCAGCCGCTTAGGGATCCTTCTGCACACAGAGTGGACCCTGAACAAGCTGACGCTAACCACAGTATGGGAGCACTGGTTCAAGCCCATGGTCGACCTCTTGGCGACCCGCTTCAACCATCGCCTTCCCATGTATGTCTCTCCCGTCCTGGATCTCCGAGCGTACGCAGTCGATGCGCTCTCCCTCCCCTGGACGGGACTCATCGCGTACACCTTTCCCCCTTCCCAATACTTCACAAAGATCAGGAAGGCCAGGCTGGAGAGACCCAAACTCATCCTTATAACCCCGTGGTGGCCGGCCCAGTTGTGGTTCCCAGACCTCAGGTCCCTAACTCACGTTCCCCCTCTCCAGCTAGCCCCTCGGTGGGACTTGCTCAGACAACCTCGCTCGGGCCTCCCTCACTCCACCCCCCAGATGCTTCGCCTACACGCTTGGCTGATATGCCAACCAAATTGCGACCACCGGTCCCCGCCTCCCCCGCGGACAGACCCCGGTCTGTCCTAGATACCCTGACAGAAGCGGGGGCATCGCAGTGATTACGGGACTTGGCCTTGGCCTCGCGTAGGACCAGCACCGAGTCCCTCTACAATTACCGATGGGAGAGATGGGTCACATGGTGCACGGCTAACTCGGTCCCCTACCTCCTCCCCTCCAACATCCAGATAGGCAATTTCCTATCCCATCTTTCGTCCTCCTCTCGAAAGCCCTCTGCTAGTTCCATTTGGGGCTACAGATCGGCCGTATGCACCACCATCCGTCAGTTGGGCGGCCCATCATTCGACAATGACTTCTCAGACAACTATCTCGGGGGGGGGCCCTACGGGAAGCTCAGTCCCCTAGGCGCGCTCCCATGTGGGACCTCTTTCTGGTTCTTGACTCCCTCAGAAAACCCCCTTTCGAGCCCCTCCGCGCTATTCCCTTTTGACATTCTCTCCTTCAAGACCACCTTCCTTCTCTCCCTGGCCTCAGCCAGGAGAAGAAGTGGGATTCATGCCCTCAGTGGTGACCCTCGGGACATTGCCTTTCACAGAGACGGCTCGGTCTCGCTTAAGTTCCTGCCGGGTCTTAGCGAAGAACCAGGAACCAGGCACGTCCTCTCCTTCCCTGGTTATCCGCTCCCTAGCGGATATCTTAGGCAGCGAAGGCGGCGGGGACATGGACCTGTGTCCCTCTAGGTGCCTCAGATACTACTGGGAGCGTTCCCGCCCCAGGCGTTCCTCTCAGAGAAGCCTCCTTATTTCCATCTACCCCATCAGCAAGAAAGACATCTCGGCGGGCTCGATTTCTAGGTGGCTATCCAATACTATCAAATCTGCCTATGCCCAGGCCCACAAAGACCTCCCAGCCCTTTCCCCTCGAGCCCACGAGGTCAGAGCGCTGGCCACGTCCACAGCGTTCCAGCACTCTGTCCCCGGCGCCATCTCCTGGAGGCAGCCTACTGGCGTTCGGAGAACCCTTCATAAACTTTTATCTAAGGGACATCCGCATGACCAGGGCTGATGGTTCTAAAGGGGTTTCATTTGTGGCGGCCAATGCAGCCATAACAGTTAACCCAGGAACCATTAGGGCGCTCAGCCCTCCTCCTATTCCTTTAAATTCTGCTATGGTCTGACATGGTATAGTATACGACGCCAAAATGGGGAGTTTGTATTATACTCCCTGTTTGGCTAAGTATACTTACCATGTCAGACTCTAATGCCCGCCCTACCTTCCCCGCTAGCGCCAAGGTTCCTGGGGTTGCCTTGCGCGCAGGCCTCTAGCTATCACTGACTTGAAACATTAAATTGCACCATCTACATATATGTTTATGCAAGTCTGTCAGAAAGTGTCTTATGTCCTTGACCTCAGCACTTTCCGTGCAGAGACACCAGACTTGGGGGCACTATGTGGACAAAATTTCTACCTGTTGCCACAAACCAGAAGTGTAGATCTTTGCCCTGCATGAATTCCTCACACAGATTTCTGAACTGTCTTTTCTCAGTAAAGTACCTCTTTGTAACAGACTTGGGGGGGGGGGGGGGGGGGGGGGGGGGGATGAGCAGAGATTCTGAATCCTGATGCCACTTGCTTGAGCTTGGGTGAATCAGAAGATCCCATCTTGGAAATATCTGAATGGAATCCACTGTCAAGACGACTAGAGAATCTTCTCATGTCTTAGACATTGCAGAGGACAGACTGTGACATGAAAACGTTTTCTTGTGTTTATCTTCAGCAACAGCTAGAGTCGGTGGTGAAGCATGAAAGCTGACTGCAAACAACTGTTCTCAGCTGCAGTTGCGCTGTGGCATGAATTGCTAGGCTGCGAGGTCATGAGTTCAGTTTCCATCAGAGCCATTTATCTGTGGGGTTTTTCTGACCTGACTGGTCCCTACCCACAGTGGAGAGTGCGGTGGGCTCAGCGGGGAAGACTGGGTTCACACAGTGGAGTTTCATTCACTGACTGGATGCATCACTGAGAGTGTGTACTCAAGTTTCTTGATGAACACTGCAGGGGTCTGTATCTCTCAGGCCCTGTTGATTCACGAATTTATTTTGAAAGGAAGCATATATTACGGCTATACCATACCATCTTAGACTGTAATGGAACTCGGTAACATCATCTTCACATTCCTTATTCTTGTAGATCTATATACATCAATAGATTGTCCTCATATCAAATATCCTTCATTGAAATTTAAGTGTAAATAGTGATAAGCAGTGCTTCATGATATTTATTTTTCTTCTATTTTCTCCTTTTTTGTATATAATTAAGTACTCTAAAAATTTGTAAGGTCCCCAGAGATGCACAAGTTGCAAGATTTTAAGGAGAACACTGACAAGACGGAAAGAGATCCTAAGGCTGCCCTCTGAGAGACGACAAAAAGAGCTCTGCGGTTAGGATCAGGCAGAGCTGGTTCAAGAGGACACGTGTGCCACTGAAGTAATGGTAGAGTAAAGGGGGTCAAGAGAAGGAACTTTTTTTGATGCGTTAAAATGAAGTCACAACTCTCTGATGGAAGTGAACTTTGAAAATTAGTATTGTGGACACTCAGAATAGTAGTGATTTCATGGAGCAAATTTTCTGAAAAATACAGTGCAGTTAGGAAGTCAAGTGTCTTTGATGAGGAAAGGACAAAAATTTAAGACCAGGGAAATCAGTCTCAGATTTAAGGATATCAAGGAAACATGAATTAACTCTGGTGGTTTGATATATATAAATTTTTTTTATCTTAATTGTCAAGGATGTGTCCATGGTGTGTATCCTAATGGGCGCATGTTTGGATGGGAACATGAAAAATACATTTGGTTTGAGTGACAGAACCCTGAAACCTGTATGTTGTTTCATTGAAAAGAAACTATGAAGAATGTCCCATGTGATTTAAGGGTAAGACCCCATAGTCATGTCTTTTATTTTAGGATTAAAAAAAAAAAAAAAACAGGACCATGCATTTGGTTTTAGGAAAGGATTCAAGAAACCAACATTTTGTTCCCCAGTCATATCTACTACCCATCTGTCAAGTGACCAACACCTTTGGTGATTGGCGCTTAAATCGAAAGAATCATTCATTGGAAATGTTCTACATCCCCCCCCCCCCCCCCCCCCCCCCCCCCCCCCCCTCAGACATTGTAAAGTAATCATTGTACAGAATTATTAGACATTGATTTTTTTTTTCAATTTACTCAATGCCATACCAGTGTACTTTCTTTTATATGTTATGAGATACTTTCAGTGCTTTGCAATGTTGTGTTACACGTATGTATGTGTAACTTTTTGCTGTTTATGGTACTCATATGGCATAGAACTGACTTTCATGTGTGGTAATGTGGATTAGGGTGAAATGAAAATCAGAATTTGATATATTTGGTGTATCTTTCGTATACAGAAAACGAATCGCAGGTTGGAGGTAAACTCAAACTATTGAAATGTTGTGGCTTGAATGTTCAAACCCGAACTTAATCATGTTGAGCACACATGACCCCATACTTATGTCCTCATATTCACCATTGCATGTCAGTTGAGCCTTTTTTTTTTTTTGTAAAAAAAAAAAAAAAGCTGTAAAAAGGAAAATCAGTGCATGTTTGCAGAAGCATGACGTGCATTGGCTTTGATGTACAAATGTATGTATGTTGCATAACAGAGTGTTTTTGTTTGTTCAGTTTGTTCAGTTGTATGAATCTTTAGAATGGACTGGTCTGCTGACTCTGTGTGCATGGCATCTGTAACTTTATGCATCTTATTTGTCTCTCCATAGAAGAAAAAAGAGCCCAAGGTAAATACACTACATCGTATGTAAGAGGGCAATGGCCTTGTTTGGTTTTCCCTTTCTGAAACTGCTGCTTTAGTAACGTCCAGATTAATTTCATTCTGTGGCATCATTGCAGCAAACATCTTCGGTACATGCCAGCATTGATTTTATTCTTTATTTATTCATAGGTCCTTTTTCGCTCCTTGTAGTTTTTGACCAGATTAGAATGGCTTTCCTTCTTTTTTTTTTTTTTTTTTTTTTTTACAGCAGCCTTTGCTTTTCACAGTATTTTCATTTGAAACCGAGTGCTTGAGATGGCAAAACTAGCGAATATAAGTTTGTAGTTCTTTTAGTATGTAGTTATGAGAGATTTGGATTTGCTGAGAGGAAGGGAAAAACAGAAAAACTTTAAAGATTTAGATTGACACGTCAGGGCTTTTTGTACGTATGATGCATGTTTGGGATGCTGAATTTTTCTATCCCCCTGTTGTCAAAAGTTTGCGATTTTGATTTATTTTATTGATTTCAGTTCAAACATGCTTTACTTATTTGATTGACTTAATTCATTTCAGTTTTAAAATTTTCAAAGTTCCGTTTAGGTCTGCTATGGTTGCACAAGTTCGAGTTCTGGTTTTTGTTCTCATAACAATAGCACAGTTTTCGAAAGAAAATTACTGACTGAGTTATTTACATGATCACTCATTTGTAAGTAATTCTTTTAAATATGATATTGATTAATAAGTACGACTGAGTATCGCGTGTGTCATGCATTTTTGCATGTATTTCTGCATTGTGCCTTTAGCATTAAAACCACAGCATCATTTAAAGCTTGTACTAGGCTGAAGATACATGTATGAAGGCTGCTAGAATCCGACAACATCAGTAAGATATGTATGCTTTGGTGATTATTTACAATTTTTTTTCTGGAGGGGTCAGTTTTCTGCATATTTTTTGCATGTACAGTTTGGAATGGACTGCTGTATGCATAGAAGTGTATGCACGTGCTAGACGACACATTACTGATCATCATTTTTCAGAATCTTGCTACCACTGAAGACAGCACTTGCCCCAAACTGGAAATGTTTGGCTGAAATCTTTGACACAGACTGTACCATATGTTTTCAGCTGTTAGAGTCACTGTTGGAGCATTGCCATCCACCGTAGCTTTCAGCACTTGTGGAACATGTATATTGTTGTGCTGTGTCCATGCACCTACAGAGGTCAGATTGACCACACACTGGATGTGGAACACTTATCTTGTACAGCTCCCTGGCTGAAATACGTGCAGAATGTGTTCTGTTTTTTTGTTTTTGTTTGTTGGCTTTATTTGTGTGAGTGTGTACACAAATGTAAATGAAAAAATGTGTTAATATAATACTATGTTGATCTTCTTTACTTTTGAAGTCGATGATTGTTTCTTGATTTTGTTTTTCTTTTGAAAAGATTTTAGCATGTACAGTGGTGAGTGTCAGAAATCTAGAGCTGTTTTATTTTAGATTAGCATGTTTTCTTGCTCAGTCTCTCTTTCACTTTAAAAAAGAAATATTAAGTGATTTTTAATCTTTTTTGTAATTAAGAAAAAAAAAAATTGGTGAATTAATTGTATTTTAACTGATTTTTTATTGTTGTAACTCAGTTGTCTTTTGAGGTACTGGTCACTTGTTTTCTGTTTTCATTGAAATTTAACAAAGGAAAATTTAAGAAAGGAAAATTACAGTAACCTTCACTTTTGTATTTGTCCTTGAGATTGAGATTTGTTCCATGTGTAGTCATGTATGCTATGTTGTAGATTAGAATTAACTTTTTGAGTTGCTCTATCAAATTACATACTACCAATATGGATTTAAGTTGCTTTGAAGTGTGGACTTCCCATATAAACTGTGACTTTTGAGTTTTATTAACTTGAACATTGTCCTCCAATGGCAAGTAATCTTGAGAAGGGGGGGGGGGGGGGGGGGGGGGGGGTGCTGGACTGGTTTCAGTATTGCTTGGGTTGGTGGACAGATAATTTGAATATAAATTTTTAAAAAAGGGGCGTTGACCCAGGTTCAGTGACAAGGAAACTAGTAGAGCATCTGTTTTTATCAGAATTCATGTGACTGCTGTAATACAGTAACAAAAACTTGGTGGGCATTTTCTTCAGACTGAGGCCAAAGGTCAAACCCTTCAAATGTGTGAAGACTACCATTACAGAGGTGTGTAAGTTAACAGTTTTACTGAAATTGTCTCGGGTTTGGGCCTCAGACCACTATATGTTCTGCTCAAAGGCAAACAAATTCTGTTGATGAAAAAACAAAAAATCAAAGGAAAAAAAAAAAGGCAATGATGCTGCTCATTGCTGAAGTTTCAGTTAAGGATAGATCTGTTCGGTAGTGTGGCCATGTGGATGTAGAATTCACTTGCTTCTTAACCCCCTTTCAATCAGTAAATGCTCAGGAACAATACCATGGGCAACATGTCTTTTTGTAACTCCTGAGAGCATTCACAAAATGCATTATTGTGTATTGCATGGGTACCATTATTAAAATGAGAAGCACAAGTTGTGTACTTGTTACACACTTCAGCCCTCTTTGTCAGTTGTCAGTTAATAGCAAATACTATTTTGTTCGGATATATGATTTGCATCAGACTAATAGACATGTTAATCGCAGATGTTGCTTTAAGTGAAAAGGTTTTAGAGATTAACATTGATGAAGCTGATCTGATCAAATTGAAAATCTCAGTCAGTTGCAGACTTAAATTTATAAGCATTTGTCTTGCTGTAGAAAATCACTCTTTTACAAGAAAGTAAATGTTTACATGATAGTGGTTTTTTTTTTTTTTTTACTAGCCAAGTTCAGCTTTCAAGTAGTGGTATAACTTTTTATTTATTGAAATAGTTGAATGATTTACAACATTTCACAGGAAAATTAGATCATATTCTGGTTACATTCAGTATGTAGACAGTCACAAAAGAGCAAGTCAACAGAAAAGCACTGTCTGAAAACTGAATCTGGCCAGCACTCTGGAAAGAGACCCCAGATCAGGAACCCGTTTGGCAGTTAGAAAATGTGATTCAGCCGGAAAACAGTGAATAGGTCCTTGAAGATCAGTCCGTGATTCCATGAATATGACTTGACTGGGTTATTGACCTGTGATTAATAACTCGAGAAAGTCGTAGCCATTTATTGCCAAAAGCAACTACAACACATGCACACACATACATGCTCACTGTGCGCGCACTTACGCACGCACACACACATACATACATACACACACTCACACATTCTCTCTCTCACACACACACACACACACACACACACACACACACACACACACACACACACACACACACACACACACTCTCATACACACTCAAACACACACTCACACACACATACATACACACATTTGTACACACACACACACACACACACACACACACACACACACACACACACACACAAAAGTGCAAGCATTTGCACACACACACTTACACATTTGTACACACATACACACACACACACACACAGACACACACACACACACACACACACACACACACACACACACACAGAGAATTAGACAATTTGAGAATTGCCGAACACATCTTTGTTCTCACCCGGCAACAACCTCACGTGCAATGTATTGACACAGTATAGTGTGTGTGGTGACTGACAATTTTCGTAGTGTTCATAATTTTCAAAGCCAAAGGACAAGGCATGTCAATTCAATAGTCTTTGTGATATTGATAACGGAAGCATTAAAGGGTCAGCCTAAAACTCTCTCAAAATCATTAACTTTGTATGTTTGAACAAAATCGTCAGTGTTGTGAACACTGCCAAAAATGTCAGGAATTTAAACTAGTCTTGAAGAAGACTACTTTTATCATATCTTTTTGTGTTTGAACTTAAAATTTTAACTTGTTTTCCTTCAAAGCAATCCTTTTCAGGTCTTCACAAAGTCAACACGGTTAATTAAAAAAAACAGTGTAAGGAGACTGAGTACAAAAAAAAAACCAAAACAAAAACAGTCACAGCACAAAACAACATACACATCAGAAATCTGTGTAACAAAACTGTGGCTTGCTGAAGAGCAGCAGTGTCTTTTCTTTAGCTGTGTACAAGGCATGGCGGGATGTGTGTAGGAGGGGTAATTGTGATATGCCCTGCATTCCGAATTTATCACTGTGAGCGTTTTTCACAGAAACCACCTGTATGGGAAACGAGTGTGGCTTCCAAGCATGCCAACAGCTGTGTCAGGTCAACTTTGCTAATGTCTTTTTCCTAACTTAATAGTGGCAATTAATTCATTTGTGTATGAAAGTCTTGATGAAACGCATCTGTGACTTCTTCACTATTTTCAGTATCTCATGAATCTGCCAGTTCTGTTAGAATCAAGCTGATACTGCTACTGTGTGCCTCAAGAAATCTGCACCTACCATTTGTTATTTATGTTTCCTGTTAATGCTGACAACTTCCTAAAAAAAATGTAATTGGATAATTGCTGATCTCAGTGGTGGAGATGGGTAAACTGTATGACATTTACACAACCAGTGCTTCTTATTTGCATAAAGGTACGCATTCAGCACTTAAGTGTGCATAATCCAGTGTTTGAGCGAAGTCTGTGGCTGCAGCAGCTCTGTCATGCTGGTACATAGCTCATCAGGTTTGGGATTTATTTTGGCACACGTTTCATGAAGTATTGTTCTTATTTTGATGTCTGCTGCCACCCTTTACTGATTACACAAATACAACTGTCAGAAAGAATTTCTCCTGCAGGATCACACTAAACAATCACAGTAAATGACTATCACCACGCCTCTTCATCCCAGTTTGCAGTTCTTATGCCCACCTCATCCTCCACCACACTCCACCGCTGTTCTTTGCAACTTTACACCAATATGTGTAGGAAAACTCAACTGCATCTTTCAGGAGTATCATAGAAATAATGATAATGATTATGAAGCTTTAAAACGAAATAAGAATGTATGTCAGCTACTGTGGAGTGGAAAACTGTACTCTATTCCAGAAAATTCAAGCAACTTTTTTCAGTGAACTAATTTCTTTGTGAAAAATATATATTTATATTTATTGATATTCAGTCATGTAGATGTGGCTGTTAAGTGCGACTGACAGTTGGCTGAGTGTATGGAGTCAAAACCAGTGATTAAGGAAAGGGTTAACCAATGGTGAATGAATGTGTTAGTGTTTTTTGCTGTTGTTACACGTCAAGCAGGGATCTTCACAGCCCTCTGTACTCAGTCATGCTCAGTAGGGTAGAGATTCTGTAACTGATC
>JADBJO010000033.1:965000-977500 GCA_016801955.1 Conus betulinus | reverse complement strand
AGGGTCTCTGGACTGGAACTTCCATTATTTCATGAATTTTTTTTTCTGTGTGACTGTCGTTACTGTAAAGTAACAGCTCATATCTGATTGAAGGAAGACAGCTTAAAGATGAGAGAGACAACACAAGTAAGAAATGAGTGGGATAAAACTGCAAGAAATGAATGAGGCAACCCAAATAGGAAATGTGAGGCAGCACAAGTAAGAAATGAGTGAGGCAGCACAAATCAGAAATGTGTGAGGAAAAAATAAATGAGAAATGAGCGAGGCAATGCAAATTAGAAATGAGTGAGTCCGTACTAATTAAAAAGAGAAAAGGTTTGAGGCACCACAAATATAAATGAGTAAGGCAGCATCAGTAGAAATCAAAGTGGCTAAAGAAGCGATAAATGAACACGGCAACACAGATAAAAAATGAGTGAGGTATTTCCAATTAAAAAAAAAAAATAGTGAAGTAAAACGACTGAAGATTGGTAAAAGATTGTAGAATGAGTGAGGTAAATTAGTTAAAGTTTTATTAAAATGACTAAGAAATAGTTGGGGTAAAACAATGAAAGTGAAGTGAAACAACAAAGAAATGCTTGAGCTAAAACAATGAAAATTAGTTGAAACAAATAAGAAATAAGGGAGATAAAATCAATGAAAAACAGGTGAAACAAGTAAGAAATGAGAGAGGTAAAACATTTGAAGTTAGTTGAAACAACAAGGAAATGACTTAGATAAAGTAGTGAAAGTCAGGTGAAGCAAATGGCAGGGGAAGCAACTGGTCCTAGTGAGGATAAAACAACTAAAAAATGAACGAGGGAAAACAATTGAGAAGAGAGTGAAAGAAAACAGTTAAAGTAAGAATGTGGAGTCAAACAGCCATGACTAAGTGAGGTAAACAACTTTGAAATGAGCATGGTAATTTTAGGCGAAGCAACCAACACAACTGAAAAATGAATTAAGTTGAATAAAGGTTGTTTTTTGTGTGTGTGTGTGTGTTTACTTATTTGTGGAAAGTTTTACCTCAACGTGAATTGCTTTAATATGGAGTTAAGCTTACCTGCCATGATCATCATTTAAAGAAACAGTATGTTTTGCGTAGACATAGCAACCAGTAAGCCATTTTTCATTGTGGTAGATTTTCATACTGGAAACAGATGAAGAGTCTGAATTGACCAGTCAAAATTTTATTTATTTATTCATTTAAGAAAATGGTCCTTTTTGTATATCAAACAGTGATCAAGCATCAGTTTGCTTTACTTTGCTTCACCAAGTCTTTGCTCCTTTCCTCCGTTCATTACCACTGCTACGGACACTGTTTTGACCCACGCATTAATGTTGAGTTAAATCAAGATTACACGAAAACTATTGAACTGATTTTCATGAAATTTTGTTGAAGCAAATCTATTGAATTTCAGTTGAGGTCTGTAATGCTGAACCAGATCGAAAGACGGCTTCAAGAGGGGTGCACTCTCCTGACTGCCTTTCTACTTTCAGTTCGGAAAGTTTCATCCCTGGATTTGGATACTTTAGCATATAAGAATCATCGTGAATCTATCAATTGAAAACAGTTAATAGATCTAGTTTTGGGAGCTTTTAAGGAGCTGTTAGGAATATTTTGTTGGATAAGCTATGTTTTGAAATAACTCTTTGGCATATTAAGTTTCTGGATAGTGATTTAAACAGTTATTTTATGTCTGTGATCAAGATCACAGTAATACAGTTTGTGCAAGAAGGCTAAGGGTAGACCAGTTTAAGTAGTGGAGAGAAGTTTTCCCAAGTATTTTTGGAGCCCAGGATGATTTTTTTTTTTAATGTTGCAAAATTCTAACCAAAGTGTCCTATAGTCAAAAAACTGCTGTAAATGGTTAAGTCACAATTGGCATCCGCCTGTTTTGGCTAGCATCATACACACACGGTCTACAGTGATGTTCCATGTTGGTGCCTACATAGTTAAAAATATCTAGAGTGCGCGCATCAGTTCTGTGCATGCATTGCATGTGTTCACTCAGTATGCTGTAGTGTGCTCACATTTTGTTGTTCTAGTTTTGGGTGCAGGGAGAGTAAAGGTATTTGTACTCTTAAGGTCCTTAGTTATAGATGAAAATGTCTTTTCTTTGGTCTCAGACATGATGGGCTGTATCTTGTATTCCAAAGCGCTTTGTAGTCAAAAAATTACTGTAAAGGGAGCCAGTGTTTACATAGTATTAACATGTACAGTTTAACTGCATGTAGTATTGCCACAGCTCCTGTGAGAATGGATTTGGAATTGATGTTATTTTGTGGAGCAAGTAGTATTCCCTTAGCTTTGCAATTGCAGAAGATTTTAACCACACCAGCTTCAGAAAAATGACTGTGATTTTTGCTTTGTGTAGTGTGTCCCGGCCAGCTAACCGTTTTCAAGCAAATTCATGAAAATTTGTAGTAGTTTTGTTTAGGCTTAAGTGGTCTGCATTTATCAAGACAGTTTGTTGCATCAGCATTTCATTTTTTTTTTTTTTTTTCAATAATTTTATCCTCGTTCCTCCATTTAAAAAAAAGAAAGGCTTAGAATTGTAATTGTTTTCAGAATATTGCGCCTGTTTTGCCAATGGTAGGACAATCAGTGCAGCCAAAGTGGTGGATTTCGAATATTTATATAGATTTTTTAATGTAAGATCTTCCTGCTACAAGTGTTGAGTTAAGCCTATGTTGGCATCATTTCACAGAAGTCATTTGTAATATGTTGAATGTGGTAGGATTTGAGTACCTTAAAATTAGTTTCATTTCAGTTGTTAGAATATTACGCTTATTTTACTAATGGGAACAAAATGGCAAATTTTGAAACATTAATGATGAATATGATCATTAGATTCTCACATGTCTTACTACCAGTTGTGAGTTAAACCCGTGTTGGCAGCCTTATACAGTTGGCAGTTTTATATGTGCAGTTTTGATAATGTGATAAGATTTGAGTTACAAATTATTGTGTGTTTTTGTGTTGAAGGAGAATGTAGAATTGTTGAAATCAGTATCTTGTTTCAGTATAGTGTTCAGTCCCAATGTAAAGTTTAAGAAATCAGTCAGTGTTTCAACACTAAGTTCAGATCTGATCTACAGTTGTAGAAATTGGTCTTCCTTTGTCAAAATCAGAACTTCATTAATGACAGGTTTCATCTCTGACCTTGTCAGTGGGTTGTTTTTTTTTACCTGATGTAGATAGTTGACAGCATGCCATGCACATAGTCTGTAAGTCTCTGTCTGTTATTGTAAATCAGTTCTGACGCTATATCCATTTAGTCTCATATTGAACGGGTACCCTTTCTTTAGCAACATAAGAATACTTGTTTCATATCATGAAATATATTTTTGGAAAGATACTTTTCCCAATAAAACTTGATTTCTAATTAGAACAGCAGTAAAACTTTGCAGTTAGGTGAATTCCATTTAACTGTATGGATTGTGCTGTATGTTTACAGATGTGTAAATAAATAGATGTATACAGTAAATAGGTGATATCAGGACATTGTTTTAAAGGAGTTTATCAGTATCCTTTTTTTTCTCTGTGTGTGTGTGTGTGTGTTTTTTATGACTTTTGAAACTTAATGAAAAGTTGTTGGAAGTGATGGATAAGCCCGGACTGTCAGATTGCTTGGAGATTGAAGGCAGGTCTGAGAATTTACATTTTATGCATGTTTGATTAAACTTCCAAAGTTAGTGTGTAAGTACATCAGAAATGAAGACAGTCACAGCTGAGAGACATGTAAACTTACTTTACAACACACTAAAAAGTCAAATTATTCAGCTACGAATAGATCTGGCTGACAGGTGCATGGTATTATGGAGTTATCTTTTTATATTATGATTGACAGGGAGGTGGGAAGAGGATATAGAACAAGTAAATAAGCATTGAAATAATGTTTCTTTTATACCTAGCCTTACAGAACGTTGTGGTGGTAGTGGTGGTCATTTTCCTGAGTGAAATGCAGCACAGTGAAACCGATAGGCCTTAGCAATCAGCTACACTGCAACAAAATATGAATTTGTATATAGACGTCATGAAAGAGAACAGAAATGTGGGGAAAATGACTCTGAAAATGGTGGAACGAAAATCATCCACAAAACCAACACAAAATATGTTCATTGCTGTGTATGTAACCATTAGACAGGACAGGTTTGTGACGGCAGCCGTGCTGCATCAGGTACAACCAGAGACGTCACACAGCAAGAAGAACTGCAGCATTCAACACAGGTACGAAGCAAAACTGCCCCAAAAATGGGTTTGTTCTCATACCCTTGCCTGGTCGTGCAGGAGAATTGTGTGGCGGTGATGATCGCCATCCTGCGTCAGATGTCGGAGGCGCACTACAAGGACTACATCAACAGCTTCCCCACCACCTTTGACCTGCTGGACTTCCTCATGGAGATCCTCATGGTGTTCCGTGACTTGGTGGGCCGCAGCGTCTACCCTCCTGACTGGCTGGAGATGATCATGCTGCAGAACAGGTGAGCTTGGCAGACACCTGGCCAGCTGATCAGGGTACCTGTCTCCAGTATTTCTAACACTCTTCAAATCATAAACGTATATTAGATATGTATTTCTTGAATGTAATGTGCTTTTGATACCATAAATTAAAGAAAAAAAAAATTGAAAGGCTAAATCAGATGTTATTGCATTTATTGTAAATGAACAGACTTTCAGGAGATACAAATTAAACTACAATAGTTGGCTAAAAGAGTTTGAAAAAAGTTGGAATTCACAGCTATCTAGAATTCTGACAATAGTGACATGCTTTTATGGGAGATTTCTTTTTTTTTGTTGTTTTTTTGCCTGTCCAAACAAATGCCTTATCCCCACTTGGAGTGGAACAAGGCCCTATCAACAGGATTAAAAAAAAAAAAAAAAAAAAAAAAAAATTAGGAGAGCAGGGAACAAACTTAATCTCAATGCCCAGAGAAAAACCAGCCAGAGTGATTTACAACATTGTCCCATTGTTACGGATGGAATGGGTAGTGTCTGCAGATGTCTGACTGTCTGACTCACACACAGAAATTATGGATGCATGCACGACTTTTCCAGTTTACATACACACACCCACTCACCCGCACATTGACAGCCAGGCAACAGGACAACACTGTTTTGGCGTCGTATACTATACCATGTCAGACCATAGCATTAAACGGCTGTCAGTCAGCTCTGTCAGGCCGAAGTTTTGTGGCAAATGCAGGCATAAGATAGTCACGTGACGCCCACCCTACTTCCGATTACGGAAGATGCCGAAGATCGTGTACTGTCCGTCATTCTACTTCGGCCTGTCGCCCAAGCAAGATAAGTCTTGTGCTCTGTCTCGCCTATACTTTGCCTTTGTGTAAAGATTGCTGTGTTTGCACTCTGTACTCATTTATCTGTGGCTTCCGCTTATATCTTGACGTGTGAGGTTATCGGATGGGCTAGCATTCTAACCTTATTCGCTGAAATTTTCTCGCGATCGTGGTGCTCCCGGTTCTTGTCTATTTGCGTAACCGGTTCGAGGTTGATCGGCATTTTCCATCGCCACGTCCCGTGATCCCCAAACCTTCGGTGGGATGGAGGCCCATCCTTGACCTTTCTCCCCTCAACAAGTTCCTCAGACATACCTAGTTCAAGATGGACACGCCCTCCCAGATCAGAGACTCCATCCATCATGTAGATTGGGCTACCTCCATAGATCTGAAAGATGCGTACTTCCAGATCCTTATTCACCCGCGCACAGACGTTACCCTCCGGTTTGTCTGGCAAGCTCGAGTGTGTTCCAGTTCAAAGCTCTCCCCTTTGGCCTCTCCCTGGCACCCTTCCTCTTCACGAAGGCGTTCCGATCTCTCTCCCAACACAGTCCCTAGAACTATACACAGACGCCTCCAACTCGGGCTGGGGGGCCCACTTGGGGGGACAGTCATGCCTCGGGGATGTGGGACGCACAGATGGCTCGCCTCCACATCAACATATTAGAATTGGAAGCGGTCAGGCTGGCCCTCCTCCACTTCCAACATCTATCTCTCACCGACTGGTTTCTCCTCCTCACGGACAACACGTCGGTAGCCCATTACATCAACAAAGGGGGGGGGGGGGCACACTCATCGGCCTCTCTCTACGGACAGAGGCCCTCCTTCGCTGGTGCCACGCACGGGGAGCCACCCTCCGTGCGAGACACATAGCGGGGACACGCAACATCCTGGCAGACACTCTCAGCCGGTCAGGGACCCTTCTGCACACAGAGTGGACCCTGAACAAGCTGACACTAACCACCTCTGGGAACACTGGTTCAAGCCCATGGTCGACCTATTTGCGACCTGGTACACAACCATCGACTCCCCATGTATGTCTCTCCACTCCCGACCCCCGAGCGTACGCGTCGATGCGCTCTCCCTCCCCTGGACGGGACTCCTCGCCTACGCCTTTCCCCCCTTCCCCATACTTCACAAAGTGATCAGGAAGGCCAGGCTGGAGAGACCCAAACTCATCCTCATAACCCCGTGGTGGCCGACTCAGTTGTGGTTCCCGGACCTCAGGTCCCTCACTCACGTTCCCCCTCTCCAGCTAGCCCCTTGGTGGGACTTACTCAGACAACCTCGCTCGGGCCTCCCTCACTCCAATCCCCAGATGCTTCGCCTACACGCTTGGCTTCTATGCCAGCCAAATTGCGACCACCGCGATGAGAGAGATGGGTCACGTGGTGCACGGCTAACTCGGTCCCCTACCTCCTCCCCTCCAACATCCACATAGGCAAGTTCCTATCCCACCAGATAGGCAATTTCCTATCCCACCTTTCATCCTCTCGAAAGCTCTCTGCTAGTTCCATTCGGGGCTACAGATCGGCCGTAGGCACCACCATCTGACAGCTGGGCGGCCCATCATTCGACAATAACTTTCTCCTTAGAGAACTATCTCGGGGGGGGGTGGCCCTACGGGAAGCTCAGTCCCCTAGGCGCGCTCCCCATGTGGGACCTCTTTCTGGTTCTTGACTCCCTCAGAAAGCCCCCTTTCGAGCCCCTCCGTGCTATTCCCTTTGTCATTCTCCCCTCAAGACCACCTTCCTTCTCTCCCTGGCCTCAGCCAGGAGGTGAAGTGGGATTCAGGTCCTCAGTTTGTGACCCTCGGGACATCGCCTTTCTCTCAGAGACGGATCGGTCTCGCTTAAGTTCCTGCCTGAGTTCTTAGCGAAGAACCAGGAAACCGGGCACGACCTCTCCTTCCCTGGTTATCCGCTCCCTAGCGGATATCTTAGGCAGCGAAGGCAGCGGGGACATGGACCTATGACCCTCTAGGTGCCTCAGATACTACTGGGAGCGTTCCCACCCCAGGCGTTCCTCTCAGAGAAGCCTCCTTATTTCCATCAACCCCAACAAAGAAAGACATCTCGGCGGCTCGATTTCTAGGTGGCTATTCTATACTATCAAATCTGCCTATGCCCAGGCCCACAAAGACCTCCCAGCCCTTTCCCCTCGAGCCCACGTGGTCAGAGCGTTGGCCATGTCCACAGCGTTCCAGCACTCTGTCCCCGTGTGCCATCTCCTGGAGGCAGCCTACTGGCGTTCGGAGAACCCTTTCATAAACTTTTATCTAAGGGACATCCGCATGACCAGGGCTGATGGTTCTAAGGGGTTTTCATTTGTGGCGGCCAATGCAGCCATAACAGTTAACCCAGGAACCATTAGGGCGCTCGGCCCTCCTCTATATTCCTTTAAATTCTGCTATGGTCTGACATGGTATAGTATACGACGCCAAAATGGGGAGTTTGTATTATACTCCCTGTTTGGCTAAGTATACTTACCATGTCAGACTCTAATGCCCGCCCTACCTTCCCCGCTAGCGCCAAGGTTCCCTGGGGTTGCCTTGCGCGCAGGCCTCGTTGAATGACGGACAGTACACGATCTTCGGCATCTCTTCCGTAATCGGAAGTAGGGTGGGCGTCACGTGACTATCTTATGCCTGCATTTGCCACAAAACTTCGGCCTGACAGAGCTGACTGACAGCCGTTTAATGCTATGGTCTGACATGGTAAGTATACTTAGCCAAACAGGGAGTATAATACAAACTCCCCCATTTCTGTTTTATGCTGCCTGAGCCATCAGACAAACGCGTATAATAAATGCAAGATGATCAGTAGTCAGTACGCCAACCACAAGGTGTACACACAGAACTATATATATATATATATTAATACTTTAAGTACGCCAAACAGGGCGCATGACACAAAATATATCTATATATAATTCGCTATCTACTCTGCTGGTTCCAACGACGATGAAGGCGACGACAACGACGACGAAGAGGACGAAGACGAGACGACGAACATGAAGACGACAACGTCTACAGCGTCAAGTCTGACACAGAACTTGCATAACTTCACAGAGCTGTGGCTCAAAGTCACTAGCACCCTCACGGCGTCTCTGCCGGCGACAGTCACACAGGAACTGTGGCTCACACATGAAAATACACAACACAGTGACGGCCTAGCCAACAGGTCACTGGTTCAGAACTCGGGAGTGGCGCTCTGGCTTGGCAGCAGTGGCGTCTCCAGCCCCATTGGCTCAGCGGGTAGTCGGTCCCGGGTGCAGTGGCAGGTAGGGTAGTTTGTTGGCACTCAGACCGACCTCTCAACACCAATACAGGGCTGAGAAAAAGGGTAGACACAGCTACATCCCTGACCCTCACACAGTAGCAGCCAGTCCCCCTCAGTCCAGGGAAGACTTCTACCTGGGGGAAACTGATTAACTACCTTGATTATCATTGCTACTATTCATTACAATCACGACTACATTCATATTCATTAGCCACATCGCATTCCAATTGAACTTGGGACAAACATGAGCATATTCTTTCTTCGCCACTACAACATTCCCTTTTCTGGAATCATAACACTACAACATTCCCTTTCCCGGAATCATAGCACTACACAGGAAAGGATTCAATATAAACCTTTCAGAATCTAGTTTTCCAAATTGGGGAAGGATTCCCACCTAGACCCTCTTCAGTAAACCATGAATACAATTCATTACACACAATTAATGATTACTTTTCATCAAACTATGAATGTCTTTCATCATGTCACAAATATTCATTTCTTCGACAAGAATGTTCATTTCATTTCATATAGTCACTAGATTTTGAAGGAATTTTTTTCCAAAAGATTCAACCACTTCAATGTATGAAAAGGAAAGATTTCCGCAACACTCTTATTTACGAACACACAACTATTCAATATTCATATCAAGAGTGAAATAAATACTCGTCCACATCAAAAATCAAAACTAACATTTTTCAAGTCTCTGTCGCTCACTCTGGGAGCTTATTATCCATAGCATCAAAACTCTCCCTCTTATCGCAAACCACATCAAACCTTTTTTCATCATAAAGTTCATAACTAGTTAAGCACAGAATAAACAAAATCATTTTTTTTTTTCCCTGAAAACCACTTCCTTTAACACTCACTTCATCTATTCATGTTTTCCGACAGCATTTCGTTTTGTTACCCTATCCAGTCATAGGATAACAGAACACAGCAAATATTTTTCTTTTCTAAACCAAACCTTCACAAGTGCGCTGAGGAAGTTTCAGTCACTCCTAAACGGGAATACGGTTTCGGTTTGCTAACAAATAAATATTGAATGATAAATACCTGACTGCCACCAAAATACAGCTGAGTCCCTCTTCGGCCTTCTGAAAAGTTGCGTTGCCGTAATCACTGCAGAGACTGCCTACCGGTTCAGCTCACGCGGTTTTAAACAGTGCGCAGGTGAGCAGCAGTCAGATAAACTTTTCAACTGGCTTCCGGACGATTACCTTCCAGTTAGCACGGTTGCATGAAAATTTGTGACTGGACGGGAAAACTGTCCGTCACACACCCATATTAGAATTTGGTCATTTTTCTCCTTTTCCTTGATGGAGGATCAGGCCTCTTTTGGCTCTGTGATTCTTCAGACTTTGTTTCTATTCATCATTGATTCCCATAAATGCCGATTATAGTCAGCTTTCCCCTTAGAGGGCAAAGCTTCTCATTCTTTGGTTTCTCAGGAGGAAATTTTGGCCTAAAATTCGTGAAAATTACATGATGTTGTGGCATAGTTACACAGTCGTACACACTTTGTCATTTGCCTTGGCTTCTCTCAAGTTGGTTAAGAAACCTGCTACAAAGTCACCTCAGTTTTTGTTTTCCTCTGCATGTCTGTGCCTGTTTTAAGTTTGTGTCAGTCCTGTGCATCAACAAATGGGGCCTGTTATTTGATGGACATGGCAGTGATTTCTTGAGGGGTGGGGGTGTGATGGATCTGGCTGGCTTTGCCACATGTAACAGTTGCTGTTGTCTGTAGGGGGTGTAGTAGGTGATGTCGTGCTAACATGGATCCCCAAAAGGGAAATGTCTTCTTCTTTGTTCTCTGTGCTTTGTGTCTACATATGTGCTTGGCAAATAAGTGTTGTGAGCAGCAATCGTTTTGAGCTCTAATTGTCTCATCATGGGGAGCTAGAGATATCCTCCTTGATTATGAAAGATCTATGGCTAGATCTATATCTAGAAACGGTCTCCAAAATTTGTATATCCACCTGAATGTGTTCATCGTATGTAGCAGTTCTTTTCTTTTTTTTTTTAAGATGATTTTATAAAGTCACATGTACTGAAGATTAGTAATTATTAGTTGAGGACTAATGGATGTTTGATGTCAATATAATCAGTAGTTTTGTATTAATTTAACATGTACTAAACAGATGTAAGAAATTTTGCAGAAAATGAGTATTCACATGGCAGTGGAATAAATACCCTACATCGATCATGTTTCAGTGTCATTCTGCGAGCTCTGAGGTTCTTTGCAACGACCATCCACGAAAAATTTTCCAACCCATTTGAGCAAGGTGCGTACAAATGTTATACTGCATAGAACTTGCAGTTTGTTAGACATAAACTTACTGATGAAGATGATGTGATGGGTGGTGATGTAAAATACATGGAAAGATGTTGTATAGGTAAGGGAACATTTCATGCTGATGATTTAAGGTTCTGTTTTCTTCAGCTGCATTACAGGTCACCAAATTGCACGCAGAAGTAGAAGGCACAAGGAAATGTTCTGATGAAAGGCATTGCTGTCTTTTTAATCATATGTGGATGGGTGTACACGGTGTGTGTGTGTGTGTGTGTGTGTATGTGTGTGTGTGTGTGTGTGCATATGGTGTGTGTGTGTGTGTGTGTGTGTGTGTGTGTGTGTGTGTGTGTGACACATGCAGCAAGCTTCCACAAGTGTGTATTGTTGGTGTATGTGTCAGTGAGTGCATGGATGTACAAATGCCTGTAAGAAGACGTGTTTTCCCACATGTTGTTGAGTGTAGCAGTGTGTGTTGACAGCTGTGGAACAACTTTTTCCATTGTGCCATATCCTTCCTGACCCAAGACCCCCTGCAGCTGGACAACTTCTCCCACTCCAAGAGAACCAGATCGTCGTCCGGTGGTACACCCATGGGTGATGGTGTGGAAAGGGTGCTCTGAGAGACTTGTGAATATGTGGACAGAGTAAATACCCAGTGAGAGGTATTTCTGAGGGAGAAAAAAGAAATGGCGGTACGTAGTAAGAAAGACGTCCTTTTTGACTTCTGCCCCCCTAAAGACAATTTTTGTCTTCTTTGTATTGAAGATGAAGTGGATTGGAGATGGAGAGAATCTGAAGCAGAAGCTGAAGCAGAACATATTGTTAAAAGTTTCTTTCTGTCTTTCATCTGTGCCTCTTTTATTTCTGTACATTGATGAATATAGCTGGTAAGTCCATTTGCCAAATTTCTGTTCACCCATTCACTGCCAGAAAATATTACAAACAAGGCTTTCTCAGTGCCAGGGAAATCTAATGATTTGAGGGTAAGAATAAACAAAAAAATCTAGCTCAGAAACTACAAAAGATATAAAAATGAAATATGTATGATTTTTGAAGGAAATGGAATGGAGATTTTGAATCTGGGCTTCTTTTGTTTTAATTGTGATCATAAAAAAATATTTAGGCATTTAGATTTGGAGAGATTTTTTTGCATGATCAAAAACATGTGTATTTACCACTACAGCTTCACATCCAAAAAAGAACACAAAGCAAAAAAAAATGAAAAAAATACAGTTTGTATTGTCACACTACACCTGTAAATGAAAGTAAAACAGTCTAAGTCTATCAAGACACTCACACTTCATACAGACAGGTCAGTCCACGACCACACACCCCTCCCTCACCACGCCGCCTTGCTGGACTTCAACCCTCTCTTTCACTCCTCCTCTTCCCCTACCTTTCCTGCTGCCCCATGTCATGCTGCGAGCAGCCGCACTCCCCTCTCGCACTGACTAACGCGTCACTGGCCACTCGCACACAGTGCAGAGTGCACACTAGGCTGGCTCGTTCGATGCTGGTAACCAGTCAGTTGAACACACTCTTGAGATCGCACAGCACGACTCAATAACTGACGAATATGGTCGGCAATTCCATCACTATCATCATCTCACCTTCATGCTTGAGTGAGTCGTTGAAGAAAAGTT
>JADBJO010000033.1:867500-962500 GCA_016801955.1 Conus betulinus | reverse complement strand
TTGTCGCTTACGCTGATAAAGATGATGGATTAGTCCCTGTCCCATTGAGAGTCATGGAGTCTAACAGTCGTATTGATGGTGATGTACTGTTCAGACCTTCACCTGTTGATAATCATGGTATTCATCAGTCCTTAGGTTAGTGATTCTTTTATTAGTGTTCATGTTGATAGTGATATATGCATCAGTCCTCTAAATAGTGATTTATTCATCAGATCTTCTTTTGGTAATCATGGTATTCATCAGTCCTTTTCCTTTCTATAGTGATGCTTTATCAGTCATTATGGTGATAGTGATGTAATTATCAGTCCATAACCTATTGATAGTGATCTGTTCATCTGTCCTCCTGTTGATAGTGATGTATTCATCAGATCCTTTCCTTTTGGTATTGATCTATTCATCAGTCCTTTCTTGATAGTGATGTTCATCATCAGATCCTTTCCTTTTAATATTGATCTATTCATCAGTCCTGTTGACAGTGATGCATCTTCTGTTTAGTGTGGTGTATTTTTCTGTTTATGTGGAGTATTTATAAGTCTTTCTCCTGTTGATAGTGTTCAGAGACATATTCATTTGTCTTCCTGTTAGTAGTCTGTCTGTTCATAGTGATATGTTCATCATTCCTTCTCCTGTTAATAATGTTATGTCCATCAGTCCTCCAGTTGGTAATGATGTGTGCTCATCAGGTCTTCCTATGTTGAAGATATGCATCCATTAGTTCTGTAATGGTAGTGGTGTTCACCAGTTATTGTCCTGTTGACATTCATGTATTCGTCTTTCTGTCTTCTGTTTGATAGTGATGTGTCTATTAGTTCTCCACTTGATAGGGATGTTCTTCAGTCCTACTTCTGTTGATAGCGATGGTGTTTAGTTCTCCACTTGATAGGGATGTTCTTCAGTCCTACTTCTGTTGATAGCCATGGTGTAGTAGTTCTCCACTTGATAGGGATGTCCTTCAGTCCTACTTCTGTTGATAGCCATGGTGTATTAGTTCTCCACTTGATAGGGATGTCCTTCAGTCCTACTTCTGTTGATAGCCATGGTGTATTAGTTCTCCACTTGATAGGGATGTCCTTCAGTCCTACTTCTGTTGATAGCCATGGTGTATTAGTTCTCCACTTGATAGGGATGTTCTTCAGTCCTACTTCTGTTGATAGCGATGATGTAGTAGTTCTCCACTTGATAGGGATGTCCTTCAGTCCTACTTCTGTTGATAGCCATGGTGTATTAGTTCTCCACTTGATAGGGATGTTCTTCAGTCCTACTTCTGTTGATAGCGATGATGTAGTAGTTCTCCACTTGATAGGGATGTCCTTCAGTCCTACTTCTGTTGATAGCCATGGTGTAGTAGTTCTCCACTTGATAGGGATGTTCTTCAGTCCTACTTCTGTTGATGGTGATGGTGTAGTAGTTCTCCACTTGATAGGGATGTTCTCCAGTCCTACTTCTGTTGATAGCGATGGTGTATTAGTTCTCCACTTGATAGGGATGTTCATATGTCTTACTTTTGTTGATGATGGTGGTGTATTAGTTCTCCACTTGACAGTGATGTTCTTCTGTCCTACTTCTGTTAATAGTGATACTGTTAATCAGTCATTCTTCTATTGATGGTAGTGTATTCCTCAGTCCCTCTGTTGAAAGTGATGTCCTCATTAATCTTCCTCCTACCGATAGTGATGATCGCAGTGTTAATAGTGATAGTGTTCGTCAGTCATTCTTCCGTTGATAGTGATCTTTTTCATCAGTCACTCTCCTGTTGATAGTGATAGATGCCTATAGGCCTTCTCCTGTTGGCTCCAACCTAAGCTGACTTGTGACCTGCCCTGTGTCATGCAGAGCTGCGCCGTGCAACCATCCCTATCTTCTTTGACATGATGCAGTGCGAGTACATGCAGCCTGTGCCCAACTCCACGCGCATCCAAGGAAACTTCAACGAGGTCAGTACGAGGGCTGAAAATGCTGGCTAGAAAAATAGCTCTTGCATTCAAGGGGGGATCTAGTCCGTCCATGGTCAAATTTTGTTTCATCGTATTGTACTCATTTCAGTGATGATATATTATGATGCTGATATGGATTAAATGCTGTGGTTTTTCAGAAGGGGGTTCACTTTGTATTGTTCCTGTTTATTTATAGACTGCTTTTTCTCATACTTAACTCACCAGTCCAACCAAATGCTTTATCCTTGCGTGGTGTGGAACATTGCAATATTTGTAGCATCCTGACAAAAACTAAAATTGAAAGAGAGCCGACTGTGCCTCTGTTCACAGCATATTATTCCTATTATTTATTTTTAGACTTATTATTTTAAAATTCACTTACCCTGTGGGTTGTCATGCAGATACCCTTTCACCCCACTGTGTAGGCACTGTGTTCAGTTTTCAGGTGCTTTTCATGATCAGTTTTTTTGGTTTTTTTTTTTGTATTTTGTTTTTTTTTTTTTTAACGGCAAATGAGAATCTATCTATCTATATCTATCTATCTATCTATCTGTCTATCTCTGTCTGTCTGTCTGTCTATCTGTCTGTCTGTCTGTCTGTCTCTCTGTCTCTCTGTCTGTCTGTCTGTCTGTCTGTCTGTGTCTATCTATCTATCAATCTGTCTATCTGTCAACGGTGTCTTTTGTATGTGTACTCATAGAAAGTGTTTGAAGATATTTGGAGACCTGCACATCTGGGAGATGTGAAAAGTGAACCCTGTTTCTCTACAGTCTCTCTCCCTTGACTCTGCAGTGACCCCACCTCCCCTCTCCTCCTGTCTTCCACTCCCATTAACTCAGCAGGTGCTGTGGGATTTGAACCCCAGTCCTGACAGACCTAAGAATAGAAATGTAACTTGCAGAAATAAACTGGGACATGGAAATCAGTGCCCTAATTTGTGGTATGCTTCATTGTTTGTCTTGGAATATGTCAGTTGGAGCTACAGATATGGTGAATAAGAATTCCTTGTGTGGCTGTATTTTGGGTTATTGTTTTATTGGATTTTTGGCTGGAGTTTTTGAATTATTTGTAATTTATTCTGTCTTAATTAAGCCTGATTTTGTTATTACAACTTTTATTGAGTGTTTTTTGCATATTGCATATTACACGCACAGGAGTAAGGGATGTTTTAGATGCGATAGTGCTGGTAATGTCGGCACAACTTGTGTCCTGCAGGTGGAGAATGAGATGATCACACAGTTGGATGTACTGGTGGAGGGGGGACGAGGAGACGAGCAGTACAGGGACTTGATGTTTGAGACGTGAGTAACAGTGGGCGCCATCCTTGCATTCCCCTCCCTCTCCTCACTGCCTCTCTTGTTCTCTCTTTCCTTTACACACACACACACACACACACACACACACACACACACACACACACACACACACACTTCCATGTATACACTTGCACGCACATAGACACAAGCATGCATACAGGCATGCATGCACATACTTGGATATACACACACGCACATCACTCACACACACACACACATGCACGCATGCACACACGCACGCACGCACGCCCACACGCATGCACGCACGCACGCACGCAGGTACACACACACACACGCGCGCGCGCACACACATGCGCACACAAATACTACACACATACATACACACACATGCTCTCTCTCTTTCTTTCTGTCTTGCTTTCTTTCTCTGTCTCTCTCTCCAATATACATAATTTTCTATGTAAGACCACTTTTAAAACCTGAATGGCTGTATATAACGACAACCTGAGAGCGACTGACAAGGGTAAGGTTTGTTGGTGTGCAGCCTGATGCACCTGTGTGATGGCAAGGAGCCGAAGGGCCTGCAGGACCAGGGCAAGGGCTTTGTGGAGGTCATCTGGAAGCTGCTGGAACGTCTGCTGGTCTACCGCCGCATCATCCAGGATGAGGTCAAGGAGCATCGCATGAGCTGCATTGTCAATCTTCTGGTGAGGAGGAGAAAGAGAGAGCCATAGACCCAGTGAGACTGATCAGCCCCCTAATGGCATTTTGTCTCAAACAAAAAAAAACAAAAAAAAAGCACACCTACACCGGCGTTTTTACACGTATGAATACATGCAGGCCTCTGTGCAAATGTTCGAAAGCATACATACATATACAGCTTAAAAATGACATTAATTTTTTTTTTTAGTTATGCAAAAATCAAACAAAATCAAACAAAATACATGTTTATTATGAACTACTGAAGAGAGGGAGATGAGAAGGAGAGAGATTATTGATGGAACATCTGTTTGATAATTCTGTTTGTTTTTTTTTTTTTACAGATCACTTTCATGAACAAACGAACAGTCAAATTTTATTTTAGAGGGTAATAATGGACACGAACAAACAAATTTCATTTTAAGAGAGTCATGGATTAAGCATAAAAACTTTTTTACATCCAGCCCTCCAGGTGAAGAATCAACAAGGATACATGTGTGGAATGCTGTCAGTGTAGTGTTGTCCAGTTTATCACTTCCGTCAGTTCACTGTGCCATTTGCAGGATTTCTACCATGACATCAACCGGAAGGAGATGTACATTCGCTACCTGCATAAACTGAGTGAACTCCATCTTGGCTGCGACAACTACACAGAAGCTGCCTACACCCTCATGCTGTATGCCAAGTTGCTACAGGTCAGGGGCACCATCATCGTGGTCTGTTGATTCTGGTCCTTACAATGTAGAAGATTGCACGCTTTTTGTTTGACCTTTTGTTCTTCAGCTTCTTCAGCTTCAGGGGAATGTTTTGACTACTTGTGCAGTTTAGCGAATTGTGTTTAACTAATAATGTGATATTTGTGTGGGAACCTGGTTTAAAACTGAGGTTATTTGACAGTTGAATCAGCTGGTGATTTGCATTTCAAATGAACTTGAGTATGCTTGTGTGTTTGGACTTCATTTGATTCTTACTCTGCTTCAGAGTTTGAATAATCAGTGGTTTGAATTTGTGGGGGAGGAGGCTTCTTCCAAGCCCTATTAAGTGGTATTGCTCCCCTGCTGCTCATTACGGCTCACACACAGCCACACACTGAGAATGTCCTGTCTCATCTCCAGTACCAGAAGTTAGTAAGCAGCAGCAGTAGGTACCAGGTCATCATGAGACGGCCTACCAGATAAGCACTGCTCTACTGCAGTCACTTTGGTGGGGTTCAGTGGTGCCTGTTCTGAGCGAATGTATGCTGGTCACCACCTCATCTCTTCCAATGTTGTTTTGTTGCTGAAGAGTATGAGAAAGCCTTGCCCAGAGGGTGCCTGAAATTACTGGCAGTGAAGATACTGATCTTGCCCAAAGGCACACAACGCAAGGTCATTGCAAGGTCAGAAATTCACTGTTGCTATGACTTTGACTTGCTTTTGCCTTGGGACCTCAGTTGATTCTTTTTTCTTTGCTTTACAACAGTTGAATTAATCATTTTGTTAAGAACATGATTTCACTTTTATCCAGGAATCTCAGTGCATTGTGACTTTGTTTGGCAATGGTCAGGTGCTTGTTTGTTTAGCAGTCATCAGGTGTTAGTTTGTTTGTTGGACAGTGGTCGGATGAGAGCCTGCCCCCCATGCTGCAGACCAACAAGTTTCCGGACGCCTGGAGCCACCGTGACCTCAAAGAGAAGCTGTACTATGAAATCATCTCTTACTTTGAGAAGGGAGAGGTTGGTTGCTGACTGTTATCATTTTGTCTGCCAGAGACTGTTTTGTGAAAATAATTCCAAAGCTGATTTACTCAGAGATTAAGAAGAAATGAGTTCTTGGAGGAACAGAAATTGTGGAATGTTAGGGATTTGTTTGTTAATGATTTGTTTGTATATACCATTTTATCTGCCTTATGCAGGTTGAGTGGAATAACAAGGCGTTATTGACTTGAACTTTGACTTAGTCTTGTTTAAGATTGAAAAAATGCTTCATCTGCTCACTGTGCAATATTTATAGTTCTTGACCATATGTTGGTCTGATTTTATATGAAATTAAAAAGGAATGTATATATAAATTTAATTCTTGCAATGAGAATTGAATTTGCAAATCCAACCAAAAGTTTTACCAAGGAGACGACCCCCAGATGCCTAGCAGATTTCTGAAATGTGTAGCAAGAGTTAACTTAAATACAAAATCATACAGTAATCCAGTATTGACGTACAGGAAGATGATATTCCCATATTTGAGTAACACGCTTATGTTGAGCATCTCATGATATGTTATATCAGTTTATGAACTGTTTTTACAGTGAAGCTGCTGATAGGAATGAAGTGGAAAGTTAGAAAAGAGGCATTTGCAAAGGACAATGGCAAACGTTCATGTGACTGCATTGTGAACTGGGATGTATGTTGACAGATGTGGGAGAAGGGGATTGAGCTGTGTGAAGAGTTGGCTGCACTCTACAAGGAGGAGCTGTTTGACTACCGCAGTCTCAGTGAGATTCTGGTCAGTACTGCTTGCTGAAAGAATGTTCCTACCTGCAGTATGAACTTTTTTCTTTTCTTTGGTTTGCCTTGTCTCTCAGGTTCTCTCTTTGACATCTGTCCTGAGCCAAGCACTGTGACTGCCCAATAGACAGTCACTCCTGAGTTTCTCCTACTTTCGTTCCAGTGTGAAAAGTCTGCATGATGTATAAGTACAAGGATGTCTTTATGTTGCCAGCTGGAACTTGATGTAAGGACTTAGTCACTTGTTTGTGGTAAGTGGGACCTGTTTTCATATTTAAGGCACAATCTTCTAAGCCTCAAGCTTATGTAATGATTGCTTAGCTATAGATTTACACTGAGTGAGCTTTTTACTTTACAATGATTGATGAGGATGGTGACTGTGGTACACTGGAGTGCAGGTTTGACGACTCCCTTTCCTAATATATCCAGGCATGAGCCAAGATTCAGAAGTACAGATGTCTGCCTTGTTGGTCAGAAAATCAGAGCAACACTATTGCAGATGCATCTGTTTAGTTTCCAGGTGACCTGATAGTACACAGTGACAAAGGGCAGAAAATCACTTAATGATGTTGATTTTGATGGCATTCAAATCAGCAAGTCAAAGATCTAGCAAGATCACAGAGTGAGAGAGAGAGAGAGAGAGGAGAAAGAGAGAGAGAGAGAGAGAGATTCTAAGCGCTAGGCGTAAGAGAGGTAAGAGGGAGAATTTTAAATTCCTGATGATGGCTGAAAGATCATCAAGAGAGAGAATGATCAGGTTACCAGCAATGACACAGAAATCAGAAGGAAACTAGCCAGAGAGATCAGAAAGAGGAGTTCCAAAAAAACGGAATAAAGAGGGAGCGGTGGGGATAATTGATCCTTTTACATTTTATACTACCACAGCCAAACAGAACTCCTTGACATCTGCTTAAATCTGCCACAGCCTGCAGCAGCCCAAAGCCTATTTCGGGCTGTAGTGACTCTCCATTCCACATTAAGCTCTGGTTTATACATGCCCACTCTGGATGAAATATCTTGATTTGGCTAAGGTTAACCCAGTGAGAGAATTGTGCTAATTTTGGCACCACACAATCATGGAGCTGCGTGTGCTTAAGTAATACCAAAAAAATAGGGTAACAGGTGGAGTTTCTCAGTGACGTTTTCGAATGCTAAAGGGTTAAGAAGGGATCCAAGACAGAAGAAGAGGTGAATAAGAAATAGGAGAATTGTTTGAATGGATGGTTGAACTGATTATGCTGTTGTGAAGGATGTATCATCACTTTTCTGCATAGGTATTGCTGTGCAGGTACTTTGTCTTTGCTCAACTTGGTGTCAAACTTTGATTAAAGATCAAAGTTGATTAAAAGAGCCTGAAGGTAGAGTGTATGATTGTTTTATATACTTGAAAAAAGGATCAAAAATGAAAATGCATATGTTTGTTGCAACACTCGTTTGTTTTTAATAAGTCTAAAATTTATATGATGTGATCATTTGCTACAGAAAGTGAATAACATGGTGGTTGGTAAATTGTGTTTTTGAGCAGAAGCGGCAGGCAAAACTGTACGACATCATCCTGAACAACAAGATGAGGCCTGAGCCAGAATATTTCCGAGTTGGCTACTTTGGTCAGGGCTTCCCCTCCTTCCTGCAGGTCAGTCACAGTCATGTTAACTGAACTGACATTGGGATCATGATAATATCGGAGATACCATCTCCTGGTGCTGTTATCTGTACTGACATGACAATGATGATTTTATCAGGGCTACCTGATCTCTTGGTCTGGTTAACTGTACTTACCTAAATGATGATTTGTTAGGGTCCTGTGGTCCCGTCAACTATATTGACATGTAGGTAATGATTGTAGCAGAGTTATCATCCCTTCGTCTTGTTATTATACTAACCTGAGGATGTTGATTTATTAGGATCATTCTCCTGGTCTTGTTGACTACAGCAGGATATGGTATGATTGTTTCATAGTTATCACATCTTGTAAGTAAAAATGAAAGTCTACTGTCACAAACGATAGATAATAGAATTGCCATTTAGAAAAAGATTTAGAGATAAATAATCAGCTAAATTGTAATTAAGCACAATGATGTTTTTTTTTTTTTCATTTCAGATATAAATAATCAAGTACATCATAATCAAGCACAGTGATGAGATTACAAAAGCATTGCAACTTAGGGTTAAAGGCTGCTTTGATTTATGCTGAATGAAGGCATCATGACCTATTTTTATTGGATAAATAGTTGTCTAGTAACATTGTTTTTATGGTCAGTAGAAAAAATATTGTAACCTATTTGGTATGTTTTCTTTTTGTTTGTTTTGTTTATGTTGATCCTGTGTAGCCACAACTTCCAGTGAATGTGATAGGAACATATTAGAACTTTTTTTCATTTCAGAACAAAGTGTTCATTTATCGTGGCAAAGCATATGAGAGGCTTGCTGACTTCAATGGCAGAATGCAGATTCTCTTTCCCAATGCTGAGGTAAGTTACCAGATGAATCTATTTACAACTTGGACTCGGTTTGCTCTGTACTGTACTGGGAAGGTTTCATATTGATCCAAGCAGAATGTGGTATGAAAATAACTAATTGTGTTAAAATGATTAGAAGAGATCTCTGTACTAAGTGGGCTTAGTGGACAGTGTGATAATATTTTTTTCAAGGAAAAAAAAAAAAAGAAAGAAAGAAGCTATTAGAGTTTCAGTTTCTGTGTTCCTGAACTTTGTATTTGAAACTTTTCTGATTTGGAAGTTATGTGTGTATTAATTGTCTGTGTGTGTGTGTGTGTGTGTGTGTGTGTGTGTGTGTGTGTGTGTGTGTGTGTGTGTGTATATGACTCTGCATGCATGGAGGTCTGCATATAAGTCCATGTTCATCATTTTGTTTTTTAGACAGAAGGATTGAAAGTTGATGAGTATCAGTGTCACACTGGGCATACTAGAACTTCATGATAGTTTACACACAAAAAATGTCTTATCTTAGAAAATATTAGGTATTGAGAATGAATGAATGTGGAATTATAAACAGAAATATATTAATGAGTTTGAGACGTATACTTAGCGAAAGTCAACACAGTTTCAATTCTTTTATTATTTTTTTTTCCCCAGTTGATGCGCACATTGGACCATCCTACCGATGACATCTTGAATTCAGACAAGCAGTGTATCCTTACATTGTCACTGTGTGTGTGTGTGTGTGTGTGTGTGTGTGTGTGTGTGTGTGTGTGTGTGTGTGTGTGTGTGCATGCGTGCGTGCATGTGTACGTGTGTGTGGCTGATATGGCCCCCCCAGTGTGATTGGTTGGGCTTTAAACAGCATAAATTGAAGTGTAGTGTGAATATGTGGTGTGTTGTGTACGTGTGTTTGTGTGTGTGTGTGTGTGTGTGTGTTTTACTGCCTTAGTTTTAATGTGTAAAGGTTTTGAATGGAATATGTCTGAGCCAGAACATGAAAATATAGAGAGAAGATCATCTGATTTTGAGTGCAATATCAGTGAATCAGAAAGTGAAAACAGGTCTCAAGGATCGTTTGCCTTTAGTTTTCTTCATGCTCAAACTTTATTTACCACAATAAGTTTGGTGTTATGTGGTACACTCTTGATGTTATTGTTTGTACATGAATACATATACATCTCTCTACTGTTCTGTCTTTGGACTGTTCGTTGGCCCAAGCTTGGTATTATTGTATGCGTATATAGTTGGTTGCCACTTTTTTTTAGCGTTTAGTGGTGCACTCATTCAATACTGGATGCTATTGGTAATGTTTGGAAGTATAGTCTGCACTGGCTGTAATCTCCGTTTCCTGATCCTGGGGATGCTTTGATTTTTTTATTTTTGGCTCTTGGTTTGTTGGATACTTGAGGGAGAGTGGGGACTATGCTTTAAACCTCCAGACTATTGCTGAAACTTTTAGGGCTGTGTGGGCTAAATGGCGCCGAGCTTTTGGTCAGAGTCGTGGTCAGCTGCATTCTCAAGTGAGCTTGAGGATTTGGACAGATTCTCAGGTGAGGGTTTCCTTCTATCCTTTTCAATATTCAGGCATTTATTTGGACAGGTAGGTATGAGGAAAAGGAATTTACTACTAGAATTTAGGTTTATGATTTACTTAGATGTCCAAACACCAGAACACCTCCCCCTTCCTCTCAAGGTGGAAAAGCAGCAAAATCTGACCTCTTTCGATCAGGGTGCAATGTTGCGAGCTGATTAAGGGAGATCATTCATGTGGACTTGGTAGTATAAGGTAGGGTTGGCTTTTGTGCTCTCCATTTTTATCTTTTATGGGACTCTGATGTATGGCAGTGTTCCATGCCAAGTGGAGATACAGCATTTATTTGGACAGGTAAGTTTTTCATGAAACTACTTTTAGCATTAAAATTCCTGTCCATGGATTCTTTTTATCTAGTTGTATATTTTTCTTTTTTTATTTTAAAGAGTTTTATGGTTAACTGAGAAGTGGCGCAGGTTGCTGCAAAACAGAAGATGGTAGTGTAGCCTGTACAGTTTGTTGCTTCAAATTTCCAGTGACGGTCAGTTGACTTTACCTTGACTGCATGGCAGATTTGCAGATCAATGCAGTCACTCCTGTCATGCGACTGAAGCGTCGTCTTTTGAGGACAAGCCAATCAGTGAACAGATCTTGAAGTGAGTATGTGTATGTGTGTGTTGACCAGAATGCTGTCATTGGAAGCTTTTTCTTCTCATTTCATTTTATTGCATAGCTGTAAGCTTTCCAAAAACTATCTGGATTTTCAAGATTTTCCGAATCTTTCCTGAAATGCATAATTCAGTTAAAAAAAAAATCAAAAGGATATGTAAAAAGAAAAAAACAGACAACTTTGTCAAGCAGGTGCAAGGTATGACTGATGGGTTTATTCTGCTGGCCGTTTTTCACAGCTAACCGACACAAAGTCTACATTTTATACTGTTTGCATAATGTCTTTAGTTTTTCAGCAACTTTTTACCTCCCCACACTTCCGTTTTGGTTTCATTTACTACTCTTTGCTGGCTGCTTTGGGGGTGCTGTTGGATTCTTTTTGAACTCTTGGTGGTGAGAACACCACAGTATTACGGACTGTGGTGTGTCTCTGTTTGACTCCAGGAGCAGAGACACAACCAGCTATGTCTCCCTGATGAGTTCCGATCCAGCGGACAAAAGGCCTCGGAGCAGGCAATACAAATAGATCTGCCTTCGAAAGGGATTGCGATGGTTCCCTCATGCAGCTAGTGAAGAGGTTTCATATCTATAATATATTTTCTCAATTTCATATTTCCAGTTCCTCCCTATACAACCCCCCCCCCCCCCCCCCAGTCCAAATTTTTGCCAAGTCATTACTGTGAAGAGAGTTGAGTTGTTGGCCTGCGCTTGTTTTTTCCCCTCTATTACATTGTTCGTCTTTGTATTTGTCTGACTTTATTCAAGTTTAAAAGGCTGTGCCAGTCTTGAATAAAAGTTACTCTATGTTACGTTTTCTTATGGGAACAAAAATTACCGTAATTGTTTTACTGTTCCCTGCCTCATTTCATTTTCAATTTCATTTCTATTAAGTTGAGGTTATTTGTATTTGTTTCTGTCCGTCTTTGTGTTTGTCTTTTGATCTCCTTGCATCCTTGGGTGGATCCTCAAGCGTAGGCTCAAAGATTGTCCCCTACATTTTATACTATTTTCATAATGTCTTTAGTTTTTCAGCAACTTTTTACCTCCCCACACTTTCATTTTGGTTTCATTTACTGCCCTTTGCTGGCTGTTTTGGGGGTGCTGTTGGATTTTTTTTTTTTTGAACTCTTGGTGGTGAGAACACCACAGTATTACGGACTGTGGTGTGTCTCTATTTAACGCCAGGAGCAGAGAGACGACTAGCTGTATCTCCCTGATGAGTTCCGATCCAGCGGATGAAAAGCCTCGGAGCAGGCAATACAAATAGGTTTGCCTTTGAAAGGGATTGCGATGGTTCCCTCATGCAGCTAGTGAAGAGTTTTCATATCTATAACATATTTTCTCAATTTCATATTTCCAGTTCCTCCATCTTCAACCCCACCCCCCCAGTCCAAATTTTTGCCAAGTCATTACTGTGAAGCGAGTTGAGTTGTTGGCCTGCACTTGTTTTTTTCCCCCCACTGTTACATTGTTCGTCTTTGTATTTATCTGACTTTATTCAAGTTTAAAAGGCTGTGCCAGTCTTGAATAAAAGTTACTCTATGTTATGTTTTCTTATGGGACAAAAGTTACCGTGCTTGTTTGTGCCTCATTTCATTTTTTGCCTCATTTCATTTTTTTCACAAAAGTCTAGGGCCCAAACCAGCCACCGTGGGGAAGTGATTAGCATTGCAGACTTCTGGCTAGGAGGTTGTGGGTTCAATTCCCATCAGAGTCATGTGGGATTTTTCTGCTCCAGCCGGCTCCTGCCCAGAGAGTTGAGTTTACTACAGGCTCAATTGAGAAGACTGGGACCACACAGTCGAATTTCATCCACTTAATGGATACGTCTTTGAGAGTGTTGCTCAAATTTCCTGACCAACACTGCAGGTGTCTGTATCTCTCTCGGGCTTGGTTGACGCCGGGATATATGATGAAAGGAAGCGTGGAGTACAGCCCTGTCATGCCATCTCAGACCGGAATGGGAATCCATAGCATCATCTTAATCATCATTGTCATTGATCAGCATAAAAAAAAGTCTCAAATTCTGTGGCCCTTCATGCCCTTCTGTCATGGTGACCTCAGTTTCGATGTCTTCTCCATGTCTGTGGCCTTATTTTAGTTCCATTGGGTCACCGGTATCAGCGAGTCCATAGGGGCTGTCTTTGGACGGATGTGGTGGCACCCTTTGGAGGGAGAGCTCACTCACACAAGCTCCACGACTAAGCAATTATTGTCGTCAGTAGGGGGCTTAGTAGGTTGTGTCCTGCATATGTTGGATCAGAACAGGCGCCACTGAACACCACCCAAGTGATTCCGCAGCAGTGCAGTGTCTCCTCTGGTGGTTTGCCTCTTGACATTGCTGCTCCCCTGTGGATTGCCGGTACTGGGGCTGCGGTAGGCCTGGCCGGGCTGTGGTGGCTGGGACAGGATTTCGGAATGAGCAGCATGGGTGCAATGCTACTGAGGTGGCACGGAAGATGGGACAGCAAAAAAAAAAAAAAAAAAAAAAAAGACTAAGGCCCTGCCCATCTGCTTGCTAGTGAGCATGCTTCTCTCTTCAGTGCTAAATTGATGCAGATTCCTAATTCATATGGCTGGCTTTCTTTGCATAGGAGGCAGGTCTTGTTTTGCTATGTCTGTCCAATCCTCTTTAAGCCTCATAATGTTTTTGGTGCCTTCCCTCATTTTATTGAGTCCCCAAAGCTGAGTTGTGCCTTTGTCATCCATTATACATGTACAAACACACACACAGACAACACACACACACACACACACACACACACACACACACACGCCACTCGCATTTTTCTGTTTCCTCTGTCCGGTAGATTATTTTTATGTACTCTGCTGCTCTTACTCCCTTACGTGTCTCTGGGCTTTGCCACATGACAGTTTGTCTTCATTCTTGCTTGGCATTGTCTCACCTGCCACCAAGTGGTGGCAGACAGACCCTATGAGACGGGGGGAGGGGAGGGGAGGGGGTCCTACCCAGACCCCATCCATGTGTCGGGTCTCACAGGGTCTTATCCCACTACTGAGCAGGACCATTGAACCCAAGGGATAGATAGGGGAATAAAGAAATTGCACTGATTGACCAAGAAGGGGGTTGAGGTGAAGGGTGCTGTTCTGTCTGCCCCAGAGAAGTTGCCACCTTGGTGATGAAGGGAGGCAGAACGGATGTGGTTATTGACCTTTCCATGTTCGGTATTCATTCTTACAGGCAGATAGGGGTGACCGATGGCTCCTCGCTTGCAGCCATTGATGCAAGGGCAAATTTCATTCCCGCCTCCTTCTGTCTATTATAGTCAGGCTTTATCTTCAGTGTCAAAACCGTTGTAAACTGCCAGTCAAGGAGATCCTTACCCAGGAGAAGACAGTTCACAGGTATGTCACTGGACAGACAATAAATTTATTCTGTATGGGTCTTGACAGGTACTACCGTGTGAATGAAGTGGATATGTTCACCTACTCCAGACGGAATGATGATGGCAGCAATGATGTGACTGTGAGTAATTTTTTTTTTTCTTGTACAATCATTACAAGTCCCCCAGAGTTTCTGTAGGAATATCTGTGTTAATATTGAAGAGTAGAAACGTTTGAAATTGATAAGAAAAAGAATAGTTCAGGCTGTTAAAAGTCTCCAGGCCAATAGCATCATGTTCATATACACATATAAGACGCATGTTGAGTCTTTTTCATGAGCCCATCTTCCCAGTTCTTTCTCTAATGCTTTATTCACTTTGTTACTTATTAAGTAGTCACTCTTTTTCTAATGCTTTATTCACTTAATTACTTATTAGGTAGTCTTATTAGGTAGTGGGCATTGTGGAATTATGGCCTAGCAGGTATGGTGTAGTACGTATGGACTAGTCCACATGACATGACCCCTGTTTGACAACACTGAAACGGAAATAACCAGTCAGTCAGGCTGTTCGGAGAGCCTTTTAAAGGACTGTTCAATGTTAAAAGATACCCTTGTCTGATTCAGGAAGGTTAGTTACAATAAGAAAGTGACAATGACAAAGTGACAATGGAACTCCAGAGCAAACATTTCATCATCTGGAGAAGACATGGGCGGAGTAATTGGGGCGCAGAATGTGTTTGGTACAGAAAGGCCATGATGTGGTGTTTGCTTGGTGCTTTGGTACAGAAAGGCCATGATGTGGTGTTTGGTTGGTGCTTTGGTACAGAAAGGTCATTATGTGGTGTTTGGTTGGTGCTTTGGTACAGAAAGGTCATTATGTGGTGTTTGGTTGGTGCTTTGGTACAGAAAGGCCATGATGTGGTGTTTTTGCAGAAAATGTGGCTTGAGAGGACCACCATGACCACCTGCTACCCCCTGCCTGGCATCGTGGGCTGGTACCCAGTCATTGCCTCAGACAGCGTGAGCATCTCTCTCTTGCTTTTATTTGATAGTTTTTGTTTTATCTCTTTTTAGACTATGAGTCGGCGTCGTATACTATACCATGTCAGACCATAGCATTAAACGGCTGTCAGTCAGCTCTGTCAGGCCGAAGTTTTGTGGCAAATGCAGTCATAAGATAGTCACGTGACGCCCACCCTACTCCCGCCTACGGAAGATGCCGAAGATTGTGTACTGTCCCGTCATTCTACTTCGGCGGCCTGTCGCCCAAGCAAGATAAGTCTTGTGCTCTGTCTCACCTATACTTTGCTTTGTGTAAAGATTGCTGTGTTTGCACTCTGTACTCATTTATCTGTGGCTTCCGCTTATATCGTGACGTGTGAGGTTATCGGATGGGCTAGCATTCTAACCTTATTTACGGAAATTTTCTCGCGATCGTGGTGCTCCCGGTTCTTGTCTATTTGCGTAACCGTTTCGAGGTTGATCAACATTTTCCATCGCCACGTCCATCGCGTTTTCTCTGCCTCCCTTTGTCCATCGGCCTTGCATTCTCACTCGCCTTTACGGCCTTTTCGCCCCTAAATTCCGATTTCTATCTCGCCGTTACTTGTACCACGATTCCACTATCTCATCTGCGACGATCGCGGGTCGGTTTCGTCGCCATCTTGTTTTGCGCCGGTCTTCATTCCTTGTCGCACCAGCTTTCTAGCCCACGCTATTACACGTGGTTTGTCGTTCGGAATTTGCTTCCTACACTTGTTTACACCCCTCCCATTCATTGCCCATTTTTTTCGATCGGCTTCGTGTGCGTGGCGATCGCATCGCCCTTCGGCATTGCTGTTACACGTGGCGTTACTCAGCACTTTTGGTTCACGCCACTGCCGTTGCTCACGCACGGTTTCGTTCATCGCTACTGCGTTTTCTGACACTGTGCGAGCTTGTTTACTTTTATATTTCCATTGTGTTATATTGCTATTGTGTGCGCACGGTCGATCGACCTGTATACCCTCCTCGATCGACCGTCGTGTTAACGATCGTGTGCTCCGGTTTTGCTCGGCGCCATTGCCCAAAATGGTGAAGGACTCGGTTGGGCCGAGCAGCTCTGACGTTCAGAGTTCGCTCGCTTTCCCCGGAGGACCAACGAGTTGGTTCCAACTCCGAGCAGACCGTTCTTCCCGCGGGAGAACGGACGGCCGCGTAGTAGTTGGAGACCTTCCCCGCGAAGGGGACGCGGGACTTTCCCTCCTCTACCCGACCCGGACGCACGACCGTTGCGTTCGAAAGCTACTAGGCAATTGGCTGCTATTTCCAAATGCTTATCGTTCACCCTGCCCAGAAAATCAAAGGGCAAGGCCCCCCTTAAGGGATCCACTCAAGTCTAAGCATCCAAGCGGGATTCCGCTTCTCCTCCAGCCACCCTGCCTTCTAGCTTTCCGGCGCATAGTCAGACATCCGTTTTTACTATGCCCAGTCACGCGACCCTCGGCCCCCGGGACCTTTGCCGAGGCGCGGACAGGCACGGGTGACGGTTTTGGACTGGAACCTCCACCCGTCACTCGCATTTATGAGACGCGCGCGGGTCCACGTCTCCCCCCCCATCTGGACTCGCCGTCTCACGACGCTCTTCCCCCCCACCGTGCACAGGTGCAGCCACACCCCTGCACGAGGAGCGTCCCGTTATCTCCGGACGCAGTTTTATGGCCACGTCATGGCAACCATGCACATGACCATAACTGGGCGTATGGGAACACCGAGTGCCTCCACCGGTTGTGTGAACATACACAAGGACGGCCGATCTACCCCCGCTCTCCCCGTCGCAGGTTCCCCTAGGGGTTCAGGACGCTGGGGGTCCGACCTACTCGGCCCCCCTTTTGGGCAACGTCCTCGGTCCCGTTCCTCCGGGGGGAGGATCTACCAGCGGGACCACGGGTAACCGGCCCTATTCCCCTGGGTCCCAGCGCACTCCTGGGGGGGGGGGACGACATACCATGGTCGAACACTACCCCCCCTCTGCTGCTCAAGGTTACCCCGGTCCCCGGGGAGTCCCTGCACAGTACCCTGGGCCGCCACAGCCCGCTTATCTCCCCGGGGACCAGTGGCTCTATGCCCCCGAGAGAGACCAGTGACTTTACACCCACCCCACCGGAACAGCTATATGGTCGCTTGTGGCACCCAATCTCACAGACCTGGGTCGACCTTGGTCTCCCACCTCGGGCGCTGTCCGATCGGCAGTCCGGGCTCTCCCACCCTAGCCCGTCTGCCGAGCACACGAGCCCCGCCCTCCCCCCCCCCCCCCCCCCCCCCCCCCCCCCCCCCCCCCCCCCCCCCACCCAACGAGGGCGGACCCCTCACGCACCCGCGCAGATGCCCCTGAGGAGGACCTACCTTCCCAGGAATTCGACTCCCCACACCCGGAGGACGACGACGATGAGGACCTCTTCTCATCCCTTTACGATATCCGCACCATTGACCGGTTTCGACCGGACTTGGAGTCGAGGGAAGCCCCTCCCTCTGCCGATATCTTGGCCTTCCCTGACATCGTCGGGCCGCCCCCAGCCCAACGCAAACTCAGGCTCGTCGCTCCTCAGTCCCTCACTTTCGCTGTGGGAGAGTCCGGCAATCCGCGCCAGGGGTGCAGACGCCCCCCCCCCCCGGGTCAAGACCTTCCCCCGGCGCCCAATGCGACCCCCTTCGGCTCCCTCCTCGGGACCCGCAGGAAGCACCCAGTGACCTCCCTCTTTGCAGACAATCCGGCGACCAGGGAGTGGGCCATCTCCCAGTCTGATTGTCGCCTGATGCCCAACCGGGCCCCCCTACTTCGGGCACCATCTCCTTTAAAGCATTAAAGGACTGGGACCGAGTAGCCCGGATGGGCATCTTACACATCATTGCAGGGCATGCCTACCTTACCATGCTCTTGCAGAGGGCGGAGGTACTCTGGCCTGGGGGGATGACGGCGCCGTCCCAGTGCCTTCGGACATACCTCCGAACCACACCATGAGACGAATCTCGCTTATTCAGCGATCCCTTTATGCGACACCTAGTCAACAGGATATCGCATCACTTGTCGGCTGCGGCGGACAGCGCAGCAACAAGCCACTTCTATTGCCTGCTAGTGGCCAGAAACGCGGTGCTTTCACGCTCTTCACTCCCCCCCGGCACTCAAGGCTTCCCTTCGGTGTGTCCCGGGCCAGGATCACTCGCACTTTGGCGAGTACTCCACCTGATATGTCCCTTTCGGTCGAGAAACGCATGCAGGCGGCGTCCTTTGCCCCCCGGCCTCAGCCACGCCCTTCCAGGCCCCCCTATTGGTCTTACCCCAGGTCCATCGGGCCCACACCGTATCCCCGACAAGCCCCATCTCCCAACGCCGGGCCCGGCTAAGCGCCCTCTAGATTCGCAGAGGTCGAAATCGAAACCTCGCCAGCAACTCCATTTTCGGTTCGGCCAACAGGCACGCCCTCTCCAGTGACTAGGGGACACACCCCCGGTGGGCACGGAACAGGAACAACCCGCCCACCAGGCCCAACCCCGGGTTTTACTCCCACCTGTTCGTGATCCCCAAACCCTCGGGGAGATGGAGGCCCATCCTCGACCTCTCTCCCCGCCCTCCCAGATCAGGGACTCCATCCACCACCTAGATTGGGCCACCTCCATAGATCTGAAGGATGCGTACTTCCAGATCCTCCTTTACCCCCTCTCACAGACGTTACCTCCGGTTCGTCTGGCAGGGTCGGGTGTTCCGGTTCAAAGCTCCCCTTTGGTCTCTCTCTCTCCTGGCACCCTTCCTCTTCACGAAGGTTGTCAAGGAGATGGCCGCCCTAGCCAGACAGGAGGACATGCGCCTCCTGGTGTACCTCGACGACTGGCTTGTCCTGGCCTCCTCCCGGGCTCAGTGCTGAGCCCACACCACGCGCCTCCTCAGGCTCTGTTCCACCCTGGGTTTTGTAACCAACCCCTCAAATGCGAACTCATCCCCAGTCAGAGGTTCTATTTCCTGGGCATGAGTTTCGACACGATTGCCATGAAGGTCGCCCCGTCCCCAGAGAGGTCCGCTGGGATAGTGGACCTCTTCTTTCGCCTCTTAGGGATGATGAAGTCCCTTTCAGCCCTCATCCGCTAGGTCGGGTCCCCAAACCCCAGCTGCAGAGGGAGTTCCGTCGTCGGCGGTCCCAGACCTCGACCCGCTGGGCCCTGACCATTCCCCACGGCCACTGGTTCTCTGGCGCCACGGACGAATGGCTACGGGTCTTCGTGGCCGAGTGGTTTAGGCGATAGACTAGAAAAATCTATTGGGGTCTCCCCGCACAGGTTCGAATCTTGTCGACGACGTTGTTTTTAAGACAATCCGTCCACTTTGACCACCGGCGTTCCAATCTCTCTCCCAACTCAGTCCCTCAAACTGTACACGGACGCCTCCAACTCGGGCTGGGGGGCCCACTTGGGGGACAGTCATGCCTCGGGGGTGTGGGACGCACAGATGGCACGCCTCCACATCAAGATATTAGAATTGGAAGCGGTCAGGCTGGCCTTCCTCCACTTCCAACACCTAATCTCGCCCAACTGGTTCTCCTCCTCACGGACAACACGTTGGTAGCCCATTACATCAACAAAGGGGGGGGGGGGGGGGGGGGGGGGGGGGGGGGGGGGGGGGCATCCATCGGCTCTCCTACGGACAGAGGCCCTCCTTCGCTGGTGCCACGCACGGGGAACCACCCTCCGTGCGAGAGACATACAGCAGGGACACGCAACATCCTGGCAGACTCTCTCAGCCGCTTAGGGATCCTTCTGCACACACAGAGTGGACCCTGAACAAGCTGACGCTAACCACAGTATGGGAGCACTGGTTCAAGCCCATGGTCGACCTCTTGCGACCCCCGCTTCAACCATCGCCTTCCCATGTATGTCTCTCCCCCGTCCTGGATCTCCGAGCGTACGCAGTCGATGCGCTCTCCCCCCCCTGGACGGGACTCATCGCGTACACCTTTCCCCCCTTCCCAATACTTCACAAAGTGATCAGGAAGGCCAGGCTGGAGAGACCCAAACTCATCCTTATAACCCCGTGGTGGCCGCCCCAGTTGTGGTTCCCAGACCTCAGGTCCCTAACTCACGTTCCCCCTCTCCAGCTAGCCCCTCGGTGGGACTTGCTCAGACAACCTCGCTCGGGCCTCCCTCACTCCACCCCCCAGATGCTTCGCCTACACGCTTGGCTGATATGCCAACCAAATTGCGACCACCGGTCCCCGCCTCCCCCGCGGACAGACCCCGGTCTGTCCTAGATACCCTGACAGAAGCGGGGGCATCGCAGTGATTACGACTTGGCCTTGGCCTTGGCCTCGCGTAGGACCAGCACCGAGTCCCTCTACAATTACCGATGGGAGAGATGGGTCACATGGTGCACGGCTAACTCGGTCCCCTACCTCCTCCCCTCCAACATCCAGATAGGCAATTTCCTATCCCATCTTTCGTCCTCTCGAAAGCCCTCTGCTAGTTCCATTTGGGGCTACAGATCGGCCGTATGCACCACCATCCGTCAGTTGGGCGGCCCATCATTCGACAATGACTTCTCAGACAACTATCTCGGGGGGTGGCCCTACGGGAAGCTCAGTCCCCTAGGCGCGCTCCCATGTGGGACCTCTTTCTGGTTCTTGACTCCCTCAGAAAACCCCCTTCGAGCCCCTCCGCGCTATTCCCTTTGACATTCTCTCCTTCAAGACCACCTTCCTTCTCTCCCTGGCCTCAGCCAGGAGAAGAGTGGGATTCATGCCCTCAGTGGTGACCCTCGGGACATTGCCTTTCACAGAGACGGCTCGGTCTCGCTTAAGTTCCTGCCGGTTCTTAGCGAAGAACCAGGAACAGGAACCAGGCACGTCCTCTCCTTCCCTGGTTATCCGCTCCCTAGCGGATATCTTAGGCAGCGAAGGCGGCGGGGACATGGACCTGTGTCCCTCTAGGTGCCTCAGATACTACTGGGAGCGTTCCCGCCCCAGGCGTTCCTCTCAGAGAAGCCTCCTTATTTCCATCTACCCCATCAGCAAGAAAGACATCTCGGCGGGCTCGATTTCTAGGTGGCTATCCAATACTATCAAATCTGCCTATGCCCAGGCCCACAAAGACCTCCCAGCCCTTTCCCCCCTCGAGCCCACGAGGTCAGAGCGCTGGCCACGTCCACAGCGTTCCAGCACTCTGTCCCCGTGCGCCATCTCCTGGAGGCAGCCTACTGGCGTTCGGAGAACCCTTTCATAAACTTTTATCTAAGGGACATCCGCATGACCAGGGCTGATGGTTCTAAAGGGGTTTCATTTGTGGCGGCCAATGCAGCCATAACAGTTAACCCAGGAACCATTAGGGCGCTCAGCCCTCCTCCTATTCCTTTAAATTCTGCTATGGTCTGACATGGTATAGTATACGACGCCAAAATGGGAGTTTGTATTATACTCCCTGTTTGGCTAAGTATACTTACCATGTCAGACTCTAATGCCCGCCCTACCTTCCCGCTAGCGCCAAGGTTCCCTGGGGTTGCCTTGCGCGCAGGCCTCGTTGAATGACGGGACAGTACACAATCTTCGGCATCTTCCGTAGGCGGGAGTAGGGTGGGCGTCACGTGACTATCTTATGACTGCATTTGCCACAAAACTTCGGCCACACTTATTTGGCGTCGTATACTATACCATGTCAGACCATAGCATTAAACGGCTGTCAGTCAGCTCTGTCAGGCCGAAGTTTTGTGGCGAATGCAGTCATAAGATAGTCACATGACGCCCACCCTACTTCCGCCTACGGAAGATGCCGAAGTTCGTGTACTGTACGTCATTCTACTTCGGCCTGTCGCCCAAGCAAGATAAGTCTTGTGCTCTGTCTCGCCTATACTTTGCCTTTGTGTAAAGATTGCTGTGTTCGCATTCTGAACTCATTTATTTGTGGCTTGTGCTTATCCCTCAGAGTAATCTTGACGTGAGGGTTATCGGTGGGCTAGCATTCTAACCTTTATTTACGGATTTCCATCGCGATTGTGTGCTCCCGATTTCTTGCCTTCCGCGTAACCGGGTCAGATTGATCGGCATTTTCCATCGCCGCGCGTTCATCGCTGGTTCTGTGCCTCCTTTTATCCATCGGGCCTTGCCTTTTCAATCGCCTTCTGCCCTTTCGCCACTAAATTCCGTTTTCTCTCGCCGTCATTTATACCACGATCCCACAACCTCCTGTGCGACGATCGTGAGCCGGTCTCGTCGCCATCTTGTTTTGCGCCGGTCTCCCTCTCTTGTCGCACCAACTTCTAACCCACGGTATTTTACGGGATTTACGTGGTTTTTTTTCGTCCAGAATTTGTTTCCTTCAGTTGGTTTGCACCCCTCCCATTCATTTGCCACAATTTCTCTCGCTCGCCTTCGTGTCCTTACGATCGCGATCGACCGTCGTCATTGTATTTTTACACACGTGGCGTTACTCAGCACTTTGGGTCCCACGCCACGGTCGCTTCTCACGCACGGTTTCGCTCATTTCTGCTGCGCTTTGTGTCCCTGTACGGACTTGTTTACCTTTTATATTCCATTGTGTGCATTGTTTACATTTATATTATATTGTGCGCACGGTCGATCGATCGACCTGATTATCCTCCTCGATCGACCGTCGTGTCTCCCGTTTACGATCGTGTGCTCCGGTTTCGCTCGGCGCCATCGCCCAATATGGTGAAGGACTCGGCTGGGTCGAGCAACAACTCTGACGTTCAGGGTTCGCTCACATTCCCGGAGGACCCACGAGTTGGTTCCAACCCCGAGCGAACCGTTCTCTCCTTGGGAGAACGGCTGGCCGCGGTAGACGGAGACGACCCTCCCTTGGAGGGGACGCGGGAGTCTCCCTCCTCTACCCGACCGACGGATGCACGACCGTTGCGTTCGAAAGCTAAAAGGCAACCGGCTGCGATTTCTAAGCGCCTTTCGTTCGACCTGCCCAGGAAATCTAAGGGCAAGGCCCCCCTTAAGGGACCCCCTCTAGCCAAAACATCCGAGCGGGATTCCGCTTCGCTTCTCCCCCAGCCACCCTGCCTTCTAGCTTTCCTGCGCATAGTCAGACATCCCACTTACTATGCCGAGTCACGCGACCGACCCCCGGCCCCCCGGGACCTTTGCCGGGCCGCGGACAGGCACGGGTGACGGCTTTGGGCTGGAACCCCCACCCGTCACTCGCCTTTATGAGACGCGCGGGTCCACTTCTTCCCCCCCATCTGGACTCGCCGTCTCACGACGCTCTCCCCCCCCACCGTGCACAGGTGCAGCCAACACCCCCTGCACAGGAGCATCCCGTTATCTCCGGACGCAGTTTTTATGGCCACGTCATGGCACGACCATGCACATGACCATAACTCTGGGCGTATGGGAACACCGAGTGCATCCACCGGCTGTGAACATACACAAAAAGACGGCCGACCAACCCCGCTCGCCCGTCGCAGGTTCCCCTAGGGGTTCAGGACGTTGGGGGTCCGACCTACTCGGCCCCCCATTTGGGCAACGTCCTCGGTCCCGTTCCTCCGGGGGGAGGATCTACCAGCGGGACCACGGGTAACCTGCCCTATTCCACTGGGGCCCGGCACGCTCCCGGGGGGGGGGGACCACATACCATGGTCGATTACTATTCCCCCCCTGCTGCTCGAGGTTACCCCAGTCCCTGGCGAGTCCCTGCACAGTACTCTGGGCCGCCACAGCCCGCTTATCTCCCCCCGGACCAGTGGCTCTGTGCCCCCGAGAGGGACCAGTGGCTCAATACACACACCCAACCTGAACAACTATTTGGTCGATTGTGGCACCCAACCTCGCAGACTTGGGTCGACCTGGGTCTCCCACCTCGGGCGCTGTCCAATCGGCAGTCCGGCTCTCCCACCCTAGCCTGTCTGCCGAGCATAGAGCCACGAGGGTCCCGCCCCCCCCCCCCCCCCCCCCCACCACCCAACCAGGGCGGGACCCTCGCGCACCCGCGCGCATGCCCCCTGAGGAAGAGCTTCCTTCCCAGGAACTCGACTCCCCACAGCCTGAGACGACAACGATGAGGACCTCTTCTCATCCCTTTATGATATCCACACCATTGAACGGTTTCGACCGGACTTGGTGTCGAGGGACGCCCCTCCCTCTGCCGATATCTGGCCTTCCCTGAGATCGTTGGGCCGCCCCCACCCCAACACTCCAGACTCAGGATCGTCGCCCCTCAGTCCCTCACTTTGCTGTGGGAGAGTCCGGCAAAACGCGCCAGGGGTGCAGACGCCGTCCCCACGCCGGGTCAAGACCTTCCCCCGGCACCCAATGCGGCCCCCTTCGGCGCCCTACTTGGGACCCGCAGGAAGCACCCAGTTACCTCCCTCTTTGCCGACAATCCGGCTACCAGGGAGTGGGCCATCTCCCAATCGGATTGTCACCTGATACCCAACCGGGCCCCCCCCTACTTCGGGGCACCATCTCCTTTAAAGCGTTAAAGGACTGGGACCGAGTAGCCCGGATGGGCATCTTACACACCACTGCAGGGCATGCCTACCTAGCATGCTCTTGCAGAGGGCGGAGGTACTCTGGCCTGGGGATGACGGCGCCGTCCCAGTGCCTTTGGATACAAACTCCGAACCACACCAGGACGAACCTCGCTTATTCAGCGATCCCTTCATGCGGCACCTAGTTAACAGGATATCGCATCACTTGTCGGCTGCGGCGGACAGCGCAGCAACAAGCCATTTTAATTGTCTGCTAGTGGCTAGAGACGCGGTGCTTGCACGCTCCTCACTCTCCCCGGCACTCAGGGCATCCCTACGATGTGTCCCGGGCCAGGATCACTCGCTCTTTTGCGAGAGTACTCCACCTCGGCTATGTCTCTTTCGCTCGAGGAATGCAAGCAGGCGGCGTCCTTTGCCCCCCGGCCTCAGCCACGCCCTTCCAGGCCCCCCTTTCGGTCTCTTACCCCAGGGCCAACAGGCCCACTCCGTATCCCCGACAAGCCCCATCTCACACCGCCGGGCCGGCCAAGCGCCCACTTAACTCGCAGAGGCCTAAACCGAAACCTTGCCAAAATTTTCGGTTCGGCCAACAAGCACGCCCCCCCGGTGACTGGAGGACACTCCGTAGTGGGCATGGAGCTGGCCCAACCTGCCCAGCAAGACACCGGCCCACTCTTCCCCTTCCCCCCACCTGGACCATCGGCTCCCCTGGCGGGCAACCTCTCCCGGCACGCCCGCCAGTGGCGACGTATGGGCCTCAGCCCCTGGGTAGTGTCGGTTCTTCAGGACAGGTTTTGCCTACCGTGGGCTCACGGTCGCCCTCCCCTCATGCGCTCTCCTCCTCCGTCCCCCAGCGACCCCCCGCCTGCCCAGGCGGACTCCCTTCGCCTGGAAGTCCTCGAACTCCTACACAAAGGGGCCATCACCGAAGTTTTCCAGCCCAACCCCGGGGTTTTACTCCCACCTGTTCGTGATCCCAAAAACCTTCGGGGGGATGGAGGCCCATCCTCGACCTTTCTCCCCTCAACAAGTTCCTCAGACATACCAAGTTCAAGATGGACACGCCCTCCCAGATCAGAGACTCCATCCACCACCTAGATTGGGCTACCTCCATAGATCTGAAAGATGCGTACTTCCAGATCCTTATTCACCCGGTGCACAGACGTTACCTCCGGTTCGTCTGGCAAGCTCGGATGTTCCAGTTCAAAGCTCTCCCCTTTGGCCTCTCCCTGGCACCCTTCCTTTTCACGAAGGTTGTCAAGGAGATGGCCGTCCTGGCCAGGCAGGAGGACATTCGCCTCCTGGTTTACTCGACGACTGGCTTGTCCTAGCCTCCTCCCAGGCTCAGTGCCAAGCCCACACCACTCGCCTCCTCAGCCTCTGTTCCACCCTGGGGTTTGTAACCAACCCCCTCAAGTGCGAACTCATTCCCAGTCAGAGGTTCTCTTTCCTGGCATGAGTTTCGACAGGATTACCATGAAGGTCGCCCCGACCCCAGAGAGGTCCGCCCGGATTGTGGACCTCATCTCGCGCCTCCGAGGAGCATCGCACACCTCGGCCAGAACTCTGTCCTCCCTCTTAGGGATGATGGAGTCCCTTTCTGCCCTCATTCCGCTGGGTCGGGTCCCCAAACGCCAGCTGCAGAGGGAGTTCCGTCGTCGTTGGTCCCAGACCTCGGACCGCTGGGACCTGACCATTCCCCTTGGCCCTGGTTCTCGGGCGCCACGGAAGAATGGCTCAATCCGTCCACCCTGATCACCGGCGTTCCAATCTCTCTCCCAACTCAGTCCCTCGAACTATACACGGACGCCTCCAACTCGGGCTGGGGGGCCCACTTGGGGACAGTCATGCCTCGGGGATGTGGGACGCACAGATGGCTCGCCTCCACATCAACATATTAGAATTGGAAGCGGTCAGGCTGGCCCCTCCACCACTCCCACATCTAATCTCTCACCGACTGGTTCTCCTCCTCACGGACAACACGTCGGTAGCCCATTACGTCAACAAGGGGGGGGGGGGGGGGGGGGGGGCTCACTCCATCGGCCTCTCTCTATGGACAGAGGCCCTCCTTCGCTGGTGCCACGCACGGGGAACCACCCTCCGTGCGAGACATATAGCGGGGACACGCAACACCCTGGCAGACACTCTCAGCCGCTCAGGGACCCTTCTGCACACAGAGTGGACCCTGAACGAGCTGACACTAACCACAGTCTGGGAACACTGGTTCAAGCCCATGGTCAACCTATTTGCGACCCGGTTCAACCATCGACTCGACTCCCCATGTATGTCTCTCCAGTCCCGAACCCCCAAGCGTACGCGGTCGATGCGCTCTCCCTCCCCTGGACGGGACTCATCGCCTACGCCTTTCCCCCCTTCCCCATACTTCACAAAGTGATCAGGAAGCCAGGCTGGAGAGACCCAAACTCTCATCCTCATAACCCCGTGGTGGCCGACTCAGTCGTGGTTCCCAGACCTCAGGTCCCTAACTCACGTTCCCCTCTCCCAGCTAGCCCCTCGGTGGGACTTGCTCAGACAACCTCGCTCGGGCCCTCCCTCACTCCAACACCCCTAGATGCTTCGCCTACACGCTTGGCTTCTATGCCAGCCAAATTGCGACCACTGGTCCCCGCCGCCCCCCCGCCGACAGACCCCGGTCTGTCCTAGATACCCTGATAGAAGCTGGAGCATCGCAGGGACTACGAGACTTGGCCTCGGCCTCACGTAGGTCCAGCACAGAGTCCCTCTACAATTACCGATGGGAGAGATGGGTCACGTGGTGCACGGCTAACTCGGTCCCCTACCCTACACCCCTCCAACATCCAGTTAGGCAATTTCCTATCCCACCTTTCGTCCTCTCTAAAACTCTCGGCTAGTTCCATTCGGGGTTACCGATCGGCCGTATGCACCACCATCCGACAGCTCGGCGGCCCATCTTTCAACAATGACTTTCTCCTCAGAGAACTATCTCGGGGGGTGGCCCTACGGGAAGCTCAGTCCCCTAGGCGCGCCCCCATGTGGGACCTCTTTCTGGTATTAGGCGCCCTCAGAAAAAACCCCCTTTCGAGCCCCTCTGCTCCATTCCCTTTGACCTCCTCTCCTTCAAGACCACCTTCTTTCTCTCCCTGGCCTCAGCCAGAAGGCGAAGTGAGATTCATGCCCTCAGGGGGACCCTCGGGACATCGCCTTTCACAGAGACGGCTCGGTCTCACTTAAGTTCCTACCTGAGTTCTTAGCGAAGAACCAGGAACCGGGCACGGCCTCTCCTTCCCTTCTGATCTGCTCTCTAGCGGATATCTTAGGCAGCGAGCGGGGGTGGGGACATGGACCTGTGCCCCTCTAGGTGCCTCAGATACTGGGAGCGTTCCCGGAGCGTTTCTTATTTCCATCAACCCCTCTAGGTTGCCTCAGATACTACTGGGAGCGTTCCCGCCCCCCCAGCTTTCCTCGCAGAGACGCCTTCTTATTTCCATCAACCCCAACAACAAGAAGGACATATCGGCGGGCACTATCTCTAGGTGGCTATCCAATACTATCAGATCTGCCTATGCCCAGGCGTACAAGACCTCCCAGCCCTTTCCCCCCGAGCCCATGAGGTCAGAGCGCTGGCCACGTCCTCAGCGTTCCAGCACTCTGTCCCCGTGCGCCATCTCCTGGAGGCAGCCTACTGGCGTTCGGAGAACCCTTTCATAAACTTTTATTTAAGGGACATCCGCATGACCAGGGCTGATGGTTCTAAAGGGATTTCATTTGTGGCGGCCAATGCAGCCATATCGGTCCACCCCAGAACCATTAGGGCGCTCGGCCCTCCTCCTATTCCTTTAAATTCTGCTATGGTCTGACATGGTATAGTATACGACGCCAAAATGGGGAGTTTGTATTATACTCCCTGTTTGGCTAAGTATACTTACCATGTCAGACTCAAATGCCCGCCCTACCTTCCCCTCTAGCGCCAAGGTTCCCTGGGGGTTGCCTTGCGCGCAGGCCTCATTGAATGACATACAGTACACGAACTTCGGCATCTTCCGTAGGCGGAAGTAGGGTGGGCGTCACGTGACTATCTTATGACTGCATTCGCCACAAAACTTCGGCCTGACAGAGCTGACTGACAGCCGTTTAATGCTAGGGGTCTGACATGGTGAGTATACTTAGCCAAACAGGGAGTATAATACAAACTCCCCATATTCATTTCTAAATAGAAGCTCCATATGAATCTTTTGTTTTAAAGCTGAAGTCAGCCTCACTTTCTGTCTGTAATTGTGTGCTTATGTATGTATTGCACAAACGTGCCTCTGCATGCATATATGTGTGTGTGCTTGCTTGTTTGTGTGTGTGTGTGTGTGTGTGTGTGTGTGTGTGTGTGTGTGTGTGTGTGTGTGTGCGAATTGGTTCTGTTTATATGAATCAGTGTTCAAATCAGAATGCAGCTGTGTTAAGCGATGAATGGGAATGACTGTGTTTCACTGGTTAAAATACCTGTTTCTTAGTGTAATTATTTCTCCCCGTTCTGTGCAGGTGATGGTGAGTCCCATTGAGATAGCCATTGAAACGATCGAGGACAAGAACAAGAGGATTCATGGAGATTGAGCAGTACCGGGCACAACCAGCAGCTCCGCATCGATCCTCTCAGCATGTCTCTCAATGGAGTGGTCGACCCTGCTGTGTCGGGAGGCATTGCCATGTACAAGGTAGAGATGTCTTGAGACTGTCAGTGCATCTTGATTAACCCTCTTGACAATGGAGCGCCCGCTAGCGCCCGGGCCGGAAATCACACAGCCAAAACGCTGAGCGCCCGCCAGCGCCCGGTAAAACACGTGGCAACAATGGGCGCCACCATGTTTCTCGTAGAAAAGGAAGTCTCGCGAGAACGTGACTTCCTTCTTCCTGTAGCCATTTACTTCTGTTTGCAAAAAAAACCGCGAGTCGATATGTGCCGTGGTTCTCGAGTTACGAATTTTTAAAGTTTTGAGGTCGAAATGCCGTTTTTCACCGTGGCTAACCTTGAGTTCTGCCGTTCTATAATGAGATTTAGTGATGGAGATACTGTGTTTTTGTAGGATTTACGGCATAAGACTTAGTGAAAGTGCTGGGTAATGAAGCTTAGAGTGACCTAGATTTCGACTGGGATGAAGTTCCAGGTATGATGAACAACAATTCGGAAGAAAGTTCTGAAGAAGATTTTTTTTTTTTCCTGAGTAAATGGCTCATGTGACATTCTTCAAACTTACGATATAGCAACATATATATTCGTAGGAAGTTTTAAAATTATTTTCATTTCGTTATTTCCTTTCCTCTCTTTTAAATTAATTTTTTAAATTGGGTAACCATGTTCAAATTACGGAGTTACTTACCTTGCCGACGGTTTTAGGTGTAACTAAGCTCAGATAAGTGCATACTGAAGAGGGTTAAGGGGTGTAGTTTTGATTGTAGAAGGTGGTGTAACAGTTGCCCTAGCTATGATTGTTGAAAATTGTGCTAAAGCTTATCATAATTCTAATTATAGAAGTTGATGCAATAGCTTGTTGTAGGTTTGATTCAAGAAGGTAGTGTCGTAGTTTGTCCTAGTTTTGACTGTAGAGATGGTGCAATAGTCTGTCAGTTTTGATTTTGATTGCAGATGGTGTTGCAATAGCTTGACATAGTTTTGATAGGAGGTGGTGCTTGTCCTAGTTTTGATTGGAGAATAAGGATTATCATAGTTACCAGCCGCCGTGGCAAAGTGGTTAGCGTCGTGAACTCCCGGCTGGGAGGTCGTGGGTTTCGAATCCCATCAGAGTCATGTGGGTTTTTCCTGCCCCGACCGGCTCCTCTTTAGAGTTTGAGTTTGCTGCGGACTCGGTTGGGAAGACTGGGACCACACAGTCCAGTATCATCCACTTAATTGATGCATTTCTGAGAGTGTTGCTCAAATTTCCTGACCAACACTGCAGGTGCCTGTATCTCTCGGGCCTGGTTGATGCCGGGATATATTATGAAAGGAAGCGTAGTGTACAGCCCTGTCATGTAGTCTCAGACCAAAATGGAAATCTGCAGCATCATCTTAATCATTCTCATTCTCATTGATCAGCATAAAAAAAAAAAAGATGTCTCAAATTCTGTGGCCCTTCATGCCCTGCTGTCATGGTAACCTCAGCTTCGATGTCCTCTCTAAGTCTTTGGTCATGGTTTGGTTCCGTCGGTGTCACCGGTATCGGGGAGTCCATGGGGGCTGTCATTGGACGGACGTGGTGGCACCCTCCAGAGGGAGAGCTCACTCACACCGGCTCCGCAACTAAGCAATTATTGTCGTCAGTAGGGAGCTTAGTAGGTGGTGTCCTGCGTATGTTAGATCAGAACAGGCGCCACTGAACACCACCGAAGTGACTCGGCATCAGTGCAATGTCTCCTCCGGTGGGTTGCTCTTGACGACTTGACATTGACTGCTCCCTGTGGATTGCCAGTGCCGGGGCTGCGGCGGGGCCCACCGGGCTGTGGCTGTGGACAGGGTGTCGGAATGAGCAGCGTGGGTGCACTGCCTCTGAGGTGGAGCAGAGGCTGGGACAGAAAAAAAAAAAGGATTATCATAGTTTTGATTATAGAAGGTGGTGCAGTCGCTTTTAATAGTTTTGATTCTCAAAGATGGTAGAGTAGACTGCCATATGCCATCCTAGTCTTATGAAGTAAGAAGTGGTGCAAATATGTTGTCAAAGTGTCGATTGGTTGTGTGGAAAGGGCCATTAGCCAGTCAGATGATGGTGTAGTCTTTTGTGCCCCCTCTCCCTCCTTTGGTATCCTAAGCAGTGCATAGGGCAGACCACTGTGTGATAAACCACAAGCAGTTTTCTGTCTTTGGATGACATGAGCTGTATGCAAGGTATATTACTATGTTTTAAAGCACTGGCTGTTTTGTAGCATGGGGTGACAGGGGCTTTGTGCAAGGCAGACCTCTAGTCATAGATCACCAATAGTTTTCCATGTTAGGATGACATGAGCTGTATGCAAAGAGGACCACAGTGTCATAAACCACTGGCCATTTCATAGCATTGGGTATCTGGAGCTGTGCTTAAGGCTGACCACTGTGTTATAAACCTTGCATTTTTCTTAGTGTTTGCTGTCAGGACTGTGCACAAGGTAGACCGCCATGTTAAACTACCATTAGTTTGTTAGCATTTGGTTACAGGAGCTATGCACAATCAGACCACTATGTTAAATCACCAGCAGTTTCATAGCATTAGGTGACATTAACTATGCAGAAAGCAGACCACTGTGTTACATACCTTCTGCAGTTACCTAACATTGTGTTATAGCAGCTATGCTCGAAACATATCACAATAAAGACACACACACACAATGCGTGCCCCCACAGAAAAAAATCAAATGCTTTCTCTCTTTACACATGTGCACACACTAACACACACACATTGACACATTGGTGCACACATGCATACACACACTCATGCAGATACCTTTTTTTGCGTCATATACTGTACCCTGTCTGACCATAGCATTCTACGGCAGTTAGTCAACTCTGCCAGGCCGAAGATTTTGTGGCCAGTGCAGTAATAAGACAGTCACGTGACGCCCACCCTACTTACACCGTGGGAAGAAAAACGGTGTCAGCTTCCTTTACCTCATCGACCCGCGGGACCACGGGCAACCTGCAAGGTCCCTACCAATGGGGGGACACGGCACCGCAGCCACTCCAATCCGCACACATGCGGGTAGGGGGGCTCGGCTGCCATGACCCCTTCCGATCCCCAGTCTTCACATGGGGCCCCCGTGGATCCCACCGGGGAGGTGTATCAGGCAATGCAGTCTCTTTATCATTCTTGACATTCTCAGAAAGCCCACTTTCGAGCATATCGCCACCTTGCCCTTTGACCTTCTTTCCATGAAGACCACCTTTCTCCTCGCCCTGGCCTCCGCCAGAATGCGAAGCGAGATCCATGCTCTCAGCAGGGACCCAGAGACATTGCATTCCACAGAGACGGTTCTGTCTCTCTTAAGTTCCTTCCCGAATTCTTAGCTAAGAATCAGGAACCCGGCACTCCTCCCCATCCATCGTCATCCGCTCATTGGCGGATATCCTAGGAAGCGGGGAGACTGGTGGGGACGTGGACCTGTGCCCTTCCAGATGTCTCATACTACTGGGAACGTTCGCGCCCCCCAGGCGCGCCTCCCAGAGATGTCTCCTTATTTCCATCAACCCAAACAATAAGAAAAACATCTTGGCAGGCACTGTCTCTAGGTGGCTGTCCCAGACAGTGAGATCTGCCTACACCCAAGCGTCCCAAGGATCTCCCCGCCTTAGCCCCCCGGGCACGTGAGATCAGAGCCCAGGCCACTTACGCAGTGTTCCAGCACTCTGTCCCCTTGCGCCATCTCCTAAAGGCAGCCTACTGGCGTTTGGAAAACCCCTTTATAAGTTTTTATTTAAGGAATATTCGCATGACCAGGGCTGATGGTTCTAAAGGGATTTCCTTTGTGGCGGCTAATGCAGCCATATCGGTTAACCCCAAGAACCACTAGGGCACTCACCCTCCACCTGTTCCTGTAAATTCTGCTATGGTCTGACAGGGTACAGTATATGACACCAAATTGGGGAGTTGTATTATGCTCCCTGTTTGGCTAGTATACTTACCCTGTCAGACTCTAATGCCAGTGTCGTATATAATACTGTCGCTTATAAAATCATGTCGCAGCGACAGTATTTCCTGGGAAATCTGCAGCTGGTTCGTGAAAAATTATCACTGAGCGACTTAATTTCATAAAAATTGGTAGCACGGCAGATTTTCATGAGAAATGTCCATAAAATCGTGTCGTTGCCTAAAAATAAAATCATGTCGCAGTGACAGCATTTCATGTAAAAATGCTGCCGTAGAAAAGTTGTCACTCTGAGACGGCATTTCTGTAAAAAAAAAACAAAACAACAACATCGAAGACATGTTCGGTCTCTGCCCCACCTCTACCCCCACTTCCCTCTCTCATGGTTTTACGCATCAGTTGCCCCATTGTCTTTCTGTCTATGATTTTATTTGTTTCTGCTTGACTGTTGGTCTATCTTTCTGTCTCTATTTGTTTTTCTCGCTCATTCTCTCTATGTATCGCCCTCCCTCTATCTGTTTGACTCTCTCTTAAGTTTCACTCTGTCCATCAAACTGTCTGTCAGTTGGTCTCTGCCTTTCCTGTCCCCTCTCTCTCTCTCTCTCTCTCTCTCTCTCTCTCTCTCTCCCCTGGACGTGCAAGCATGTGTGCGTGTATGTGGAGAGAGCATGACAGTGTGTGTGTGTAGGTGTGTGTGTGTGTGTGTGTGTGTGTGTGTGTGTGTGTGTGTGTGTACCCTGAAACAACTGCATTCATGCTGAAATATATCTGTGATTCATTTGTCCATAAACACGCAATCTCTCTATCTCTTTTTCTTTCTCTCTCTCTCTCTCTCTCTCTCTCTTCCTTCTTCCCTCTCCCTCCCTCCCTCCCTCTCTCTCTCTCTTCTTTCTCTCTCTCTCTCTCCATCCATCTCTCTCACATTCTCTCTCTCTCCCTCCCTCTGTCATATTCTCTCTTCCCCCCCCCCCCCACCCCCAGGATACCCCTGTGTCAGCTGTCACATACCCCACCCACTCTGAACATCTTCTCGTGGGGGACGATACTCTTTCCCCTAGACAATTGAATAGAACCCTTAAGACTTCTCCCTACAAACCCTTCAAGTTATACAGTAATCTCTTTGTAGAAGTGTACGTGCATGTTTTGAGTTTGTGTATGCCCGTGCATGCGCGTTTATGTGTTCCACATGTGTGTGTGTGTGTGTGTGTGTGTGTGTGTGTGTGTGTGTGTGTGTGTGTGTGTGTGAGAGAGAGAGAGAGAGAGAGACTACGCACACATATGAATGCGTGGGCACGCACGCACACAAACTCATACACATACATTTCCTCACTCATGCATTCCCTTACAGTACAGGAGGGACACAAACCGTTGAAGGAGGTATGATAGGCCGGAGAGGAGGTCAAAGGGGGGGGGGGGGGGGGGGGACAAAATCATATAATTATCCCCATAATATTACATACAAGGGTGACAGGGCTATGCTATGTGAATGTCAGTATGGATAGTCATGGGAAGATATATGGATAGTCATTGGAAGACGAGAGAAACGAAATTGTATAATGGCCGCACTCTTATATTATGGATATCCTAATTCATTACATGCTACACCCAGCTCTTAAAACTCCTTTCCTTCTACCTCAGATGTCTCCAAATTTCTGATTTGGATCTTATCTTAAAGAAGAAACAAAAAAAGAAAAAAAGAAAATTATGTGTAGTAGTAGTTCCATGGCATTATAGTATACTAATCACAAGTTGCAGCTTTTGGACTGCTCATTATTAATAGGCCTAAATAGTGTACGACGAACAAGAGAAATAATTATGACAATGATATTTGAAAAATTGCGTCATTAGCTATTCAACCGCTTCAACATTATTGGACTATGTGGCCTTTTTACTTCTTAACTTCATGGCATCACAAAACGAACACATCTTTGATCTTGGTCAAAAGGAACTTCATCTTTTTGAAAATTTCGGTTCTGTCTTCTACAGCAAGACTTCAGAGGTTCAAGATATAGCTTTGTCGGCAGTGTGTGTGCGTGTGTGTGTGTGTGTGTGTGTGTGATCCACTTGTTTAGAAGAAAACATATCCAAATATTGACGGTGCTTTGAATATTTCTGTTTGTTTTTCGAACATTAATTCGTTTGTCTTTTTTAAAAAGAAGCCATCCAAAACAAAAGATAGTTTGTATAATTGTGTTATGTTTCACATTTTGAACATGGTTATATTTAGGCCTTAGGTGCCTTAACGCGAGCGTGATGAAAGAAAAAACCCATTTTGAACGTTACGTTCTGCTTTTTTTTTTCTGTGTTGTTTATGTCATTGAATTAGATAAAAGCTTTAGAAGAGAAATGGATGATCCTTGCAACCAAATACTGTGTTATTTCAAATCACGGCTTCCTTGGAGCTTTGAATGCCTCAAAAGGACTGCAGTAAAACAAAGCCAAATGATGCCTGAAGCTCTGCATTATGGCCTCTGATAACTTTTGGGGTACTTGTGACTAAAATGGGTTACTTTTGACTCGTTTGTAAATTCATGATTTTAAGTGCCCTAGAAGCACTGCAATTAAAGCAAGACAGCTGAAACTGTTCTGCGATTTGGCTTGTATTAGCTTTTAGACTCTATTATGTTTGTGTTTCTGTTCTGACAATTAAGGATAATCATTTACTTTTTAAGTTTAGTTTATGAATGTGTTGAGACCTTAAGTGCCTTTAAATGGATTATCGAACAAGCTCACACATCTTATGTGGCCAACAGACAAACAATATTGGTTTTGGGTTTATGAATAATGCGTGTCAGTTAATATAGGCCTGTGGCCCAATATTTATCACTCCCTGGTCCATTTAACCTGAAATTATATCTAAAGTGGGCTTCCTTTCTTTAAGAATTTTATGATTTCCTTATGTAGAACTTTTAAAAATAAAGACCGCCATTTGATGGCTGTACTATATGAAGCTCTTATGGTAAGCTTTACAAATAATTAACCTTGAGAGAAGTAAAATTAGTTAAGGAGGTAGGGCTGCATTTCTAATTTACCCAGTCTTCCCCTACTCTCGTTGTGCTGAATGTCCTAGGCCTACGATATTGATAAAAACATCACATTTCACAGCACACACACACAGACACACACACACACACACACAGACACACACACACACACACACACACACACACACACGCGTTCACAAATGTGCACGTGCACACACACACACACACACACACACACACACACACACACACACTCACACGAATGGAAAATTGACTTTCGTCAAAAACATTTATGATAAGAAATTGCTTCCGACAATTTTTGATTCCATGGCAGGCTGCATTTTTTCTGTGATATTTTGACATTCAACCGCGGCGACGTTTTTTGACTTTGCAGAAAAAATCGTTGCTGTGAAATATTAACGCTGCGACCATATTTCACAGGAAATGTTAACTGTAGCAGTAAGATTCACGTGAAAATGTGTCGCAAGCGACAGCATTCACTGACTACAATATTTCACAGTGTCCTGTTGCAAAAAACAGTCGCAAAATTTCAAGTGACAGTATTTTATGGACAGCTACAATATTCTATAGGACATTTTTCGTGAAAAGTTTTCGCGTGACAATTTTTTCCAGAACATATTGTCACTGCAACAATATTTCACATGAAATGCTATCGCTGCGATACAAATTCCACGGCGACAGTATTATATACGACACCCGCCCTTCCTTCCCTTCTAGCGCCAAGGTTCTCGGGGTTTTCCTTGAGCACAGGCCTCGCTGAATGAGGTAAAGGAAGCTGACACCGGCTTCTTCCCACGGCGGAGTAGGGGGTGGGCGTCATGTAACTGTCTTATTACTGCATTAGACACAAATCTTTGGTCTGGCAGAGTTGACTAACTGCCATAGAATGCTATGGTCTGACAGGGTAAGTATACTAGCCAAACAGGGAGTATAATACAAACTCCCAATTTCTGTGTGCAGGGAGTTTTACATTGGCACAGACTATGAACCAGAAGACCAGGAACGCTTGCGGACACTGACAGTGGAGCAGGTACAGGATTGTTTCTACCATAGTCACTCAGTTCCTTCTTATTGTTTGTTTTTTCTTTCTCTAGGACTTTTTATTATCCGAATATTTTCATATCAGTTCAAAATTATTTCCTGTCAGTTGTGTGGTAAAAATGTATAAAGTGTCTCCAGATATTCATTTAATGTGTAATTCTCAGCCTAGAGGTTTGGATAGAATGACTTAAAAAGAATTAATTTCAGTGCCATGTGTGAATGTAGAAAGCTATAAAGCATGGACATGTCTTTCTTTAATCAAGAAAGACAGATCTTGATCAAAATATATATTGTCAGTATCTACCTGTATATTCTTGATAATAATGATAGAATAGGGCTTAATCTATGAGCAGCCAGAAGCACATACAAAGATCTGGACAAGTACAAGTCCACACACGCACGCACACACACACACACACACACCACTCACACACACACGCACGCATGCATGCACGCATGCATGCATGCACACACGCAGGTGTACATATGCATGCAAGCGCATATGCTGACATGGTTGCACCTGCATATTTGCACAAGCATGCGTGCATGCACACACAAGCATACATGCTCTCACACACATACACACGCAGATGTGCACATACACACAAACACACACTCACGCACATGCACACATGCGCATGCGCGCGCACACACACACACACACACACACACACACACACAGGCGCGCGCGCACATGCGCACACACATATGCACACAAACACACTCACCACTATCGTGAGGCAAGAAGGAATAAGACTGTCGCTCAGTGAAAAGTGTGGTCTTGAGAGATGAACTTGAAGGAAAATATTAAGAGTATCAAGCTAGAAAGAGAGAAAGGAAGTTTGCTCCATGCTCAGGGTACTTGAAAAGAGAAAAGATGCTCTGCAAAGATTTTGGTATGAACACGAGGCATGTGAAGAAAAAACTTCGGAATGATAAGTCTGGGCTAGAGATATGAAAAAGTTTGATCATTCAGAGACTAGAAGCAGAACAAAGTTTAAAATCAACACATTTTTTCACAGGAAGCCAGTGAAAAGAATGAAGAGGAGGAGCATTATAAAATAATGTTTTTAGTGCACTTAGTTTTTGTCCTGGTTTTAAAACATTTTTCTTGTGCATAAGTTAATAAGCGAAGCTGTTGGTACATTGTGGATGGACAGTAATATCTGGTCAAATGTTGAAACACGTGTTTCAAATCATCTTATGTAGAACATTTTGGGCTTAGAGACATGACAGTGCATGTGAAAGGGATGCTGTGATGCAGGTGACCTTGCTGCGAGATGGCCTCATCATCCACAAGCAGCGAGTGCCAGAGAATCTGATGCCCTTCCACTCCCACATGGAGCAGCGCTTCTGTCAGATGTGCACCATGATTGAGCAGGAGTATGGAATCAAGGTGAGGTGAAGAAAACCAATAATCCATGAACGTTTGCATAAATCATTCATTGTTGTTGGATTTTCTGTGATATGAGCGGTCATTCAGCATAGCGCAGTGATGTCATATGCCTCATTCATTGGTTTGTTTGTGTAGATTGTCATTACGTATTAATGGTCTTTCCTGTTGGTGGGCAGATTTTAACTGGCTGTCATGAATGACACTACTAATTAATAACAATAATGTATGTTTCTCCACTGAGAGAATAGTATTGCATTGGAATTTCCCCCAGATATCGACCATCATCATATACCGCCCAGCAAATATCTACCATGATTGTGTGTGAACTGATAGGCATCATTGTTATGTATTGCCCCACAGATTCCCACCATCATTGAGTATATTGCCCCACAGATATCCATCATCATTACGTACTGAGCCCCAGACATCCCATCATTATCATGTATTCCTCCATAAATACCCATCATGATTATGCATTGCCCCACAGATAGCCACCATCATACCAGTTGTCGTGGTGCAGTGGTTAGCATGGCGGATTCCAGACTGGGAGGATATGGGTTCAATTCCCATCATAGCCATTTATTTGTGGGATGTTCCTGTCCTGACCAACTCATGGCCCAGAGTTGAGTTTGCAACAGTCTCAGATGGAAAGACTGGAACCACACAGTCAACTTTAATCCACTTCATGCATGCATCTGAAAGAATGTTGCTCAAATATCCTGATCAGTGCTGCAGGTATGTTTATCTCTTGGGCCTGGTTGATGCCAGAAAATAGTGTGGAAGGAAGTGTAGATGACAGCCCTGTCGTGCAGTTACAGATCTAAGTGGAACTCCAGAACATCATAATCATCATTCTCATTGATCAGCATGAAAAGAAAAGTCTGAAATGCTGTGGCCCTTCATGCCCAGCTCTTATGGTAACCTCAGTTTCGACACCCATGAGAAGGTCGTGTCAAAGTCACTGGTGTCCGCAAGTTTATGGGGACTGTTGTTGGACAGACGTGGAGGCCTCCTTCAGAGTAAGTTGCTCACTTGTGTTGAGTCTGTGACTAAACAATTTATTGCTGTCATCAGTAGGGGGCTTAGGTGGCGCCCTGTGTATGTTGTATCAGGACAGGTACCACTAGACACCACAAAGTGACTCGGCTGCTGTGCAGGGTCTCTTTTGGTAGGTTGCCTCGCAATGACGTGATACTGCCTACTCCTTGTAGATTGTCAGTGTTGTGCATGCTGAGGCTGTGGCAGGACAGGCTGGCGTGTGGCTTTTGATGGGGAGCTGGAATGAATGGTTTGGGGGCGCTGAAACAGCACAGAAGATGGACAGCAAAAAAAAAAAAAAAAAAAAAAAAAAAACCATCCACCATCATTGTTTATTTCCTCACAAATATCCACCATCATTGTATATTGCCCAACAGATGTCCACCATCCTTATTTATTGCCCCACAGATATTTACTTATGAACTTTAAGCTTTAATTTCAGGCCAAATTTTCCACTTTACTTTCAGCGAGAGCCTTACGTTTGCCTTCTAGAATGCATTTTTCTTTCAGCTTCTGGGGGAGTGTTGCCCCATTAGCCCCCAACAGAGCCTTTGTCTCTGTACCCCACCAGGACCTGGGCATATCCTGGACCCCCTGCCTTTCAGGTTTTTACAAATCTACTAGCACCCACGTCCTTTGGTTTCCAGCAGCAGTTTTCTTCTGCCTCCAGCAGTCTGTATACTGTCCCATAGATTTTCATCATCACTGAGCATTGCCAGATAGATTTCCACAAATAACATGTCATTTTGTGCACAGATTGCCAAATGGTCGCAGATTTTCACCATCAGTGTAAAATGGTCCACATTTTTTTTTTCATGGTCCATATATTTTACCATCACAGTGGTAAGTGGACCACAGATTTCCAGTCATAGTGTTAACTACATCACAGATTTCCAGTCATAGTGTTAACTGGACCACAGGTCTCCAGTCATAGTGTTAACTACATCACAGATTTCCAGTCATAGTGTTAACTACATCACAGATTTTTTAGTCATAGTGTTAACTACATCACAGATTTCCAGTCATAGTGTTAACTACATCACAGATTTCCAGTCATAGTGTTAAGTGGACCACAGATTTCCAGTCATAATGTTAACTGGACTGCAGGTTTCCAGTCATAGTGTTAACTACATCACAGATTTCCAGTCATAGTGTTAACTACATCACAGATTTCCAGTCATAATTTTGGTGTCATATACTATACCGTGTCAGACCATAGCATTCTACGGCAGTTAGTCAGCTCTACCAGGCCAAAGTTTTGTGGCAAATGCAGTCATAAGACAGTCACATGATGCCCACCCTACTTCCGCCTGTAGAAGTTGCCGATGTTTGCTTCCCGAACCTGACTCACTTTCGGCCTGATAGTGTTAACTACATCACAGATTTTCAGTGATAATGTTACTATTATTACAGATCTCCATTCATAGTGTTAAGTGGATAGTAGATTTCCAGTCATAGTGTTAACTTGACCACAGATTTCCAGTCATAGTGTTAACTGGACTGCAGATTTCCAGTCATAGTGTTAAGTGGACCACAGATTTCCAGTCATTGTGTTAAGTAGATAGTAGATTTCCAGTCATAGTTTTAATGGACCACAGATTTCCGGTCATAGTGTTAAGTGGACCAAGTCGTAGTGTTAGTGGACCACAAATTTCCAGTCATAGTGTTATCTGGACTGCAGATTTCCAGTCATAGTGTTAAGTGGACCACAGATTTCCAGGTCATAGTGTTAAGTAAACCACAGATTTCCAGTCATAGTGTTAACTGGTCCACAGATTTCCAGTCATAGTGTTAACTGGACCGCAGATTTCCAGTCATAGTGTTAAGTGGACCACAGATTTCTAGTCATAGTGTTAACTGGACCACAGATTTCCAGTCAGTGTGTTAACTGGACTGCAGATTTCCAGTCATAGTGTTAAGTGGACCACAGATTTCCAGTCATAGTGTTAACTGTTCCACAGATTTCCAGTCATAGTGTTAACTGGTCCACAGATTTCCAGTCATAGTGTTAAGTGGACCACAGATTTCCAGTCAGTAGTGTTAACTGGACCTCAGATTTAACTGGACCTCAGATTTCCAGTCATAGTGTTAACTGGTCCACAGATTTCCAGTCATAGTGTTAAGTGGACCACAGATTTCCAGTCATAGTGTTAAGTGGACCACAGATTTCCCAGTCATAGTGTTAACTGGACCTCAGATTTCCAGTCATAGTGTTAACTGGTCCACAGATTTCCAGTCATAGTGGTAATTGGTCCACAGATTTCCAGTCATAGTGGTGACTGGACCACAAATTTCCATCTTTGTTGTTTTGACTTGTCCATAGATTTCTGCCATCAGGGTGTAAACTAATACATACAGTTCCATGATCATTGTTTCAACTGAACCAGAGATTTGCACCTTCATTGTGTCAACTGTTCAACATATTGCCATGATGTTGTTGATGATTTTAAACAGGTGGCAGACAAGGGATTCCTGGGCAGCGGTGCTACCCTTCGTCGAAATCAGTCTTTACCCAGCACTTCATCCAACCGTCGCAGTGATGGGTCTGTACACAGCCTGAACATACCTGCTATAGAGTAAGTTTGAGTGTTTATTGTCTTTTCTGTATATTCTTCCTGTGATGGTCACTGCTTTTCGATCAGGGATTGGCATGTGCACACTCTAGGAATGGCTGTGAAATCGAGCTGCCACAAGCAGAATGGAAATGAAATGTTTCTTTAACATAACATATGTTGGGGAGGCCTAATAGTAGTGATGTACAGAAAAGGTAGAACAAACGTAAGGAACCTCTTGTTCTTTCCCTGACTCGCCTACCTCTCCCCCACCATCCACCCACCCTGAAAATGTGTTGAAAACATCACTTGAGCTGGAAGTATAAGGAATATCAATCCCATCTGTTATTTGTGGATACAGACTAATTCTTGACAAGGAACACTTATGTATCCCTTGATGTCATATAACATCTATTTTCAGGATGGAGAAAAACCTACTCAGATCCACTTTACAGAGCTGCAAATTTCCACAATTAGTCTGTAGTTTACAGCTGCATTTATTTTGTGCTATAGAACTATGGAGCAATTGTCAAACCAATCATGGAAATAGAATTTTCGAGTATCACTTTCACTGCACTGCACTGCCACTGCACTTGGCAAAATGGGTACATTTGGAAAAGTTCAATTAGGCTACTTATATCGCTGACTTGAGTCAAGTACAACAGGATCATATTGATGTTGCATATTGTTTTTTTTCCTGCCAATCACCAAGCAGAAACAACTGTCTGGTCATTTTATGCTTGCAAGAAAAATGTCAAAACAAAAAAGCAGCAGTAAAAAGAGGAATCCTCTCCAAAGAAGATGCCAAACTAGCAGTTTCAAACTTAGTGCTCGATGAAATATCCTCGCATCATCATGGCTTTGACGATTAGCAAGTTTCATCCATAGTGCAAAGTTTCTGCCCTGATGATTTTTGTGCGAAACGTGTTGGGGGGGGGGGGGGGGGGGCTGAATGATGCATCTGGACCATGAGATACCTGTGTGGACTGGGCAGTTTATAGGCTCTTGTCACAAGGAATATGCTGATTAAGACTGTTCCTATGTCCAAGACTGGTTTTTTTTTCCCAGTGCATTCACACACCTAGGTATGATATGAGCGGAAACACATTTTTTATTGTCAGGAGCTGACCATGCTGGAAAGTTCTACATGTACACATGCATATGTGACTTTCAGTACTGCAGTACCTCTGAAATCGTTAAGAAAACTACTGAAATTAGCAGTAGCTGCTACGTAGAGTGTGTAAGTGAAGTTGGCAGATTTGGATTTATGTGCTGCATACACAAGTTGTTGCACCCCCCCACCCCCACCCCGCCTCCCCTGCTGCCTGTGTGTGTCCAGATAAGTGGCTGTATAGTGTGCTGCCAACATTCTCATTGGTTTGTTGTTTTCCTGTCATGTGTTATGTAGAAGAAGCTCCTTTTCCATTAGTTTTGTTGTGTTATCCTCGCCCAGATTGTTGCCCTTTTTGTGATTGACTTGGCTTTGCTGATATCTTTGTATGTCTTTTTTAAGTCACTGATGATGGCTATGCAAAGCTTTGTGATTCACTGCTCACTGCTTACATTTATACATATAGAGCATCTGGAGTTTGTATGTTTGGGATGTGATTCTGTCAACTTGCAGCTAATGAACATGTTGACTTATTCTTCTTTGTTGGCATGTTTTCTTTTTTTTTTTTTTTTTAATCTGTCTGTTTCTGTCTGTGCGTTTCCAGAATGTCTGCTTCTCTTTGATTTCTCTCTTTCTTCCATGCTCCTTCCTCATCCCTTTCCCCTTCTGCCCCTTCTGCCCCCTTCTCTTCACTCTCTGTGTGTCTCTGTGGTTTTCAGGTTTGTGTTGGTGCCTGTTTGCCTCACACTCACTGTGTCTTTCACTGCTTCTCCCTCTGTCTTACCCTTTCTGTTTTCAAACTCTTTTCTCTGTGTGAGGGTGTGTGCGTGCCCTGTGTGAATATGTATGTGTGTGTGTGTTTTTTGTGTTTGTGTGTGTTTGTTTATGTACTGTGTGTGTGTGTGTGTGTGTGTGTGTGTGTGTGTGTGTGTGTGTGTGTGTTTTTGTTTTATGTGCTGTGTGTGTGTGTGTGTGTGTGTGTGTGTGTGTGTGTGTGTGTGTCGGTGTGTGTGTGTGTGTCGGTGTGTGTGACTTTGTGTCACTTCTACCCTGATTGTATTTAACACTTCCAGAGAAGAAGACGGTGTATCACAGAATGCATGGATATTATTACTTAGTCATATTATCCATTAGAAGTTGATGATGGCTGTTATTCTCCAGTCTCAAGCGGATAAAGACAATGAGGTAACTCAAAGTATTGTGGCGGACTCCTTTGTCTCTGTTGCAATTGTTGTGTCTTATTTGTGGCGGTGCGTGTATGTATGGATTTTGGATAAAAGGATGCGGTCAGAAACCAGGTCAGAGTGAGCTGAACAACGTGTTACCTTTATTTTGCTTTTTTTTGGTTTTTGCTTTCCCCATATTCTTTTTTTCTTTTTATTTCTTTTAATTCAAATGAACAAATTGTATTTCTTTTTTTTTTCTTCCCCTGGAGATAGGCTGTATGGCAGTGACACCCCCCCCCCCCCCCCCCCCCCCCCCCCCCAATGAATCAGGTGTAAATTGATCGTATGGCAGAGGTTTGACAAAATCTGGAAACTGTGATTTATGTTTTCTTAATGTCTTCACATTTATTGCCCCTTTTCGCTTTCTGCTTCATCCTCCACCTCCCCAGCCATCAAAGCCCCCCCCCACTCCTACCCCCTTCCTCCTCATTTCTTTTCAGCTTTTTTGCTCCCTATCTGACAGCTTGCCACTCTCGTGTTTGTTGCTTGAAGCTCTTCTCCTGATTTCCTCAAAGTAGATCCATTGTGGTATATTTCCTCAACAGCAGTATTATCAAGAGCTGGATTTTTTTTTTATATACCCAACCCCAAAGCTTTTTCTTTCTTTTGTTGTTCTCCCCTCCCCCCCCCCCCCCCTTGTTTTTTTTTTTATCCTTCTTACATTTTTGCTTTGCTCCTTTTGATATCATTATTGACTTTATACATTTATTTATAAATGTTCATTTTGTTGTTAGCTTGCCTGAACGAGGCAGTGCAGAAGATAAGGAAGCAAGGGTCAAAGTGTTTTTTTCATCCCTATGCTTGCAGTCCTTATTTTCAGACTTTAATTCCATGGTCTCTTCTTTTGCTGTGAACATTAAGAAATGCCTTTTTTTTTTTCCCCTGCTTTCATGACCTAATTTTTGTTAGGCAGCATGTGTGTTCTAAAAGAGAACAAGAAAAAAATATTGAGAGCAAGAGTTATGTCTTTGTATTTATATGAGTGTGTGTGTGTGTGTGTGTGTGTGTGTGTGTGTGTGTGTGTGATCTAAAAACCGTTCAATGCAAGTGTGTTTTTCACACTTGACAAGACACCTTATTATGGGTGAAGATGATAATTTTTCTGGCAGAGTAACAGCTCTCATGAAGAAAGCAAGCCTTGTCAGCAAAAAGAGAGAGTAACTTTTCAGGGTGTGTTGCAAGTTTAATCCACACTGGAAAACAGAAAAGCAAGGGGAAAGAAGAACCTTTGGAAGAATTCTTTACTGTATAATGCAGTTGGGGTAAAGTATACAAATTTGAAAATGCAGTGATTATCTGTAAGAAACAGGTTTTTGCCTGAAGGTTTACCATGTATATACAAACACACACAAACGCACACACTTAGATGCACACACTTAAGCGTGTGTTTTGCATATGTACACATATGCGCGCGCGCGCGCGCACACACACACACACACACAAACACATACACACACACACACACACACATACACATACACACACACAGCACACACACACACACACACACACACACACACACACACACACACACACACACACACCCACATACAGAGAAAAGAATTTGAAAACAGACAGAACGGCAAGACAGAGGGAGAAGTAGTCAAAGACATCGTGATTGTGAGACAAACAGGTGCTGACACAAACCTGAAAACCACAGAGACACACAGAGAGTGAAAGAGAAGGGGGCAGAAGGGAAAGGAGATGAGAAGCATGGAAGAAAAAGAGAGAAGCCACATGAGTCACGCCTTCAGCTACCCATCTCAGCTAATAGAATTTTGTGTGTAGCATGTACCTTCACACGCATTTTATAATGATGTCTATAATCTGTATTCATATTACACTTATTGAAAGCGGAGTTCCTGTGTAAGGCTGAGATTGAACATTTGGTTCCAGTAATTGCACACAGTGGAATAATTTCTTTCATGATTGTCTTCTCAAAGAATGACAGGATCACTTAAAATTTGTGTGTTTATATATATATATATATATATATATATATATATATATGTGTGTGTGTGTGTGTGTGTGTGTGTGTGTGTTCAAATAGTTCAGTGATGAATGTTACGAAATGCAACTTTTGATTATCAACAATTCATTCCATTCTTACACTGTTTGGGGTTCAGTTTGTAAGTTTCATTGGTTTGTAGAGATTTGTAAAAAAAAATAGAGCTTACATGGTGAAGCAGACAGTAGAGACATTGAACAAAATCAATCTGAATTAATCATGATGATCTTGAGCATGGAACACAGTGGCAGCGATACATACAAAGCTTCATATGTATGAGCTGGATGCACCTATGCACATGTGCTTGTTCACATCATGCACTCCTACACATACACACACACACACATGCAATTTACACACACTCTCACAAACACTTGCTTTTCCTTTTTCCTGTCCAACTGAATTCCTTGTGGTATTATGTATGATCCCAACAAAGAGACCTCCAACAAAATGAAGAATTCATTCTTTCTCGATGACCCAAAGTCAGGTTATGTATTGTTTATGAAATTGAAAGTTCGAGAAACGTGGCATAGCATAGTCAGTCAGAATGCTGCTTAGGATGTTATGGAATATTTCAGAATCATATTGTAGCATAAACAGTGAAGGGTTTCATTCTTTAATAACAAACAATCAAACAAATCCTATAGCAAAAGAAGCGTTCGTTTCCAGTGCTCTGAGATGTACAGACATAACCTGCCATTTCAGCGGCCGACTATGCATTAACTCACTCAAGTACGGACACTTTATCATATGCATACATGCAAACACACATAAACATACATACATAAACACATACACACAGATGGAACAGTATAAAAACCATATGCACTTGCTCACATGAGTGTACACACATAAGTGGACCTCCACATACCATGTCTGTTAACTAGTACTAGAGGAGACACTGGATCCATAAATCACATTTGCAGACTTTGATCTTAAATTGTATTTGAAAACTACAGCAAAGAACTACATGACTTTGAACAATGATATATTAGGAAGTGATATATGATATGTGTGACATTGAAGTGTGACTATTGGAAAAGCATGGCCAAGACCTATGACCCAGTTTTGTGCTCATCAAAATGTATGCAAATGTATAACTTTTGGAAAGAGAATATTGCAGTTTAAGTGCACACATGGAAGACTTGTTCAGGATCCCCATTATCTATGTGTGAGTCTCCACAAAGATAGAGTTTAGAAACAAGAACTTAAAAAATAGAGGATTTGAAAACTAAAATGAAATAATATAGGTAAAGAATGGTCAATAAATGTGCATAAACATAGGAAAGAAAATGAAAATATTGTCAGTTTAGTAAGTTTATAAATATACCCCACCTCCCCAAGTGTGTTTGGTTTTTTTTTTTGTTTTGTTTTTTTTTTTTCATGTATGAGACAGAATTTGATTGGGTTGTGCTCTGTTTTTCTCTGCAGGACACCAAGCTACTCCACGCTGACGACCCCTCGGAACTCAGCGGCCCGCTCGCAGTCAGTCAATGGGTAAAGGAGAAAGGGGCAAACAGCACTCCACAGGCAAGCAAGTCACAGTCAAAGGTCAGCTTGAGCCACTTAAAAAAGCGAGTGTCACAAGTCACGGAACAGCTCAGTGGCGGGGGCGATAGCAGCCAACGCAACTCCTGCGAGCTTATTGAGTTGAATGAGCAGGCATGTAGCTGTTCAGTTTTGCTTCCCTTGTTTGTTTTTATAGCTGTAGGCATTGGTTGTGTGTGTTGGTCTCTGTGGTCAGAATTTTTTTGTTGTGTTACTATTTGGTTGCTTACTCTTTTGGTTGGATTTGAATAATCAGAATTTTGGGGTTTGGGTGCTTTTTGTAATGTGTCCTCATTGGAACGGATAGGTGTATTTTACCACACAGAATAGGAGATGCTATTGGGGGACAGATAACTTTGCTTCAAAGTTCCATGGAAATATTAAGCAAAAGTTGGGGGATGGCGTAAAGTTGTATGTTTAGAAAATGTATTTCATTATAAAACTTTGGGGGGGGGGGGAGTGAACAAAGTTTGTAAGGAATGCATGATGATAGATAAACTGAACAGATCCGTTTTGTGTAGGGTTTGTTTTTTTTCATTTTGTTTTAAAAAGAGAAATTGGAAATCTAAAAGAAGTTATGATTATATCAGTGCAATAGAACTGAAACTTTCGTTTTTGTTCTTCTAAGTATTGTGATGTTTGTATCTGGAATTCCTTATTTGCTTCCAGTTATCAGATAAATATCCATTTTAGGGTCGTTAATTTGTCTTTCCTTTAATGTGTAACAAAGGAAGGTAGGCTTGGTACCAGAAGAATTATTAGGCATGTATCATAGACCCCTACTCCTATTAGAAAGGCTACTGAACAACATGCCTTTGTTCATTCTCATTTGTCTCAGCTAACTGCCCATCACTACTAATGGGGACTGTATAACTTGGTTTCTGGCTGTTTATGACCCTGTCTTTACATTTTTAACTAACTCAGTGACCTTTGTACAGCGATTGCTTTCATTTTCCTCCTAGTGTCTGATCCCTTTCCTTCCTGTCTGGAATTGATGAACATCAACCCAATTCCTGTCTGTTTCCTCCAGTGTTTGAACCTTAAACCCTCCTGTGTTGCCTGATATCAGTCAGTAATTGTCCTGCCTCTGTTGATTTGCATCATGGTGGTGTTTTTTTGATCAAAGCGATTGCTTCAGCGTGTGGTACTTCCTACTTTTTTTTTTTTTTTTTTTTTTTTAATCCCTTATGCACATCCCTTGTACAAAGGCATGTTCCTGCTAGTTTCTTGTTATCTTGTCAAGAGGGAGGTTAGAGGTTAGCCTTTAGAGTATAGACAGTCAAGGTGTGTCTGTAGATAGGTATTCCTTCAGAAGTTGGAGGAGGTGAAAACTAGTGCCTTTTTTATGCATTCTTGTGAATTGTTGTTTGTAGAGGATCACACATGTTATACCTGCACATTATAACAGAGGTGGGGGAGACGTATTGATACGGAATTCCGTATAGCAAATGTTTTCCTTTTATTTTTTTTCCCTGCGTGCGCGTTCCGTGTTCTGATTCACGTTTTCACGCCACTTGTATTGGAAATCTGCCATCCTGTTTTCAATGCGTGAAGACCAGATCATTATGCTTTATTTGTCAAAAATGGAGCTGATTAACGACGAAGCAGAGGCTCGGAAGATCGACAGTGACCTGAAAAAAACAAGTGGAGAAATGAATGCATGGATGAGATGGACAAATTGAATCGTCCATTCCGAAAATGGTTGCGGAAAACAAATGAAGTGGGCGCTGCGTGGTGTATACTGTGCAGTTGGAAGCTTGTATACGAGTCAGATGGAAAAAAGTTGATCGAAGTGCATTCCCAGGAGACGAAACATGTGGAGAGATTGAATGCATTGAAGCATACATCACTTCCTGCAGCTGCTCCAGTAATGGCTCCGGTGTCTAAAGTTGATTCCCTGCTGGATGCCAGAATTCGGACTTGTGCATTTTTAGCAGAACGCTGCTTGCCCCACTGCTGACCCCACTGCTGTCACTGACTTCTGTTACCATGATTTGCCTCACTGCAGCCACTAATTTCCACTTCATACTCACCTTGCTGCTTTAGCTGATAGACTTTTTCAAATTCACTCATTGCAGCCACTGATTTTCTTCTCAAGATTTGTTCAGTTGGGGTTACTGATTTATTGCTTCCAGGTTCATCCACTCTAATCACTGACCGTCATCTTTCAGATGCCCCAGTGCCACCAGCCACTGATATCTATTGTAAGACTAGGCCCACTGCAACTTTTGATTTTGCTCAGTGTTTGTTCCAGTCCAGTGCTAGTGCAGACATTGACTCTATGCTGAATTTAAGCCATTTAAGACTTAAAAAAAAAAAAAAAAAAAAAAAAAACAGGAATCCTCGTTCTTGAACTTATAAATTAAGTGATTGAAATTTGGCCAGTATCTTCTATTAACATCACTGGTGAGTAATATTTAGACATTGCATCCTATTTTGTTTTGATGGTTTACTGAATTTAAGATGTATTCTAAGTACTTGGCTTAACATTTTCAGTTTGATATTTAAGCTGTAAGTCATATTTGGAGTCTTTTTGTATAAAAGTTAATTTTTAACTTTGTTTTCAAGGAGAGGCCACAGAAGTATCTTGGCAAGACAAATTTTCTTCAGCGTCCCAGCAGGGCGTTGCCACTGCACCCCACTGGGGGCCTAAATAGGCCCCCTGGACCCCCGGCCTTTTCAGTATAGCTATGATTTTCTGCTCCCACCCCTGCTATAATGTCCCATGCATGAGTATATTTTCAGTGAAAAACACAGCACACTTACATGCAGTATGTGTTGCTTCAGACAAATGCACGTGTGGGCACAAACACACACACAAAAACACTCACACACACACAAACACACACACACACACACACACACACACGCTCACACACACACACACACACACACACACACACACACACACACACAGTGGTTCATACCATGCATTCGCAGACACACATATACTTGCATATTATGCGCACAGATACTGAGAGAGAAGAATTAAAAGCTCAGCAACTGTTGTTCCAGTGAGCAAAACTGGCCTATGATATTGGGGAATAAAGAAACTGATTTTGTTCCAGTTTGAATTCAACCTTTGCCATTTTTAAAAAAAATGAAGATTTGTCTCAGCCCAGTTACTCTTGAACTGGATATTTTAAAGTTCATGACAGTACAGTTCTTTCTTGTCCTCTGCTGGTTTTTTTTTTTTATGTTTAATAATTTCAAGAAAAGGTTTGACCAGTTAATGAAATTTAGTTGCTATTCATCGCATGTGAGCTTCTTGTGTTTATCATTCATTGTGTGTTCTTTGTTTTTTCTCCTGTTGTCATTAGCTTTGCCTTCCATATGATGGTCAGTGTATTGACATGGTGTTGTGTTATCGGGCACTTAGATTGTACAGAAATTGCATGCTGATATAACCACAAAAAGTGCATGGTAATTTGTATCATTTCTGGATCCCATTTACTCTGTCTCTCTGTCTCTGTTTCTGTCTCTCTCTGTCTTGACCTTTAAACCCCTCTGTCTTTTAACTACTTATTATGATATACTATGTATTACCTTGTAATATGCCATGTTACATTGGATTACGCGTGTACTGTACTACACCGTGTTACATTTCATCACATCAATGATCATTCTGTTTTATATTCTGTTACATTGTATTGTGTTACTTCATAGTGTGTTAGGTACAGTTATGTCATGTGATGTGATATTATATTGTATATGATTACATTTGTAATAATACTAGCAGCTAGAACAGAGGCGCCTCCACTAACAGATAAGAAATTGGCCTCACTAATATTTTTTTATTAAGACAGAAACCTGTTCCTCAGATGCATTGCAAAGAAATCAGCCGTACCTTTGTACCTTAGCTGTGATAACAGGTTTATCTTTTTATTGTTTATTTTTAACAGGACTTGTATATCAAACTTACGCACAGATCTGTAAACTTTGGTTGAATGATTGGTGCTACCAGCAGTAAGATATATTCCGTTTAAAAGCAACAGAGATGCTGCTTACAACGACACAAGATTCTTGAGGTCAGTTCCACAGGTAGTTACATTGTAATTACTTTGTAATGTATGGCATTCTATCAATCTGTTTGGATTGTAATAAAGATGGTGAAAGTCTTGGCTATTTCCAGCGCTGTGCACATCAGTCCATTGTAAAGACTCCTTCATTTTATGTTGTGTCTGTTGACTCAGTGCCGGCAGAAACACACCCATCTACACGTGTACTGCACACTTTGTTCATTGTACTTAGAAAAAGAGAGTGATAGGGGTCTAAAGGTAATTGGAGGGGTGGAAAGAAAAACAATGGTCGTAGGGATGGTGTAGGGTGGGGATTGGGGGGGGGGGGGGGGGGGGGATGAAAGGGAACAAGTTTGACGTTTTTTATAAATGACTGTTCATGGTCTTGGCAGTCAGAAATGTCTTAACAGCATCACCAGTGCGACTCTGTTTCCTTTGTTGGTTTAGGTAAACATTCGTACGTTTTTACATTACTACCGACTTTGTAGGATAATTGATTTCTTGCTCATGGATTCTTGCGTTTTGCTTTTTTTTTTTTGCTCTGGTCTATGCAACATGCCAACAGGGAAGGTGGATTTTCTTGTTCACCTCAGACACAAGATGCACATTGTATTCATTATTTTATTTATTTAGTTAACTCAGTCTCTGCACCAAAACACCAGGCAGTTTTTATTTTCGGCACAGTCTATCCGCGCCTTCCCCAACACACACACACACACACACACACACACTCACTCCGTCTCTCTCTTTCAGTGTCACTGCTGACTTATGTGCACTAAGTTTTGGCCGAAGCTAAATGTTTATGCACTGGCTTGTTGGTATTGGTGGTGCTTCTTGACAGCTTTTTGGGTCATGGTTCCAATCTGTCAGGTATGGTCACAGGTATTTTACACTGCATATATATCTCTATTCATATGCATATGTAATGCAATCTTGATTTTTGTTTGCATACCTTTTTTGCCATCCATGTGCACATACTACTTTTTATTCTTTTTTTGTGTGTGCTATTTTCAGTTTAAAACTTTGCTTTTATGTAAACTGTGTGCGGATGCACTGGATACTTGAAGTATTTCACTGGATACTTGAAGTATTTCATGTGCGCTTTTTTGTATTTGAAAAAAGTTGCGGGTTGCTATCTGCCTGAGCTATGAAGTCTGTACACAAAGACAGACGTAACAGAGCGTTGAAGCCTGTACTTAAAGACAGAGTGTTGAAGTTTTTACACAGAGATGGACACAACAGATCATTAAAGTCTGTATATAAAGACAGATAAAGCAGATCGTTGAAGTCTCTGCACAAAAACAGACTCAACAGACTGTTGAAATTTGTACTGAAAAGATGGATACAAGAGAGCATTGATACTTGTTCATTGTTTTGTCTTTCGTGAGACACAGTACTGAGTACTGTGTTTCTTTACTGAAACTATATGCCATACAGCAGTTCTCTCATTCTCTTTCTCTGTCTCTCTTTCTGTATATCTCTGTATGTGGACATAGTGTCAGCCAGGTAGATGCGCTCACAGGTCTATCAACATTAAAACATGTTGGATAAGTTAACATACATTATAGTTGTTCAGCAAACGAGAATTAGCTTACTTTCTCATGGGCATCGTGTCTACACAGACACAACTGAGGATTCATATGAACGTAAGAACAAAGGAGCAAATCAGAGAAGTCACCCAGAACCACATTGTTCTCTGTCTTTTCCAGCTGGCATAGCAGAATGTCATTGTGCGCATGTTTTAGGAAAGTTTTGACTTCTGCATTATGGGGACGAAAGTCTTTCCCCACTTGCTGCCTCTGGTCCCAGACATCTGCAAGCAACAGCTGCTTATTTTCTTACCTTCAGGCTGCCCGGATTTGCTGATACATTTTTTTGTTTGTTTTTTTGCCTCAGAGTGTGTTGACGAAGTCTTGGGAGAGGCAGCCCCAAATTATCTTTATTCAGAGTTAAAGAACAAGCTAAAGCGAGTCGAACATGGGGTGAAGGTAAAAGTAGCTGACAGCTGATCCCAGGAAACCCTGAGTGCGATCAAGAGGTCTGTGGCAGTCGGTAAAATTTTTGTGGTGAGTGATCTTTCTTACTCGGGTCTTGAGCAATTGCCTTATGTTCTCAGTGGGGTTTAGGTCTGGGCTCTGAGGAACAAGAGAGACACAGGATTCTGTTCCTATGTCTGACCTGACCTGTGTATGGGAGAGTGATGTTCTGGGAGGTACCAGTGTCTGGCTGGGCGCTGGTTGACAATGTGGGGCAGAAATTCATTGGCACTTTCCAGTGTTCCGCAGATATTTACGGAACAACTTGATTGTAGCATGTACATTCCTATGTCAGTAGTTTCAATGTTGCCTTGGGACTAGGTTGTTTTTGCTGCCCAGTGAAAGTACAGACCATTGTACTTCAGCTTTTCTCCAGTTTCCCTGTCCCATCCATCTTGGTAACATTCATCGCTCGCTGAGGGTTTCTTTCTTCGAGTTGTTCACACACTTTGGTGCAGTTCTCCCCTGAACTACTGGAGCCATTTCTTGCTGTCCACTTCATCAGTTGCTAGCATTTTCACTTTACAATTCTGAGACTCCCATCGTGCTGCTCATCTCTTTCTTGGCTTCAGAGGACGCAGGCTGGTCCCTTTACCTTCTCACATCTCTTTGCGCCAGTTTCAGGTGTTTCAGACTCAGCAGATCTTTTTGTCCCTGCTTTCATTTCCTAGGATCTCAGGCATCATTCCGACAGTGAGTACTCAACCACTGTCTCCTGGTGGCTCACAGGATGTTAAGAACTGGTTTGGCTCTGGACATCAGTTTGATTTCTGGATCCTTGGGATTAACTTATGGTCCTCTTCCATAGCTGTCTTGCATCTGCAGAGGTTCAGATATTATTCTGCTTGTGGCTGCCTGAAGTAAGGAGGTATTTTGGATATTTTATTCTGCTTGTTGGGAAGAATTTCTTCACTTAAATTGTTAATCAGTTAATTATGAAAAAGACAGATAAAAGATAGATAGTTTAAACTGAATAGTTACTATAGTTGTGCAAACAGTTAGGTCATAAATACGTACATTGAGTTGCTTACATAAGTTGAAAAGTAATCAAGTTTATTTACAAACATATGAAATAGCTTATATGGTTAGGTTAATGAAAAGGACATCAAAGAGTCATCAGGTAGAGTGAATGACTTTCATTTTCAGGTTGATAAAGAATCATATAAAAACAGTTACAATGATGTTTGTAATCAGAAAGTCATGTACCATCAAGCCAGTGCAGCTTGCGCTGTCTTAACTTATGGCTTGCTGTGGTAGTTAGTACAGAAATTACAAAACATATTAATCACTTTCTGACTCCATTACCTACAGACACTCACCTCTGTAGTCTGGTCTTCCATGGAAAGAAAACAAAACAGTGCACACAGGAAAAAATAAGGATAATAAAATCCCAGTGCAGTTTTAACACACATTTTAGTGTTTTGAATGCAGTTGTGTAAGGGATATAACCTTAAAAACATGGTCTAAATTGAAAATAATTGGATCTGACCAAACATTTGGACTGCACATGCTGTTCCAGTTATCCTGTACGTCAGCTTGGTATGGCAGCTGTCTTATAACAAATTAACTTGTAGATCATATGGAATGAGATATGACAATAAAGAAAAAATAATGGCCACTGGCATGGAATCGTTAAGAGCCAAACATACCACATTTCTTTGAAGTTGTATAACAGAGGTGCATAATGCTTTTACAGCTACTAGAGAATTGTAACCATTTGTCATGGAACACACACAGGAATGTTGAAAGAAAAAAATAGATTCCTGCCCTTTGGATGACAACCACAAAAGTAACAGTGCACAACACATATAGAAAGAAGTTCACAGATTATTTGTTTAACACTCAAAAAAGATTTAGAATATACAAGGAGTGAAAAATTTCAGCAGAATTGCCTTTTTGAAGAAAAGGCTTTACCAAGATAAAACCCTGATATAAATATATCAGTCAAATCATGTGCATAATGTTTTTTCATCTTCTTGTTCACTGTGCTTAAGGAAGGGAAAAATTTTTTTCATCTTCCTGTTTACTCTGCTTTATTAAGAAGGGAAATTTTTGTTCATTCTCCTGTATACTCTGCTTAAGCAGAGAAGTTTTTGTTCATCCTTCTGTTTACTCTATATAAAGAGAGATTTTTTTTTTTTTTTCATCCTCCTGTTTACTCTGCTTAAGAAGGGAAGTTTTTTGTTCATCCTCCTGTTTACTCTGCTTAAGAAGAGAAGTTTTGGCCGAGATTTGCTCCTGACTAAGTTGTGCCCCTTACACCTTGCTTTAAATGCTCTCTGCTGTGACCGGAGAAGGCGGGACAGGTGTGGGTGACTGAAAGTAGGAAAGTGTGAGTTACAGACAGAGGTCTGTCAACAGCTGACTGCACGGCGACGACCCCCTCGCCCAGAGTCTGAGCGGCGTGGAAGCCGTCCCCCGAGCAGCGGCTACCAGATGGGCAGCAAGACCAGCAGCATCAACAGCCTGAACTCCGACAGCACGGTCACCTCCAACAGGCTTTCAGGTGAGTGGACCATCCTAGGTGTGTGGTACACATGGTAGGCTCCAGCTTTTCCTCCAGCATGCCAGCTGTATGTTTTGGGGAAATACCATTGTGTTGTTCAAGAATATGTTCTGAAGGTTTGTTTTTTTTTTAAAGGAAGACAAAGGCAACATGATCAACAGGTAGGTGAATGTATGTATCTAAAAGATTTTGCTTACATGAGTCAAGGGTATGGGGTGTGTCAAAGGTGATGATGATTAGTTGTTTGTTTTTGACGTACCTGTTTACTGTCTGCTGAGTTAAGATTAATAGTCTAGTGTGGATTGTGTACTGTGGAGTTCAGTTAGCATGAGTCAGAGTAACAGGATGATGAGGCTTTAGGCAAGCAGGTTTGCAGCCCTGACCAACACTACTCTCTTTCTGTGTTGAAAGCGCGCATGCTTAATACAATCATTTTCTCATACCTGTCTGTCCAAACAAATTCCTCATCACCACTTGGTGTGGAACATTGACATACTATCAGGATCCTCAAAAAAGAAAAAAAAAAAAAAAAAAGAAAATTGGGAGGGCAAGGAGGCAGTTTGTCTGACAGAGTGATTGCCCTTAGTGTGTTCTCGATGAATCATAACCAGACATAGTTCAGTTTTTTTTCTTGGCGAGGGAACATGCGTCCCACAGTTCTTTGGAATTCAGTTAAGGGTTTTTTCATTGTTTGTGGATCCTCTCAAGTGTCTTTTTAAAAGCTTTCTTTCTGTTGGTTGGGGAAGCTTTCTCTTTTCTTTCACAAGGAACAAGTTTGTCTGAAAATGTCAGCAAGTTATGCTCTGTTGTCTTCTCTCTCTAACAGTCAGCGCCACCTTGGTCCTTGTCCTTCAAGCCATCTGCTTTGGTTGTAGAGTCATGCATCTGTCCGTCATGTTCCTAGTGGTTCCTTTGAGATGACGCTCAAGAGACCTGTGGGTTTTTGCATTAAATGCTCACCAGTTGAACTTGACAACTCGTGCAAGAATTTGTCCCTTGTGGCATGGTGGTCCATTTGGAATTTTGATATCCATGTGAACCTTCATGATGGTCCACCAGTGTTGGCCGGAGAGACACCCATTCTACCATCTTCACTAGTTTGGTATTGTTTCAGAGGTGAGAAGACAGGCCAGCAATGCTCTCCTCACACCCATCCTGCCACTACAACCTCCTCTGTACTCTCAAACCTTCAGTTCTTTGGAAGTGATGAAGTAGGGCAGTTTGGGACAGGTGTTAGTTATTTCCCCCCGGCAGGGCTCAGGGTTAGATGATTTCCCACTGGGAGAAGATTCAACAGGGTAACCCTTGTGAATACTAGGTGGAAGGCCTGGATGTCCTCTGACTGTGACTGAACCCTTCGTGGCGCAGGTGTGTATGGTACAGAGATAGACGAACGTGGTATGGGTGACGACTTGATGAATCTATGTGATGATGTTTAAGGATAGTAAAGCGGTTCAGTTCCAAAAATTGGAGGTTTACCTCACATGAACTCTGGTTTCCAGTGCCCGGTCTGTCATCCTTGACACCATTTTCTCCACCACCACCACCACCACCCCCCTCCTTTTTTTTTTTTTTTTTAATACCCATCACCTGTTCCTGTTCAGGGGGGTGAGTGTGAAGTCATCTTTTCCAAAATCAGACAAAGTTTCTCATTTCCTGCTGGTGTACAAGAAAAAAAGTATGGCGGTTTTGTGAGACCTTGAACTAGGCTATTGCCAGTTTTCGTTTTGTCTTTTCTTAGTAACCTCAGCGCAGGCCGTCTGCTCAAATTGAAGTCCATCGTCAAGTACACTCACTTCGCTATGCATGTGGAGTGTTTGAACCCTTAGTTGTGTTTTTCTGAATTTTTGTCAAATCAAAAGCAGTCAGATGTCTGGTTTGTACTTTTTAGTGAGGGCACTGTTCAGCAGGCAGTCATTTCTCTTCCATGTCATTTCCAAAGTTATCCTCTCTGTCTGTCTTTTTTTCTCCCTTGTGCATCCCTAGAAAGGGACCGTCAGTGAAGAAGTCCTTTAGAGATTTAGTGCCTTCCAGAATGTTGGGCTAGTGTGCATCTGCTGTTGTCTTTTGTCTTTCTTACTGGAGTCCTCTCATCTCTCTCTGGTGGGACAGGGAATTTTTTTTCTCATTCTTCTAACAACCTTAAGGTCACCCTGGTTCAGCCCCAGTAATCAAGCAGTGACCTGGGCAAAGGCTGCCATTACCTGTACTGTGAGAGGGCCGCTCACTTATTGTTTGGACAGGCTGCCGTTACATGAACTGTGAGAGGGCCGCTCACTTATTGTTTGGACAGGCTGCCGTTACATGAACTGTGAGAGGGCCGCTCACTTATTAAGTTGTTTGGGCAGGCTGCCGTTACATGAACTGTGAGAGGGCCGCTCACTTATTGTTTGGACAGGCTGCCGTTACATGAACTGTGAGAGGGCCGCTCACTTATTGTTTGGACGGGCTGCCGTTACATGAACTGTGAGAGGGCCGCTCACTTATTAAGTTGTTTGGGCAGGCTGCCGTTACATGAACTGTGAGAGGGGGCCGCTCACTTATTGTTTGGACAGGCTGCCGTTACATGAACTGTGAGAGGGCGCTCACTTATTGTTTGGACGGGCTGTCATTACATGAACTGTAAGAGCCATTCACTTATTAAGTTGTTTGGACAGGCTGCCGTTACATGTACTGTGAGAGGGCCGCTCACTTTAAGTTGTTTTGGCAGGCTGCCGTTACATGAACTGTGAGAGGGCCGCTCACTTATTAAGTGTTTGGGCAGGCTGCCGTTACATGAACTGTGAGAGGGCCGCTCACTTATTAAGTTGTTTGGGCAGGCTGCCGTTACATGAACTGTGAGAGGGCCGCTCACTTATTAAGTTGTTTGGGCAGGCTGCCGTTACATGAACTGTGAGAGGGCCTCTCACTTATTAAGTTGTTTGGACAGGCTGCCGTTACATGAACTGTGAGAGGGCCATTCACTTATTAAGTTGTTTGGGCAGGCTGCCATTACATGAACTGTGAGAGGGCCATTCACTTATTAAGTTGTTTGGGCAGGCTGCCATTGCATGAACTGTGAGAGGGCCGCTCACTTATTAAGTTGTTTGGGCAAGCTGCCGTTACATGAACTGTGAGAGGGCCGCTCACTTATTAAGTTGTTTGGGCAGGCTGCCGTTACATGAACTGTGAGAGGGCCGCTCACTTATTAAGTTGTTTGGGCAGGCTGTCATTACATGAACTGTGAGAGGGCCGCTCACTTATTAAGTTGTTTTGGCAGGCTGCCATTACATGTACTGTGAGAGGGCCGCTCACTTATTAAGTTCTTTGGGCAGGCTGCCATTATACTATATCCTAGGGAGGTAGACTGTCACCGAGACAGACTGGCAGAGAAATGTGTAAAACACACACACATGCACACGCACACACACACACAACACACACAAAACTATCTAGGCTTCCAGCGGTTTTTTTACTGGCTCTTAGCACAAACAAAAATGGTTTCATTTCTGTGTGTGTATGTGTACATGACACATGATTCAGATGCCCAGCGACCATGACATGATGATGGAGGAACCTCCCCCACTGCCAGAAAAACACACATCCATGGAGAACCCTGTCCCCAGCACTCCGGAACCCCCGCCTGTCCCTCGCAGAACCTCCACCTCACAGCGCCAGAAGGTTGGCATATTCAGCAAGCTTTTCAGTCACTAGAGCTGATGCTGTGAAGGCGTGCATGTGTTTCTGGAGTGGGTCAGGGTGAAGAAGTCTCTTTAGCTGGAGGAGGACTCGTCATGAATACTTTTTGTTTTTCCTTTTTTTAAAATCTTTCAGAACACGTTGTCAGAGAGACTGACAGTTCATTTTGAAAGTGTTTGAAAGAGGGAGGAAAAGGAGCAGAAAAGGAGCATTTTTTTTTTTTTTTTTCCCTTTTGTATATGACTTTGAAGAGTGGATTTTAGTTTGCGAACAATATTTCCCAGTCCAAACTTATGTTACAGTTTGAATTGTTTTTATATAAAAACTATGGCTTTGAGGTGCTGTAATTTAAAGTATCTTTCATTCATTTTTGGATTTGAGATGCAGTACAACAATGCTTTGTCCTTAGATCAGTTTAAAAACAAGGAACAAAAAACAACAGCAGAAAGAACTAAAGGCTATTGAAAGACTTGTTATTGCATCTGAGATTGTGGATTTGAGGATGGAAAAGGTGCATCCCGATCAAGATTGTGTAATTTGTGAATAATCAATGAGCAAATGAGAAGTATAACACAACATCAGTAAGACAAACAATGATGAAACTGAATCACAGTTGAACAGAATGTGAATTTTAAGACCGACAGATTTCAGATCATATACAGGTTGATTTTGTTGGTCCATATTTTAGAGGAAAAAACCAAGTGTTGGTGTGGCAGATACTGTAGGTGAATTTTGCTTTCAAAGAAGTGTAGCTTTGCTGAATTCTTACATTTCTGGTTGATAATGGCAATCGCTTTATGTTACATCCATGCCTCGTTTACCTTGAAAAGTCCCAGCACAGTCATGCGTTAACAGTCACGCATATACATTTATGCACATGCATGTGCTCGCTCGGACACATGCATAAACACACACACACATATACACAAATGCATGTAAGCATCTGCTATAGATACAACTATGCATGCATCTTAGTTCATGTGTACAGCTAAGTTACGTGGACACATGGGAATGTTTTGCATGCACACATGATATGCATGTGTGCATGTTCACACACACACACACACACGCACACACACATGCACGCACACTCATATTATACAGAGATGCTTTTCTTAGAACTTTTGTGTTTTAGTAAGTAGGTAACTGTTAAATAACAAATGCAGATTCGGATAGAATTTCAGTGCTACTGTATCCTGCAATCAAGTTTTGTTGACTGTTGTACATATTGTTACATGTGTACCCGTATATTATCCACTCTTGAACATTTAACCTCTCCTCTGCTTTGTTCTAACTGGTGTTCTCAACACCATGTATATTGCTTTGTCTTGCTGACTTGAACCTGTAAATGACCTGTATTTCTCCTCTCTCTCCTCTCCACAGCCCTTACCTCCTGTCCCGACAGAAGAAGCCCCTGCACCGCCTATTCCTCGCAAGCTGAGTTTTCCACCGTCTTGATCTTGCCAGTTGGTCTTTTCCCAGGGGAAGCATGTTTTCATTGGCCTGCGCAGCATTGTGGACCAATCAGCGGCTTTGTCTGCTGTTTATGCTGATACTTGCGATTAATAAGACGGCAGAGTGACTTGTGATGGGCCTAGAATTGTGGTCCAAAGATGAACAGGACGGAGAACTGGAAGAATGTGGCATGAAATTGCTGGATGATAATTATTCTTGGCTGATAGACATTGATGGCACCTATCACTATGGTGAAACATTCTCTTGTGGCTGTGCATGGAAGCTCTGATCAAGCTGCAATCGGACCTTTCACATTTTCTGTTTGTGTGCGATGACTTTTTGGTGCATGTGAATTCGTGTAGCAAGTTCAATTTTGGCTTAAAGATGTGTTATCAAAGCTGTTTTATAGGCGGTGGCCTGTGCTTTAGCCGCTGAACTGTCTTGAAGTAAAGAGTTTACTTCTTGACCAGATTTTATCTAAAATATGTTGTTTCTTGACTGGGTTTCTGCTATTCCATTTCTTATCTTTCTGTGTACATAATGTGATATTTCATTTATTTCTTATCTGCAAATCAGAAACTTCCCGTTCAGTATACACAGAACTTGTGTAATATTTATTAACTGTGAGACTAAGTCATAGGCATGGATTTGAATAAGAACTGCTTGTGCTCTGCTCTGCTTTGATGATGATAGATGTTCAAGTTACATTTATTCAGCAAAAAGAATGACGGTGAAGTCTACTTTTTACATATATATAGATATACGTGTGATGGACACTCAACAGTCACATACACCAATGCAGCAGCGAGTGAAAAGCTTGGTACTTAGAACATGGTGTTCAGAGAACTTGTACTCCATCATCCATTATTCTTGTGCATAATTATTATTTATCTCACTTTGTGTCATACTGTATTTAAAGTTATGGATGTTTTAGTCTTTTTTCTCGTCACTGTGTTTTCTTACAGATTAATACTCCTGTAATGGATCTCCTTTTAAACAAAATACAGAGAACAGTTTTATTCAGAACTAATTCTAAAGTTTGCTTCATGTCTTGCATAGCTTTTCCACCTGTTCTTTCCAATGCGTTAAATTGTTGAAGTGTACTTCTTTGTACTGTTTTTAAGCTGATGATCCGATACTGATGGGCAGTGTATCCATCTTCAGTTTTTGTTTCCTTTTTTTTTTTTTTCATCCCCATTTTTCCTAAACAGCGTTTATGTTTGTGATAAGGTTCATGCTGGAGAATAGTAGAAAAAAGGAGAAAAAACAACAGAAGATTATAAACAAACTTGTTTCCAGGTGAATTATGCATCATGCTTTCTGCAACCTACATCAACGTGGATGCAACAACACATGTGCATACACTGATAAAGCGCACTTCTTCATCCCATAATCTTATGATTTTGGAGGGTTGCAGAGTGCAGTGCAGTGGGACAGTCTGATATTATGCAAGTCTGTTTATGCTGCAGGAAAAAGGGAAATAAAAGGCCTCCGTTTTCTTTTCACTGGGTATGAGACAACAGTGGCATCGACATATGCAAAATTTGAAGAGAGAGCAATGTGTATGGTTGGCATCAAGCTCGTCAGAGGATGAAACCTGTTCAGAACTTTATCAGCTATGTTTTTTTTTTTTTTTTAAGGCATAACGAATTGTACAGTTCTTCAGTGTTTTACATAATGCTCATTATGTGCATGGCTCATACAAGAGAATAAAAGAAAGTGAAATTTTAGACAAATTTGCTCAAAGGTCTATTTTTGGGTAGAATCACAAGCTGTTGAGCTTTTTGACACAGGGACACTGATTCAGATCTTCGAACATTGTTTATTGTATCAGGCTAATGGTATGCAGGAGAAATAGAAAAAAACATTATCTGTCATCCGATGGATGTATGCATGTGAATGATGCGTGTACAAGCACAAAATGAGCATTAAAATCTAAACATACATGGACGCTGATGCACAAATCGACAGTCTGTCAAGGTAAGTTATAACTCGACCTCACCTGCCATTTGCTCCTTGTCTGATTATCGTTTCAAGGTCACATGCCTTATGGATTCTTCTGCGATTGTGCTTTCCTGTCATTCATGTCTTTTTCAGTTTGTCTCCTCAACCTTCTTTCAAGGTTGCAAGGCTTACTTTTACAGAGATACAACCACGCGTAGCTCAGATTTGAAGGTAACTGCAGATAACACTGGATGAAAAACAAAAAAGAGAGAGTAAATTAGTATTGGTGATGCTGACAAGTATGAATCTCGTTATGTCACACTAGCATTTTCAGTGTTTATATTCATCAAGGCTTCAGTGTTATTTCATTGTATCAGTTTAATGTTGGTCTCTGCAGTGTTATTCTATTGTATCAATTTAGTGTTGGACTCTTCCATGCATGGGATAGTGGTGATGTGATCTTCCTTGGTCAGATCACTGTTGTTATTGTGTATATGCAGTAAAAGTCTTCTTAAAGGGGGGAGGAAGTGAAAATATTGCAATATTTCAAGTGTTCAGAGGAAGTATCGCTCTGGATCTTCATGCCTTTGCCTAGAGTGTTTCACTTCGGACTGATGCATGGGTATATGTGTTGTATAATCTAGGGGAGAGGATGGATGCATACATGCCTACCCCTAAAAATGAATTTAAGTAGCAATGATTTCAAATTTCAGTAGCACAGACTCAAAATCAGTAGCATTCATTTTTTACTTTTGAAACAGTTAGTGGAAAGAGTTGGTCAGGGTGTCATTATCAGCTCAACCTATGCATAGAGGAAGACAAAACTTTACCGCCATGTTTTAATTACAGAAAATGCGTTGTCACAAATCACGCACTTTGCTTTTGAATCGTCAGAGTCCAATTTCACAATGAAGGGAAATTTGCCACTGTATATGTCCAGGAACTTCTGTGACGGCTGACGCTTTTTTGATGCAGGTTCATCGGCATCACCAGTTGGCACATTCATTCGCTTTCTCTTTGTATTAGACGCCTTGTTTCTCAAAACTTCAGTTACTTGCGATATCCAGTTTAGTACTTCCGCTTTCAAAAGCATCGTTTGCTGAGTAAACTGAGTTTAACGTCCCTCTATAGCGGAAGCTGTTGGAGACATACGGTATTCGTCTGCTTGATGAAGACGGGGCTTTAGGTCCCTTTTACCATTAGGTGTTCTGCTTCTGCTTTCAAAAGCATCGACTGCTTCAATTTGCGATTGTTTCAAGTAAATTTTGTTGAAAAATCCTTTACCGTAATGAAAAATAAATTTTCCTTATTGTTATAGCTGCTTCGTTTTTTTTTGTTAATTGCCGTAGAAAATATGGAAGTTCCGTAGGGGTAGGCATATATGATGGATAAAGGAGGCGTGTCTGTGCATGTGAGGAGCCATGCATTTCAAATGTTTCATTTGATTTTTTTTTTTTTTTTGCATCAGCTTTCTTTGTATTCCATTGAACTACTGATACTCTCCACATGCCATTTGTTTTCAAATTTATTTAGTACATACAACTCCATATAACCAATGTGTATGTATGTATGAGTGGACATGTTTTGTTTCCAAGTAATCAAATCATTTCCAAAGGCAACACAAGTTCTGGTTTCCAGTAGGTTTTGCTCTGTATGACGTAAAGAATTGGGTGATTTTTGCATCAACGTTTATCAAATGTTGAAGTAAAAACAAGAATTAAAAGCTGCTACATTTACATTCAGGACAGAGAAGCGGCTTTTAAAGACCAATCGAGACATTCCAATTGTGAAGAAAAATGAACTAGGTTTGCATGAAATTCATTGAAGATCACTTCCCACTGTTACATATTCATGTGTAAACTGCTTTGGCGGTCTTAAATCATTGACTGGTGCTAAGTAGATAGATTCAGGTTAATTAGCCTTTTGGTCAAAATGGTACTGAGCTTGATTAAAAAGGATAGGCTGTACATACTAAACCTTGAGGAAACGGGTGGAGCAGTTCTGCCTGATGATGGTGCAGTTTGATGGCAAATGTGTGTATTGAGTGTGTATTCTCGACTCCAAAGGACATGAAGCCCATGTGTATATAGCAACAATATATTCTCATTCAGAAGGAATAAAGTCATTCTTTTTTCACCATGATTATAATCTTCAGTTTCTTTTATTCTTGCATATAACATAGCCAGGTATCAGCAATGCAAAGTGGCAGGAAAAAAAAAAAAATACATCACAAACCTGTTGAATGAAAGAAAATAAATAAACATCATGAAGCCGTACTAACAAATTCTCTTTCCAGATGTCAAATTTTGAGAGCAACTGCATTCTTGGAAACGCTGTTCTCCTCATTTAATCCTGGCTTCCTTTTGACAACAAACCTCAACTTCCCCCCTCCTCCCCCCTCCCCCTTTCACATTTTTTCCCCTTCCCTTTCTTTTGTTTTGGTTTCATTTTTTTTTATTCTAGCTAAGTGGGGATATGATCTGGGCGTTTCAACAGTGAAGATACACAAGCATTCACCTTCTACACTGTTTTTCTTTCTCCCCACTTACCTGACTAGAGCCTTGCTAAATTCACTTCTTGTATTTTGGCCAGTGTAACTTTTCAGTAATTGTACTAACAGGAGATATGTAAATCCCCTCATTTAATAAAAGAAGTTAATTCAAAGACCTGCCATGCACATTTAAGTCTTGTTGACAAATAGCACTAGACATGGCCATAGGTAAAATCACGTATGAACGCACACACGTACACCCCAAAGTTGTTTAAAAACCCATGCTGATGTTACGAACATGCTAACATGCTCCAGTCCACTCTAAATTCTTCCCTATTACAAAACCAAACCTGTTGTTAAAACTCCACCAGCCCTAAAGAAGATACACAACCCATGAGGGACAATCAACCTGATGAGACAGTAAATGTGGGAGCAGACTGGCACACCTCACAACCACACAGTCATGCTTTGACATTGTACATACTGAGGCTTGTCACAGCAGAGCTCAGACTTTCCACAAATGGACAATAAATATAACACAAGCTTTCAATAAAACACAAGCTTTGAAAACAAAAGGGGGAAGGGAGGGAAGGAGGCAGGATAAAGTGGGAGGCTGGCGGGAGACGCCAATCGGGCATACTGCATTCACAACTTTGGACCAGGGGCGTCTGGCCATTTCCAAACTAGGGTTCCTGCACAAAAGGCAAGATGAAGGCAAGCAGTCTTCAGAAGGGAAATCGAGCACAACACCATGATCGTTCCTGCTGCCTCTCACTGACCTGTTGCATTAATGACATTATGCAACTGGGAGAAAGGTCGGGGAGGGGGAAAAAAGAAAAAGGCAAAAGAAATGTTTCAAATTTGGCAGTTTGAAGGAAAAAAGAAACCTGTTTCAATATTTCAATACAGAGTCAAAATAACTCCATCTGGATTCCATGTTTTTACTGATAACAACAACAATGACAGGTGAATGACTTACTGCATGGTATACAATGTCCACAACACATTTACCATTTGAACATACATTTATGTACACACGCCTATTCAAATGACCCTCATTTCTGCCGTCTTTGTTTAATACATCTGTAAAAGAAAGAAGTTTCATTTTCAAACTACACTAAATCATAAATTTCATTTTAAACTACACTAAATTACAGATTTCATTTTAAACTACACTAAATCACAAAGAGATTATTGCCCATCCAACCAGAAAAGTTTTCCTATTATTGTGAAAGAAAAGCAATTTCATCCTCATGTTGTGAAAAAGAAAAGCAATCTTGCTGAAAATCTCACACAGATGAGCGCAATTTTTTCTTTTTACATTAGATTGGAGATGAGCCTTTAAACAGCAGTCATGGCCATCTTTTCTAAAAGCAACAATTAAATAGTAACAGCCTTTTTCACTCTTTTAAAAGAAAAAGTTAAGTGTTTGATAAGCCAGCTACAGAAACTGTATCCCTCCCTACACCAGTGATTCACAGTAACTTGTGTGGAGTTTATATACGTTAAGCTGTAGTCTGCAGTCGCCTGTTGAGAACATTTAAGAATCTAAACGCACCAGAAGTGACAGTAGAGATAACTACTCGATCACTGTGTTCACTGGTGACAGTTGTCACTCACTCAGTGCTGACTTCATATTTCTAGTTCCTAGAGCAAACCAGAACAGAGCACCCCACTGATCAGTACATCAACTTACAGGACCTCAAAATGCTGGGACTCTCATGACTGCTTCTCTAGAGGTTGCTAGGGTGATCCAGCTATCACTGGTCATCACAACTATGCTGAGACATAAGTCAATGATCTGACCGCTCACCTATCCTTGAAGTTCCATAGTCTCTTCCACTTACTAGCTTGTTTCACCATACAGTTCTCCAGGAACTCGATAACATCTGGTCTCAAACTTCAATCTTGTCCTTAGCTCTACCGTACTTATTACTCCAAACAAATTACAGGAATCTGACAGAGTACTCAGAGCAGTATGACAAGACAAAGAAAGATGATGGCAAAAGAGTGATACTAGCCTGAAGAAAAGGTCCCATACTACGGCATCAACTGACGGATAAATAAGACTTTGTCACCGACATTTAGCTTGAAAATAAAAGTGACAATCCTTTCAGATAAAATATGGTTTTTACTACATGTGATACTTCCACTATTGACATTTAACTGCAGTAAAACAAATCTCCGGTAACATTTCCAGTTTTGTCTGCTAGTTGGTTTGTACGTTTACTTGTCTGTCTGCATGATTACACTAAATCTACTGCATGAATTTACATTAAACTTTGTCAAAAGATGACAGGCTCAATAATAGACTTGTTTATTTTTGGTGCTGCTCTGTGGTGCAGATCTTAAACAGATGGCCCAGTCAAAATAATATAACAAGGTCACTACATGTTTTCTTTTTAATGCTGAAACTCCAGGCCCATTTCAATGAAACCGAGTGGAATGATGGAGTGTGGCCTGAGGATGAACTCGGTTAGGGACTTGATTAGGGACAAATCTGGTTGACAGTGCAGCCAGGATCTGTTTACATTATTGAAATACATGACCAGTTTTTGCAGTAGTATACTTTTCAAGGATTATTTGAACTTTCTAGTGCAATGAAAGCCAACAGTCTAAATTGTGCATCTCCTTTAAAAGAAAAAAGCACAAGGGAAGTAATGCTGTGGGTCTGTGCCAACTATTACTTTTATTCAACCCCAGATACTAGATACACCACCCATACTTCCCACTGTAGACCATGTACAAGAATTCTTGTACCAAGCACCATTCCAGTTAAGTTTACTTTTTTTTTGCATGATTTCCTTTCTCTGTTAACCATTTAGGATTAACGTGGTGACAGCCCTGATATGGCCCTTTGCGGTCGGCTGGGCTATAAGCAACATTATCTTATCTTATCTTAACCATTTAGGATGACTAAAACATCAATATTCTGCTTTGGCTGTCTGTTGTGCTAGATTTGCTATATTTTTACCAAATGTTTTTTTTATTGATTCGTTTCTTTTTTTTTCCTAATATTTAAGGCATTGTCACCAGGACAGCATGAAAGGCCACGGAAAGCAGAACAGTTCACAGAGTTGTTAATGAATCATGATCGAAGATGAATGTGAATGTGAACACTGCAAATATCAATCAAAAAGTGATTTCAATATGAAACACCTTGAAGTTAAGTTTCATTTAGATGTAAGCAAGTTCTTTAAAAAAAAAAAAAAAAAAAAGGATATATTACACAAGTGACAAAATAACTGAACGTTTCAAGTTACTTTTTGGCACAGATGGTTCAATTTTAAACCTTCACTGAAAATTATATTTAAAAAATACTACTACATTAATTAAAACTAAGCATGTCGTAAGTTGCGTACTGAGTTTTCCACACTAGTACCGATCCATGGAATTTGTAAAACACGTGAATGAGGAGTTGACAGTGGTTACTTTGCGGGAAAATCGTTTTGTTCTTACTCATGAACTGACACAAAGGCGGATCCAAGATTTGTTCAACCTTGACCCAAGGTTCTGGCTTTCCCGAGAGTCCCTTGTTATACTTAAACCATCAGTGAACAAAATCGCTATGACCAACAGCTTTAAATATCACTTGTAAGTTGTATTGTTCTGTTACTCTTTCACTTTTACAAAGATTACCGACCCAAAGTCTTTCAAGTACAGCAGCTGGGAAATGAAAAGATCAAATGAGTAAACAAGTTCCGGGGAGGGGGGGGGGGGGGGGGGGGGGGGGGGAAGTGACCATATTTTGGGAAAATATGTATCAAAATATCTCCACAACCTTAATGGCTAAAAGTTAAAAAAATAATGTAAAAAAAAATAAAATAAAATAAACAAAATGTAAAACTGAATGAATCACAGAATGAACAAAACAAGTCTAAGGAAGCAGGTAAGGGTACCATGGTCTGTGACTGATCAACCTCAATCAGGAACCTGGTGCCACACCAAAGCAGCAGTCAGGAGAACAGCAAGAAGAGAAGGCTTTACTAACGGTTTCTGTTCCTTTAACGCATAATAATCCAAACTGAAATTGAGAGAGGAAATTAAACAGAAAACTTAACAAAAGATGGGGTAACCATGGTCACTAAATGAGAAGCTACTTCAATGGGTAAAGTTAATATAGACAAGAAATATGGTCACATTCTCTAATTATCTTTGAATCTGAAACAACGAATACTGGAAACACAGAAAGAGCAACATATATTTATCTGACATGAGGCATCATAGTAATCCAGATGTAACAATCACCTCTCTTTCACTATCACAGCACTGACTTCCTTGTGCGTTAACTTTACCAGCATGAAATGACCTGTTTTAAACTAAAAAGTGCCTTGAACATAGAGAGTACACCATATTCTAGGAGCTGAAGATAAATCACTTTGGGACATTCCAGACACCGCAACATGAAGAAATAGATTAAAACGTGCAAAGGTTTTATTTAATAAAGGAGCTGGGGTTTCTGTTTTGTTTTGAACTATTGAATAGGCCAATTGCAAGTTTTACCAAAATGTGAAACTTTTAACGTTTTTGGTGTCTATGTCTGGAAAAACAATTTAAACCAGGTGTTCTTCCTCTTACTAAAACCCTTTTCTCAGAGGAAGCCGTTTGTGCACATCCTCTCATATAAGATATAATCTGCATACAGTGTGACTTGAAAACTGTCATGTCAGCGACTGACTTAGGATAATCTGTCAATGATCAGAGATCATTTCACATGATGTTGACTTTGGAGGCAGGAAAATGGCACAGAACAACGGCTGAAGGGGAATGGGGTGAAGGGAGAGGAGGGGAGGTAGAAGGCTGGGGCGCCAGGAGGGAGAAGAGGGGGAAGAATCTGTATCAATAATGAACCATCCATGTAACCGCATTAACACCACAGTATTATGCTGGCCATATGTAGTACAACGGACACGGAAAACCACAAACACATACACACACACACACGAGATCTGATTAATCATATACAAGATGCAGTCACCAATAATACCATGCTGAACCAGACAAGCCACAATAAAATTGCACAGCTAAAAAGAAAAATGTTCCAACAATCACAACACAATTTATACAAGCACATGTACATAAATAACTTAAAAATGCCAGGTTCCTACCTGCTCCACGCTGTCAGGGCTATGATCAGAACCAAGATGGCAGTACTCACTCAAAAGAGTGACCTCACAGACACCCCCCAAAACTACATGACCTGACAACTGGACACAGAACCCTAACTCCGTGTGCAGGTTACTGGCGGCAGCCAGTCCTACGCCCTATAAAAATGCACTCTGCCTTGTCGTTCACATGGATAAACAGGAATCTCTTGCAGGCACACGCATGCACAAAGCTAGTATCTCCCACACGTATTGGCATACATATGTTTTAACAAACACTGCTGGTAACATCAGGTAGCTTTGATATCTGTGCTTTGGAATAAGAATCCTGTAACATACACAAGTACTTTACACACACAGTATGCAAACAGAGCACACACATTGCTAGCAACATCAGGTAGCTTGTACACCAATAGTACTTTGGAACAAGACCATTACAGGTTGGACCACACACACACAATCCAAGCCCTTCAGGTGAAAAGAGCTCAGCACAACATCAAAAGCACCGAAAGCCCACCACAGGCCAAGCAGGAATGCATTCACATTTAGCTTGGTGGGGTTCATATGGAACGAATGTATAGAGCAAAAAAAAAAAAAAAAAAAAAAAAAAAAAAATGTCCGCATCAACCCTGCATGTGGCTTGATGTCAAGAGAAGAAGAGCAAAATGGTGTCACATTAAACAAGCAAGATCAACAGAAAACAGTGGACCACTCACAACAGACTGAAATCAACTCCAGGATCTTGGCAACCTAGGCCAACGGCAAAACTGGAATTTTATCCTCTTCACACAATGTTTCTTGTTAAAGAAAAGAAAGTGCATACGCACCCAATGAAAGTACTTCCAACAGTTTTGACAATGACCAATGTCTGTGTTCCCTTTCATGTGATTCATACTGCTGGTATACATGCAGGCATCAGTCACGGGCAACCCTTTTCTCCAATCCCATGCTGTCCCTGGGTCATGAGGACCTTGACCCTCTCTCTACTAAGGACAGAAACTGACAGAGGCAGTGGTTACAATGACAGCTCCACGCTCTAAACACCACATGTTCGCAGAATAAAAGATGGATGGAAACAAACCAAGTTGACAAAACAAACAAAAGAGGGCTTCTGCAACAGTGATAAGCTCAAACATATTCACTATTTCGCCCACTTACCATTTAGTGGAAAGGCAACCAATTACTATATCTGTCCGGCATAACTTTTGCATTTACACAGCAAACATAGAGAGAAAAAAAAATCCTATTGCACAAAACAGTCAATCTACAGTAACAGACAGAAGTGTGGGAGAGAGAAGGGGGATGTGGGATGGGGCAGGAGAGGGATGGGGCGAGAAGGTGTATATGCTAATTTCCTTCACTATTCCCCCTCCACCCTCCTCATTTTCTCCCCCATCCTTCCTGTTTTTCATTCTGTCTTCCAACAAAATCTGAAAGGTGAGCGGGAGGAAGAAGCAAAAGTGGCACACAACTTGCCTCTACATCATGTATATATGGACACTGCACTTTGGGATCACGTTCCACTGGTTCCATCTTCACACTGTCAGACTACCACTTTTGTTCGCTATAATTAAAAGAGCCATCCAACAGACTTCTGTTCACCAACTGTTTCAGTCTCTCTGCACGCCTCAATGCAGAAAGTCTTCACAACTCCTCGTACAGACGTCAATGAACTGTGTCATCACACAATCCTCATACTGACCTCAATAAACTGGGTCTTCAGACATTCTTTGTACTGATCTAAGTGACCTCAAGTTCACACATTCTTCGTACAAACTTCAATGAACCTGGTTTTCATACATACCTCGATGAACTGAGCCTCTACACACAATATGTACAGGCCTAAATGAATCAAGTCTTTATACACTCCTTACACAGACATCAGTGAACTGGGTCTTTTCACACTCCTTACACAGACCTTAACAAATCGGGCCTTCACACACTCCTCTTACCCACATTAAACTGGATCTTCACTCCTCATACAGATCTCAATGAATTGGGTCTTCACACACTCCTAGTATAGACCTCACTGAATCGGGTCTTCACACATTCCTAACATACGCCTCAATGAATTGGGTCTTCGCACACTCCTAACACAGACCTCAATGTCAATGAATTGGGTCTTCACACAATCCTCATACAGACCTCAATGAATTGGGTCTTTACAAACTCCAAACATAGACCTCAATGAGTTGGGTCTTCACACACTCCTCATACAGACCTCAATGAATTGGGCTTTACAAACTCCAAACATAGACCTCAATGAGTTGGGTCTTCACACACTCCTCATACAGACCTCAATGAATTGGGGTCTTCACACACTCCTAACATAGACCTCAATGAATTGGGTCTTCACACACTCCTAACATAGACCTCAATGAGTTGGGTCTTTCACACACTCCTCATACAGACCTCATGAATTGGTCTTCACACACTCCGCATATAGACCTCAATGAATTGGGTCTTCACACACTCCGCATATAGACCTCAATGAATTGGGTCTTCACACACTCCTCATACAGACCTCAATGAGTTGGGTCTTCACACACTCCTCATACAGACCTCAATGAATTGGGTCTTCACACAATCTGCATATAGACTTCGATGAATTGGATCTTCATGCTCCTCGCGTAGACCTCAATGAATTGGTCTTCACACACTCCTCATACAGACCTCAATGAATTGGTCTTCACACACTCCTCATACAGACCTCAATGAATTGGTCTTCACACACTCCGCATATAGACCTCAATGAATTGGGTCTTCACACACTCTGCATATAGACTTCGATGAATTGGATCTCCATGCTCCTCGCATAGACCTCAATAAATTGGATCTTCACACACTCCTCAATGGGTCTTCACACACTCCTCACACAGACTTTAATGAATCAGGTCTTCACACAATCCCTTCACCGACTTCAATGAACTGGGTCTTTACACACTCCTGGTACAGACTTCGGTGATTTATATTCTCACACATTCCTCATACAGACCTCAATCAATCAGGCCTTCACATACTCCTCACACAGACCTCAATGGATCAGGTCTTCACACAATCCCTTCACAAACCTAAAATGAACCAAGCCTTCACACAATCCTTTCACGGACCTCAATGAATCAGGACTTCACACACAACTCATATTACCTCAATGTATCGGGTTTTCTTACACTCCTCATACAGACCTCAACGAATCAGGTCTTCATATACAACTCATACAGACCTCAATGAATCAGGTCTTCACACACTCCTCATACAGACCTCAATGAATCAGGTCTTCACACACTCTCTCATATACAGACTGAATGAAATCAGGTCTTCACACACTCCTCATACAGACCTCAATGAATCAGGTCTTCACACACTCTTCTCATACAGACTGAATGAAATCAGGTCTTCACACACTCCTCATACAGACCTCAATGAATCAGGTCTTCACACACTCTTCTCATACAGACTCAATGAGTCAGGTCTTCACACACTCTTCATACAGACCTCAATGAACTGGGTCAAAACACAATCTCTTCACAGACCTCAATAAACTGGGTCTTTACACTCTCCTCATACAGACCTCTGTGACTTGCATCCTCACACATTCCTCATACAGGCCTTGATGAATAGGATCTTTGCACATTTCTTGTCCAGGCCTCACAAAACCTAACACTCAATCACTCCACAAACCGTAATTTCTTGACTATAATGCTATTCCTTTCGTTTTCCTGCAAAAAATTCTGATCAAGGAGCCACATCTTGAAACGCCATACCAATGGTTAAATCATTTTTGGGCACCAGCTATAGTATCGAAGGCCTCCAAACAGTCTTCGTAAACTTTTCAGAGATGAAGCCATTTCAACAGTACGAGACAGTTAAGTTTTCACCCAGTACAGAATCTGTTGTCTCTTTTCCACAGAACCCACACGACTGTCATTTTGGTTTCAAAACCAGACTTCCCAAACCCCGGCACAACCGAAGCCATGTTCCCCAGAGAGAACACAACAGTAATTTTCTGTTGAACATCTGACAACCTGACTACCTGAACAGGCTGAAGCCAAGCTAGATGGCACCACAGTGGGGTTTGGGGGTCAAGGCTTCCATAGAACACATCCACATTCTTTGCAAACACAGTGTGCAGCACACTTCTGTGTTGTGCGCACTTAACACACCGCCAAGAAAACTAGCAGCAAACATGTCTTTTCTTCATTCCACACCTGGTCTCCCTGAATAGGAGCTGGGTGCATGTCATTCTGTGGAACAACATTTACTTGGTACATCTGTTCACAACTTCTAATATCATATAAAAAAAGAAAAAAAAAGGGTAAGAAGAAGGGGTAGTGGAGGGAGAACATTCTCTTGACTGGCTGAAGCTTAAAAGGGTCCACACAACAAACAGGCATCCGAACGTATGGCAGAACTAAAACTGAACATTGAAACAAAGTCTGGCTAAAAGCACTGCGAACAAGGAGAAATGAAGGAAACATCCAAACAGTACCAATTCTTTCTCTTTTCTAGTTTCCTCATAACTTCAATGACTAGCGACACTCTTCATATAGATGAGGGGACAGACTTGGGAATGGGACTTCAATGATCACAACCCACACAAATATGTTCACATTGTGTTTGTAGAATAGTACCAATACGTCTGGCAGATTTGTGTACCTATGAATCATAGTTAAGCAAAAAGGTGATGAAAGCAACATTTCTCTTTGACCAGTGAATATGATGATGCTTAAAAGACGGACTCCTGTGTAAAAACATGTCTATGGATGTTTGTTGTCTGTTGCCAGGCTGCCCCAGTTACACTAAAATGAGATCATAATACAATGAATCTTAACACCCAGATACTGTATAAATTTCCACAAATAAAAAAAAATGCCCACATGCCATTAAAATAATAATGATCATGAATAAACATATAGTATCCTTTTATGAAAATTTGCAATGCGGATTTTTTTCACGTTCATGTAAGTTAAGATCAATTACAGCGACAACATCGTCTTGTTTTGCTGTACACAGAAGGGTTTCTCTTTCAAGAAAATAAAAACATTTTCCAAGGCTTTGTTTCTACAAGTCCTCCTGGTCTCCTGCTGTGTCTGAATATACATAAAAGAAACACGATTCATTAACACAAAAAACATTTTCCAAGGCTTTGCTTCTAAGGGTCCTCCTGGTCTCCTGCTCTGTCTGAATACATGTAAAAGAAATATGATTTGTTAACACAAGCTAAACAAGAACAAACATCACAACACTGAATATGAATGCAATGACACTTACTTTCTGGGAAGTTTAGTTATGGTTGCTTTTCATTTTAGGCCAGCACTAAGCCAGTATGTGAACAGGCATGAACGTATGCATTATCCGTGTACACCAGTGTGCATGTTATGTATGTGGAGGCTTCATGTGTGTGCCTCTGTAACATGTGTCCACCTGTGTGATGATCATAAACACAAAGAGTAAAGCACTTGATCTGCTTGCACGTACCTTACCACAACTACGTGATAACCGCGTGTTCAGCTGTGACTGTACTGAAAGCTCTCAACCAGGCAGCATGAAGACTGTCAGTCTGTGCTAATCTGCACTCAGGACAACAAAAGCCTTCCAATCACGTCCAAGTGGTTGATGAGAAGAAATCCCATGAACATGGATACAGGTTTCAAGGTGCAGCACCAACACTCAACCCCATACACACATGAGCACGCCCACGCTCACACACATGCTCTTACATACACTTACACACATGCTAACACACATGCACACACACACAGAGTTTTTTGACTGGTCAGTACAGATCCAGCTTCTTTTTCATGTCGTTACGTTTCCATTCAGCCAGGCGATAAAATCTGTCTCGAGGCATCTTGAACAGCGTGTGAAACTCCTCATCATTCAGGTGAATCTGGGGGAAGAGGAAAAAATCAGCAAATCATGCAGAACAAATTCAACTTCCTTTTTAATACAAAATTCTCCACCACTGCTTTTACACACAAGTGTGTGTGTGTGCGTGTGTGTGTGTGTGCATATGTATGTGCGAGTATGTATGTGTGTATGTGTGTACACATGCATGCATGAAAATGTGTGTATGTGTGTATGTGTGTGTGTGTGTGTGTGTGTGTGCATGCATATGTATGTGCGAGTATGTATGTGTGTATGTGTGTACACATGCATGCATGAAAATGTGTGTATGTGTGTATGTGTGTGTGTGTGTGTGTGTGTGTGTGTGTGTGCAATATGTGAATCTCCTCCAACATTTTTTCTTGTCTCTCTGTAGCTGGTTAACCTAGAACTAATGAGATCCACCAGGTACATGAAGAGGAAAAGACATGCTTCCCTTTACTGCAGCATATTTTTCCAACAACTGACTCCCTGATTCTCCTCAACAGCCATAACTGTCACCAAATATGTAAAGAAGAAGAAACGAAGAGGAGGAAAAACAATGAAGAAAACATACCTCTAGTTTGTTCCTATCCACGTCTCGAGGCAGGTCAAATTTAGTGATCTTCAACCTCTCATAGTCGTATATCTGTGCAACAACAGTGAAACCAGTCTTCAGTTCCACAGACAGACATTTTAACAACTGGCACACCCCATTTTGGCATAAGCAGCACACAACTAAAAGTGATAAAAAAAAAATGCTTGCACACAAACACATTTCCTTTCTCTCTCTCTCTCTCTCTCACACACATACCTACACAAGCAGGTCACAAGAAGAAGAAAATCACAAAAAATGCTTGCACACACACATTTCCTCTCTCTCTTTCTCTCTTCTTTCTCTCTCTCTCTCACACACACACACACACATAGAAACATACAAAGGCTGATACCAATGATGCAAAAAATAATATGATTAATCCTGTGACTGCTGTAGGTACTCACGAGTATGGCTGTTAGTGAGGGGATGTGACACGGAGTCAGTCATATCAGCCATCACTGTTCATCAGTGAGAGAACTTTAGGTAGACATATCAGAATCCTCAACAGGAACTACTGTGTGTTGTGTGAGGATCATGGGTAGACAGATCAGTCCTCATCACACACCACTGTATGTCAGTGAGAGGATCATGGGTAGACAGATCAGTCCTCATCACACACCACTGTATGTCAGTGAGAGGATCATGGGTAGGCAGATCAGTCCTCATCACACACCACTGTATGTCTGTGTGAGGATCATGGGTAGGCAGATCAGTCCTCATCACACACCACTGTATGTCTGTGTGAGGATCATGGGTAGGCAGATCAGTCCTCATCACACACACCACTGTATGTCTGTGTGAGGATCATGGGTAGGCAGATCAGTCCTCATCACACACCACTGTATGTCTGTGTGAGGATCATGGGTAGGCAGATCAGTCCTCATCACACACCACTGTATGTCTGTGTGAGGATCATGGGTAGGCAGATCAGTCCTCATCACACACCACTTTGTGTTATACTCCCTGTTTGGCTAAGTATACTTACCATGTCAGACCATAGCATTAAACGGCTGTCAGTCAGCTCTGTCAGGCCGAAGTTTTGTGGCCAATGCAGTCATAAGATAGTCACGTGACGCCCACCCTACTTCCGCCTACGGAAGATGCCGAAGTTCGTGTACTGTATGTCATTCAATGAGGCCTGCGCGCAAGGCAAACCCCCAGGGAACTTTGGCGCTAGAGGGGAAGGTAGGGCGGCATTAGAGTCTGACATGGTAAGTATACTTAGCCAAACAGGGAGTATAACACAAACTCCCCATTTTGGCGTCGTATACTATACCATGTCAGACCATAGCAGAATTAAAGGAATAGGAGGAGGGCCGAGCGCCCTAATGGTTCCTGGGGTAGACCGATATGGCTGCATTGGCGCCACAAATGAAATCCCTTTAGAACCATCAGCCCTGGTCATGCGGATGTCCCTTAAATAAAAGTTTATGAAAGGGTTCTCCGAACGACAGATCAGTCCTCATCAGGTGCTACTGTCAGTGTGAGGATCATGGGTAGACCGATCAGTCATCATCAGACATGACTGTGTGTCACAACCTGTTTCACAATAAACACACTCCAAAACTAAATTACATCCTTTCACAGAGGTATTGTCATTCTGTTCAGATGTTTACAACGTCAGCACATTTCAAGCCTGGCCACCAAACAAAAACAACAACAACAAGAAGTAAAATTGATGAAATAAACAGAAACAGTGATGGTACTGACAGGGGGATCGCACTCTGTGTGCCAGGTACTTTTCTGAAGCTTGAGCAGTGGTATGGAGGGCACGTCATAGGCTGCCACGCTGGATACTCCGCTACGTCCCTGTCATCATCACCACACGCCAGTCCACATGGAGGTTTACACACTGTTACAATCTACTCTACCAAAACCGATCATCAATCTTTTTAATATATAATCAAGTATCATCTATGTCAATTAGATTTACACACTGTTACGATCTACTCTACCAAAACCCATCATCAATCTTTTTAACATATAATCAAGTATCATCTATGTCAATTTTTCTTATCATAATGTTATAATTCAGTATCAACACAAAACCATGTGCTGGATTTCTTTGTTACTTCAAGCACAACGCTCCCAAAACACAAAAATCAGAGCCATTTCATTCCATTACCAGACCCCTACATCACTATCATTATAATGTCAATGATATACACAAAAGCAAAAGAAAACATTTCACAAGACTGATGTTTGATTTTACACAATGTTAATCAGTACCAACGGAACAAAACAATAAAGATGCAACTTTGTACATCCCTAAAATACAACCATCACTATCATTACCCACCACACACTCAATGTAATGATCAATGCAGAATACTGCAATGCAATAAAGTATGTCAGCAATGACTGCTTCAGTCCATTAACTTTACGTTAATGTCCTAATGTGGATTCCCCATCTTTAATGTTCCACATCAGGAAAAGTCAGTTTACCCTTACTTCTATGTGAACATTCCTGATTTTAAAAAAATAACGATGACACCAATATAGATACTCACCCTAGAGAGGCTATCTCCTGTCAGTGTTGATGTGGATGTGTCTGTAAAATGACCAAAGCAATTCATGACCAAAATCTGAACATCACAAATTAAATGATGCAACTAAATAGGATGGAGACACAAATCATCAAAAAAAGAACAACCCACTAAATGGACTGAATACCGGAAAAAGGACCCCTTTTTGCCTTCAACTCTCATGGAACATATTCCTAAAAATGACCTAAAGAAAATCCTCCATCATCTACATAATATATCTATCTTCTCTTCGAAAACCGAGGTGATCCTACCCATGGACGGCTCCATCTGAAGCAGTGTCATGACTCCACCCTGCTCCTTGATGAGCACAGAATCTCCACAGCCCTCCAACCTCCTCTGTCTCTTGCATTTGGCCTTCTTGGATGCCTGCCAGGAGAGGTCCACTGCAGCTTCCACGTGGCCCCTGCGGCCAGCTGTGCTATACTCGGCCTCAATCCAGCTGAACACCTTTCTACTGACCCCAACTGTTCCATGAGTGTCTGTTGTGTTGGCAGGAGCTACATGTTCCACACCCCCCTCCTCCCCCCTCCACTTCCCTCCTGGTAAATTATAATCAGATATACTGTTGGGGGAAGAGCTTGGGGGAAAGGACATGTGATATCCATGGCACTCCTCCTGCGCTGTAGAAAGCAGAGATGCCCTTACAGAGCAGACAGACCTAGAGCTATCCCATAATATAAGTACACACAGTAGCAATATTAACTTCTTTACAGCTTCCCCTTACCGAATCTCTCTAAAAATACAACCTTCTTTACCAATGATAATTTTACCAGGCTTAATCCAAATACCTAACCATATCATGTAATTCTAGTCAAGTTTATGTATGAACAGGAAAGGAATGCATGAAAGTCTTCTGTTCCTTCTCTCCTCAAACACTTTAAAGATTTTCAACCAAATAATGTAAAGAAACAATGGAGGAGAATGCCGGTTTTATAAAAAACTTACGAAGCACACTTTTTTTTTTTTACATCAAACTTGCTTGATATTCATCTAAATGATGTAAATAAACACACACACACAAAAAAAAACCCACAACAATGTGCCTGAGCAAATATTAGTGTTTAAATCATGTTAGTTTTCACTGCACACCCTTACGTACATACTCGTGTATAAATGTTACATATGCATCATTTTCTTCATAAAGATGGGGAAAGAAAAATGAAAAAAATATACAAGTAATGAATAAACCAACACACTTACAGTTGGATCTCTGAGGTCCCTCCGAGTCATGACTTTCATCTCTGAATCCAAAGTATGTCTGCAGAAACAAGCCACAACATCTATCAAAAGATGGACAGACAAACAAAATATCACAACAAAACATAACAACAGTAAAATGGTCAACCTTGTCACTGTTGCGGGACATCTCATCAGTACAATGGGAGGATCAATGTGTCTAAAATTCATGTCACTAGCCATCCGATATAAAGTCCTGGGACTGCTCGTGTTGCCTCCTAACTAATTCTTTAGGTACAGCGATGATGTCTGCCTGTGAGGAATCTGTCAACACAGAGACCAAATGCTTGAGGATAAACACCAAGTACTCTTTCTCTGGAGGATTTTTGTCCCAATCATGATCCCACTCTTCACAGACCCAATTTCTTCTCTGTTGATTTTTTTCTGAAACATGTTTGTCGCAGTCAAGACCCCCCCCTTCCTATAACACTCATGCATTTGGTTTCCCTGAGGCAAGATTTTCTTTGGTTTCCACATGACTTTTGAAGTTTTAGCCTCACAATAGGCGTGCATGATTCATACCATACCACAATGAACTTCTGGAACAAATATGTTGGACACATTAGGACGCAAGGCTGTGCTCTATTAGGTAAACCACGTTTGCCTGTCTGAAGGTGAAGTGTCGAGTCATTATCACAGAAATCTCACCAAAATGCATCCTTAACCATAACCTTACAACACCTGAACTTGCAATTTTTTGTCAGAGTTAAGTGAAAGCCAAGACCTATTTGTGGTGTATTTCCTTTCTGACAGTACAGGTCCAACTGGATGTCCTGTGAATGTCGCACAACTGTCGTTAAAGGTCACAGATGGAAACTAGATTCACAATAGCTGTGACTACTTCTTTCCCCAGTTACTTGAACAAATGCATGCAGTGCATTATGAACAATGAATTATCACAATATCCATCCCCCCCCCACCCTTCTCTTCAGCTGTAATGTAAGGTGCAGGTCTACTCAGTGTCATCACTGAAAAATCACACTAAGGTCACCCTAAAATATACACATGTTGCAACATGATTCCAATGCCTCACAAAATAGTGTTTGGGGCACAGCACTACTGACCCATGGGTCACTGAAACAGGGAAAGCTTGACAAGCAGCACAGCAAACATGGCTGAACCTCCTTCTGACCTTTCCAGACACTGACATCAACAGGCTCTCATTCCTTCATGTGTGGTGCCACACCAAAGTGGATCATAGACATGAATCCAAATTCCTATCTTTCTAGACACCGACATCAACAGGTTCTCATTTCTTCAAGGGTGGTGTCACACCAAAGTGGATAATCAACATGAATCCAGTTTCCTATCTTTCTAGACACTGACATCAACAGGCTCTCATTTCTTCACGGGTGGTGTCACACCAAAGTGGATCATCAACATGAATCCAAATTCCCATCTTGTCCTTGTTTTCCGCTGGTTTTTTTTTTTTTTCATTTTTTTTTTTTATTTTTTTTTTTTTAATTCTGACACTAGTCAACGCTTTTGTGAATATGTGTACAAAGGTAGAAGAATACCAGTCAGATGCAGCTCTCGTCCAACACTTACCAAATCACGACCTCCATACATTCCTGAGACAGGCAGGGTGGCTGCTCTTGGTGTGGCGTAGGCTGGTCCATAGCCTGGCCTGGCCGCTGAAACATGGATCCAAAATGCAGGAATTGCTGTTGTGCAAAACCTTTCTCATGTATGATTTGTTCCTTTGTTTGTCTTGTTTAGCGTTACACATGACAGATTTCTTCTTTTGTTTTTTTGTCTGTTTTCTTAGTTTAGTATGAAAACTATTTGTTCTTGTGTACATGCGTGCTAATAAACCATTCTCATTTGCAATTTTTTGTTTGTTTGTTTGTCTTGTTTAGCGTTACACATGACAGATTTCCTTTTTTTTTTTTTTTTGTCTGTTTTCTTAGTTTAGTATGAAAACTATTTGTTCTTGTGTACATGCGTGCTAATAAACCATTCTCATTTACAATTTTTTGTTTGTTTGTTTGTCTTGTTTAGCGTTACACATGACAGATTTCCTTCTTTTGTTTTTTTTTGTCTGTTTTCTTAGTTTAGTATCAACACTTTTTGTTGTTGTGTGTATGTGTGCACTATATTTTATTTTTAGATCAACAGCACAAACATACATTTCATTTGAGATTAACAACACAGACATACATTCACAAAAAAAAAAAGAAAACATAAAAATTACAAACAGCAGGAAATCATATATTTTAACCGTAAGACACTACGGTGCACTGAGAATGGTGAATGGTGTTGTTATTGAATACAAATTTGTGACACATTTTCTGAAATTTGAAAAAAAAAAACAACAATAGATAGATCAATCAATATATCTTATTCAGATTCTGTAACAGTATACTTCTGTTTCATAATTACTGAATTGTTAACATCTTTCTGTTATTAATATCCTTAAAAAAAATCGTTTGTTTGTTAAAAAAACACAAAAAAAAACATTGTCATCTTTGCACTGTCTGTCTGTCACATGCTGAAAAGGTGTGTTTCATAACCGGCACAGAAATAAAAATCAGCATTAGAATTTTAATGCACAAAATAAAAAAAAAAATGAAGAAAACAGTAAACAAAAATGCAATAATTCTCACACCATGAAAACAGTCCAAATTAAGTGATAATTTTGGTACCAGTCTACAAGAGCCAATTATTTTAACAGAAACATAACTGGTTTCTCGTTCTCGTTCTCTCTCTCTCTCTCTCTCTCCCCCCCCCCCCCCCTCCAAAATCACTCCTTAACATTTTCTAAAAAAAAAATACAAGATTTTGAAGCATTCTATCAATTCCATTGGGTACTTACAAGGCAGATTGGCAAGAGTGGCAACAGAACGGTAACCCCGTATGTCAGTATCATCCCATGAGCGTCTCGTCAAGTCCAATAAACGTGATGGAGCTGTAAACACACATACATGCATATGACATGTACACACACACACACACACACACACACACACACACACACACACACACACACATGCGCACGCACACCCATACACAGAACCATTCACTAAAATTCTTCTCAATAAATCACACACACACACTCAACCATTCATTCAAATCATTCTACATAAATCTACGTACCTTTAACACATGTAGGAATCTACATGTTGACATGCAAGCCTGTGTACGCACAAGCATGTGTGTGCACACCCGCACCCTTATACACACACATGCACACACACACACACACACACACACACACACACACACACACACACACACACACAAAAGCAGTTGCACAAAGCAAAAGCAAATGCAAACATCGATGGACAGACATAATTATCATTATGTAAATGATTCTTGCATGAGCAAACTGGATACTGATTCAGGTCTTAAAGAATAATCAAAACACACACACACATGAAGGAAAAAAAAAAAACACATTATGCAGAATGAAACCTCATAAAGCAGTCACCTTCTACCGATAATTTACTGATGGCTGGATTTAAGAAAACAAAACAAAACGAGGATCCATCTCATTAGGGGTCCCCATGATGTGCATTTTGCAGGGGCCAGAATAGCCTAGTGGTTGAGCGCCAGACTCGTAATCTTGGGGTTGCGCGTTCCAATCTCTGCCGCCGGGCCGTTTCAGTAGAGGGGGATTTTTCCCTCAGAGTTAACATTGGTTCTGACTCCATTTCCCATAGAGTCCTTCGAATGAGACTATAAACCGAGGTTCCATGTGTGAACGCATGCATAACATCTTGCACACACGTAAAATCCCATCACCAACTTTCGGAAGAGAAAGCCAGTTTGGCCGTTGGTATGGTTGACACATTACACACAGCATGCATGCACCTTCCCTGAAGCTGGCGTATGGCTGCCTTAATGGCAGGATAAAAGACGTTCATACACACAAAACTCCACTCCCTTTATTGGGTAGATGGGATTAATTCATGCCTGTCTATACAGGGAGTGTCCGCAGGAGTATCAGCCTGCGTACGCCAAAAAAGAAAGAAACTGTGCATTTTGCTTCAGGCATCAGTTGGCCTTTTGGAACTGAACACTTAAAGTCCCTTGACCCTTTAAATTTCTGCATTGTCTGGAACCGCAGCAGATCCAAGTTTCCTGCATGCCATATCGGGTTTTTTCTTGTCTGTATCATCAAAGGTGATGTCGTTAAATTTCCCACACAGCCACACATAGATGTTCCTGGGTGTAGTGTGTCTAACAAGACTAGTCTCAGTTGCTCTGAGTAATATATATAGAAATAAAGTTGTTTCATAAATATAAAAGAAATGGCTGCTTTCATCACTTCTCATCTCTCTAATGCAACACCCAAGATGAACAGGACACACTGTAAACTGTCTCTCTCACTCCCTCACTTTCTTCACACACACACACATTCAGTGACACACAAACTACATATCAGGTCATCAAGAAAAAGACATCTCTCACACAGAAAATTCATCCATAAAGAGAACAAATTTTACAAAAAACACATCCATATATTCCCAAGCTTATTAGTTTATTTTATATAAAAAAACAAAAAAAACAAAGCCTTGGTGAGTTGGTCCCTATTTAGAATACCAGACCCGTTTTACCCCCAAATTCGTATACCTGTAATATCTTAGACAAAAACCTGTAATTTGAAAAAAGAAAAAAAAAAAAATCCAACGTAATCTTCATAATTCCAATACTTTCCCAACTTTTGAAGATTTGGAAGAGCCGGCTGTTGGTGCATAAAACTGCTTCGTCGCCATCTTTGACAAGGTAAAAGACGCGAGGCACGTTGGGAAATGTCTTCTTTACTGCTTTTGACCAAAACGGTAGCAGATGAAACTTCACATTAATATTTTTCTTTCTTTGATTTTTTCCCCCCCCATAATATTGGGGGGGGCCGCGTAATTCCCGTAATTTAGATTTTTTCCTGTAAAAATTACAGCAAAATCATAAGAGCAAACAGGTCTGCAATACTCAAAATAGGAACAGCCAACTAACTGTGGAGGCAAGACCTTCTAAAAACAGAAAATACATCCAGCGGCAGTTAGCATGAGCTCTGGAAAACAATCAACTGTTGGGTTTCGGATTTTGTTTTGCTTTGTTTTTTAAAGCACTGAAAGAAGAAAGTGATGCTGATCTCTGAATATATATATATGCTATATCTATCTCTGTATATATATATATATATATATATATATACATATATATATATATCTATCTATCTATCTATATATATATATATATATCTATACTATCTAATCATACACGATCTTGCAAGATCTCTCCCTTCATTGGTTCAGAGGTAAAATCTGTCATCATTTTTTTGTCTTTAGACTTCACAGCTCTCACAACATTGAAAAGATCACATGCATACTTACAGCATATATATATATATACATAAGAAGAGGCATGCACGCAACATACGCGCATATAGACATCACTGCCGTGTTAAAGATATTTTAAAGATATGCGTTATCTTCTTTTTTTCACCCTACCTTCCCCTTTTTCTTTTGCTTTTTTGCTTTTTCTTTCTTTTTGTTCGTAGTTCCTTAAAATTCCTAAAAATTAAAAGATTCTTTTTCATAGGTCGGGCCTCCATCCTCCTATTTTTCCCCAACATCCTTTTTTTCCCCTTCTGTTTGTAAAAAAACTTCTCATAAAAACTTGAGATCTGATACTTACTCCTGAATAACACAAACAACTGGAATCAAACAATTAATCAACGTAATGCAAAAAAAAAAAAAAAAAAAAAAATCAGGAAAAAAAAAAAGTTTCCCCTGTCAAGCTGTTCTGTTAGCAGCCACTCCAACTTACAGGCAAACATTGGCGACTGGTATCGGGTGTGGTAGCGAGGCTCGTACTTGGCGCTGGGGACGCGGGAAGCTTTCCAGGGTCCATGGGCTTGGGTGGCTTTTGCTTCAGCTCCGCCAGCTCCTGGAAGATCACCTTGCCCATGCCAGACTCATCTTTGATCTTGGAGATCTCGTCCAGTTCTCGCTGGATCTTGGGATCCTCCACCACTTCCTCCTCCTCGTCCTCACCGTTCATTTCTCCTCGACTCCGCCGCCGCTCACGCACTAAAATGCAGGGGAAAAAGATTCAGGTCTCTGAACGACTACTTTCTTGTTATTGTTCAGTGTTTTGCAGAGACTAAATCAAATTAAATCAAAGAAAAAGTGACTCTTGGCACAGTTTCGTACGCTATTCAGAAATTCAAACATCTCACCAATGGTGCATGTCTTCATAACTGTTAAACACACAATGAAACAATTCTTAATACTGGCTGATGGTTGCATTCTGACATGCTTAATAACCTTTTCCTTCTTTACCAACTTCAAAATTATTCTGTAAAACCATGTGGAGCAATGTCCCACTTATTTCTTGGCTGTCATGGATGCATCATTTGCATAGAAGATTTACAATCTGTGTGTAAAAACTCCACGGCAACACCATGAATCTTTTCTATGCCTCCACTGAGACACAATATAACATTAACATTCTCCTGCCACTGGCTAGCCATAGGACCATGTCACACAAAATTATAACTCAGATTTACAAGCGAACACTGTTATTCTTCAGCTCAAATAGTCTTCAACTGATGACTATTGCATGACACATCTGCATTAAATAAGCAAAATATTGTCAATGTTGATTAATCAGCACTGCCATCCTGATTGAGAATGCTTGGCACAATTTACAGCACACTTTTATTCTACAACACACACACACAGACACGAAATGACACATACACACACACACACACACACACACACACACAACACAGAACATGGATTGCTCATACACTAAACAAACAAGATTCATATTGAAAAATTAAATAAATCCTCATGACGGGCTAAGAATCCAGAATTATGGCGCCAAATCCAAAGCCTTCTGCATACTTGCTTGACACCAGAATATTCGCATTCCAGACAAAAGTGCCATGTTTCAGTAGAACCACTTACACATTTCTGGCAAGATGGCGGCAGGGCAGGCCGGCCCCGGCCAGTCATCACGCTCAATCTTGTCAGGCTCATTTGGTGCCTTGGGCTTGGCACTGGGGTACATGCTCATGCGAATGGCTTCCTCATTGCGCAGGTCAGCCGGGGAAGAGCTTCTTCGGACCTTGACCACTCGCTTTCCCCCCGTCGCTGCTCATGAAACACAGTCACTTTAAGAACCAAGAAATGAAGAGGAAACAGAACTGATAACAACATATCTTTTCTTTCTCTCTCTTACAGCACTACAGCACTGAGTTTCATAAGCTTACATTCAAGTCCAGTTTTAATGCAGTGACCTGAAAGAAATCTCCACTGGAACTGACATTATAAGGCAACTTGCCACATTGTAAAATCTACAAAATAACAGGTATATTTTAAAACTAAAGCACAATCGATCTTGGCAATATCTGGCTTTTGCTTTGAATGACCTAATTAAGGTTGAAAAAACGTGAGTAGGTGTTCACACACACATACGCACATACGAGCGCGCGCGCGTGGGCATACGAGTGCACACAAAAACACACACGCAGAATTATAACTTATCAAATAATACAAATACTGTCTTGCAACAAAGAATTTACAACTTACCAAGTGCAGACATGCCACTCCCTGAAACACACATACCATTTATATCATGAACAACGTTCTGGATTACATGCATCACATTTCTAATTATGGAGCCGAAATAGAATTCTCCAGGTAGAAACACAAATTGTGAACAAAGTTTCATGATATATATACATAATTCAATACACACCATCTGTATCATGAAGCAAGTCCTGAGATGTGTACAAGACATTTCGAATTACACAGTCCTCTAAATCTTCACATTGTTGAAGATTATGCCATATCTTCATGGTTTTTCATATGGTTTTTGCCGACCCACTTAAGAATCTTAATGCAATTTTTTTTTTTCAAACAATGTCTTTACCTTTTTTTTTTTTTTTTTTTTTTTTTTTTTTTTAAATCATGGCTTGACATCAAGTCAGTTCAATTTTTGAGATGTTTTGCAATTTCCTAACAGACCAGCTTCAGTAATCGTAAGTCTTTTTTTTCTTTTTAAAGATTTCCTGTCAAAACTTAATATACGATAAAATCCACTAACAATTTCATTTCCAGAATATCAATTTCATTTTCAATCATGCTTTACGACATCAATTATAACAAGAAGATAAACCAAAGACAAAACATTGCCTTTTCAAATATCTAGCTACTAGAAAGTACCCTAAAAGAAAATTTTTTTTTCTACAAGACATTTTGAATTACTCCGTCAAATGAGTGTATCATTAGATGCACACTATCTTTATACAATATCAAACAAAGCTGCAAGATGCATACAGACATTTTAACTATGTAGTCAAATCTAATTCTATATCATTAGCAGGAGCATGCTTTTACCTCCTGGAAATGTGGACAATACTTCACAGATTCAGCATAGACACATTGGTAAAAAACACAGCTGCCACTTATCTACATCTTAAGTGACTTCTATGTGATTTGCGAACATATCTCTACGATGTTGGATTATTCACAACTTCTGATCAGAAAGTCAATAAACCAAGTCGCCATGCTCAACAAAGCCAAGAGCACTGTTTTAACAAGACAAAGAACTGTCTGCATCTGCATTCCTCTCAGAGGCTTGGGGGAATATCTGACCTGTCTGGAACCCAAATAACCAGACCTCTAAACTCAAGGTGAATTTAGCCAAGACCTCAATGTGCTTTAAAGAAAAATTAAAAACGAAATGAAAAAATAAAAAGAAAAAGAAAGAAAGAAAGAAAGAAAAAAAGGCATGAGATGCTTATTCATGCAAACATCACTTACTGAAATCATCTTCTTCATCATAATGATTAATCCTCCTCCTCATCATCATAATTATATTAATACTTCACTTGGGCAATTTATTTCATAAACTCAAAATTTTAGAGTCTACCATAAAAAGAATTTCAGCTAAGCAGTCTACATTACATAAAATATTTCTTTCAATGGCATCTGATTCTAACTATCAACATATCAGTATTAATGAATTATAAGGTGCTAAATTATTATTTTCTCATAAGAAAAGAGGATGTAAGACTATTTCAGTGTTCTTTCATGTCGTCTTTTTCATCCATCAAGTCATTAAATCTGCGAGAAAAAACACTGGGAGTAACAAACCCACAACTCTTTTCAGCTCAATTTTCCACGAGCACAGAGACATGAATTAAACTGTCTCCTGCTTACCTTTCTTTTTCAGAAAGTCTGGGGGATCTTTGGAATATGAGAAGTTTACTGAAAACAGACAAGGCAACAGCATATAAGTACAAGACAAAAATAAGAATATTTACACTTAATGACAGGTAAAGTAAATGAACCGAAACAGAGTTCTGTTCATAAATATATATATGTTGTGTGAGTATGAGTGAGAGAGAGAGAGAGAGAGAGAGAGAGAGAGAGAAGAGTGTGTATGTGCGCGTGTGTGTGTGCGGATGGGTGCGCATGCATGCCTGTGTAAGTCCTGAGAACTTTGTAAGCCATCTGGGCAATTAAATAGATTAAGCACCGTAACCAGCCATTATCATTATCATCATTCTTCAGAATATCATTCAAGTCGAGATCTATTCTTTTTACTGTTTTACTCAAAAGAAAGCATATACTTGCTGCAAATTCTGAGATAAGTTTACAAAAACCAACTGAAAATGAACATAATACTTGCACTGCACTTGTTTTCCTCCACAATGTTTTATCTAAATGATAGCAAGTTTTCAACATTTTTGATAAGAGTAAGATAGATCAGCGGTATATAGCTAAACTATCTTAATGGCGTTAAGTACCAAAATAGATTTAATGAGCAGCTGATCTGACTGAAAAACACAAATTAGATGTATCTGATCCCATTATTAATATGATGTTAAGTGTCAGCATGTCTGATATACTAAAGACAGATCAGATGTATGTCATTCCATTATCTTAAATGGTGTTAGTTGTCAAAACATACCTGATAAGCAAAACGACAGATGAATATATACATGATTCCATTACTTTAATGGAGTAGATTATCAACATCCTTTATAAATAAAAGACCTAATATGACAGCACTCGTGTCAATTTTTCAACAGACCAATGGTGTGAAAATCAATGGAAATGAAAGCTTTGATTCTGAATGCTGCTCTGCTTCCTGATAATGCAATTATGATAAAGGAATGAGTCTTACTCATGCATAATTTCATAAATTCATTAGAAAAAGAAAAAAAAAAAAAAAACCCTGCCACTGCACTCAGTTGTAAGTGTCATTGATTGACAACTGGAAGTTCTAGATTTGAACCCTTTCAGAAACACAGTACTGTATTACTTCTTTTTTCTTTACCCTTGTAGGCTCTTGCCCAGAGCTGTGTATGTATGGGCGCGCATGTGACAAGACTGGATTCACACAGTCATGGCTCCTAGCTGATGTGTTTTTTAACTCTGTGACAGTTCTTCAAATTTTGTTATCTACATTGCAGGTGTTTGTACGTAAGGTTAATATCAAGGTATATCATGACACTTGTACATATAGAATACAGTTCTTTCAGGAAACACCAAATCAAAATGAAATCCTACCACAACTATGTCATCAATTGAAATAATGGAAAACTCTTATAAATTTCGAGATCTTTCCCACCCTGCAATCATGGCAAGCTTCATTCAATTATCTCCTGCATGTAAGCATATTCATTAATTCCTGTCCCTGTTCTTCAAAGTCAGCAGACTGACACTACGGCAATGGGGGGACACAGTGCCAGACTCCACCAAGGAGTAGACACAGGTAGTCTGGTTCAGCGACTGAACATTTACTGTCATCAGCGGATGACTTAGTTGACAGTATCCTGCTCTTCATATTGAACTGAAAAAGCCCCCATCCCCCCCACCCCCCCCCAACACCATCAAAGTGACTCTGCAGACCAGTGTTACTCTTGGTGAATGGCCTCAGGAGGGTGGGCCCCAGAGACTTCCCTGTGGATTGCAGGCATGAAGGCTGTGACATAACAAACAACAAAGCCTGGGTTTGGTTGAGTACTGGCAAGTCAAGATAAACAACGCCAGAGAAAGAGAGTAAAAGAAAATAAGCCTGCAAACACAAACAAACAAAGTCAACAAACAGCACAAAGAATGTAAGAACGGAAGAAAAGGAGAGGAAGCGACACATCACCTGGTCGGTGGAAATGTGGGGACTTCTTCTGATCTTTGTCCGACGCATTGCTGGATCGGCGAAGGTAGTTACTCTTTGAGCCATCTAGATAGCTGGAGGTGTAAACCGCCCAAAATTGGGTGTGGACTGTCTGGAACCCAATTCCTGCAATCAGTCACACCACATGTTAATCCCACGTTGCTGACAGTTTCTCTTTGTCTTTCTTTCTCTCTTCTTCTTGTTTTTCCCTTCAATTGTCTTCTAGCTGTATAACTCAACATCAAAGAGCAGAAGCGAAAAGCATCAGAATCATATTCGGTTTCCATAAACTACTACACAGATCTATTCAGATATAAAAAAGGATTATGAAATAATACTTAAAACAAAGCAGGATAAAAAAAAAAAAAAAAAAAATTAAAAAAAAGAAAGTTTGGGGGTCTTTCAGTTGTTAAACTGCTTGTCCAATACAATGCACTCTCCATCCCTAAAGACTGTCAAAAACCTCCTTCCTCTAAACACTCTTCTGCTCTTTTTCACAACATGCTGCAAGGATTTTTAACTGCGGCTGACTCACCCAACCTGGTGACGCACTGCGATAATGCTCCCAGCAGGCCGCCGTCAGTCAGACAGCGCATGTTGTGAGAATGCTCATGACAGGCTTTTCTGCTGGTAACAGAATTTCTAGAGAAATTCTCAACTAGCTGTGTCACAGTACAGGTATCTCCTTCCTAGGTCATATAACACCATAGATTCCATAGATTTCATTGAGAGAAAAACAACCAACCGCTGTGCATCTTCCATCATTGTGACATCACATTACTGGTTGAGCTAAGGTTGTGGAACTTGTTTTTTATGAAAGTTCAGACTGACAAATAACAACCAAAAAAAAAAGGGGGGGGGGGAAAAAGCAGCACATTTGGCCACCACACCACCTGTAAATGTGCTGAAAATTATGACGTTGCTGTTGACAATTTCTAAAAGTGATATCAATGGAGCATTTGACAGCAGAGACTCAGATGAAAGAGGCAACAGTGAACATGTGGTGATTTTATTTGCTTTGTTGTTTTTGACCATGCTTGGATGAGGTAATGTCCACAGTATCTGAGTCTTACACTTGTCTACAGACACAGGTGTGAAATGTGTAAGTCAGACCGCACAGAGGATATGCCGAGTCAGCATTTCCACTTCCAGATTTTTTTTTCTTTCAGAAAGTAAACCCATTTTCAACTCCAATTCAACAACCTCAATATACTCATTCTGACTTTTTAAACATATGATACTTTAAAGATTAATAGGAACTGTACATCACTGTCCAGAAACAAAAATAACTGTCACCTTCAGAAATGGAACAAAAAAGCAGCCTAAATCAGGCAGCCTAGTGAAATTTTCTGAGCCGCGACCACAATGTGCACCATGGATCAGCAGCCTGTGAATCCAAGCTGCTTGTGTTCAAAACCAAGCTTTTGAAGTCTTCTGGAGTTTACAAACACTTTACACACTAGTTTGTAATCATGATTTTAAAGAGCAGTAAATATATCTATGCAGTGAACTGCTGCTGACAGGAGGCTTAGTGACTTGGCACAAGGTAACCCAGTATGTCCTTTTTCATTGTCTATATATAACAAACTGCTGACAGACAAGGACCCCAGTTCTCTTCTCTAATACACAAATGTTTTTATTCATGCACTCGAATGTTTTATCCATGCATTTCAAAACAAATTTAGCTTATGTAAAGCCTCATTTCTTGCTTGCGCGAGTTTCAGTTGAAAAATGGGTACAACTGTACACAAGGAGTACTAACATACAAGAACAGAGAAGTCCTCTTCCATCAAGTCTAATGTTGCCGTGTTTGCCTACACTGAACCAAGAACACAAGAAATAAGCAACATTTATTTTAAAACAGTTCAAATTCGGGGGGGGGGGGAGGGAACTGTTGCCTTTCTCTGACATAGGTGCATACCATTCTGAAAGTACAAGTCTATCAATTCTCAAGTTCTCTCCCACTTTTAACCTCACTATGCAAGCATAACCTAGCATGTTTACGTTCCTCCAACCTACAGGTCTCA
>JADBJO010000033.1:837500-855000 GCA_016801955.1 Conus betulinus | reverse complement strand
CACACACACACACACACACACACACACACACACACACGTGCACACACATGCGTACACACACACACACACACACACGAACACGCACGCACATGCGCATACACACACACACACACACACACACACACACACACACACACTCACACACACACACACAGGTCAAATGCAAAGCAGATTTCCAAAGTAAATTTCCACTTTCCTAAAATGCCTACCGTTTAGGAAATAATGTTCACCTTTTTTTACTGAAAGATGAATGAACCATCATTACAACTATACTTATTGGCCACAAGACCTACAAATACTAAACTACACTTATAAATGCTACTGTTATTACCACACACACACACACACACACACACACACACACACACACACACACACACACACACACACACACACACACAAACACACACACACACACACACACACACACACACACACACACACACAGGCAGGCTAAATGGGCAAATCTGGCTCTAGAATCTTTGGAATAGTTTTCCTTCAACACCTGAAAAACAGCAATCGGTTACATACACTTCGATTCTGGAGTATATTAAGAATATGAAACACAACATAATTTATATAATTTATCTGAAAGATAAAAAGATAAATGCCAGTCCCTGCACTTTAAAATATCATGTCCAAATGGGGGTATAAAACCACAACAAAAACCTGAAAGAAAAGCCATTACGATTCATATGACTACTTTCATTAAGACCACGACACAATTTGGCAACTAAAGACAGTGCAGAATCTACTATCGAGATGAGCTTCAAAGCACGACTAATTTTCTGCATATGTCATCCATTTGCTTCCCTCCACAAAGCTAAAAGCCTACTGGATTATGTGTCGAGATGGGTGCTAGTAGATCATCCATGCATATGTGTGTGAGTGTGTGTGTTTGTGTGATTGTGGGAGCATGTGCCCCCGCATGTGTTATGTTCACCTATGTGCATGAATGCTGTGTGTTGGTTCAGCACAGACAGAGTGTGTGTGTGAATCCATTTCTGCAGCTGGCTGTGAATGCCTGTACAAACAGGCTCTGCTTTCTGTCAACAGTTGCCAGGGGGGAAGGCTAGTTAGCAGGGCCAGTCTGCCAGGTCCTCATCCCTTGGGCAGTTTGAACCTTTTACAAGTTCGCTACACCCCAACTTCCTCATCCAGCTATTTTCTGACCCCCCCCCCACCCCCCCCCCCCAGCAAACCTTCCCACTCCTCTATGAAAGTACAAAAACCTTTCTTCGCCTAGCCCGATTTCCACTCCAACACTGCTTAGGGGTTCCTGAAATGCTGGACCCTCTTCTTCATTTCTCTACCAAGATGATGAACTGTTGGGTCTCCGCAGACTTCCTGACACTGGACTCTGTCCTATTCTTACCATACTCGGGTTCTCTTCGAGCGCTTTCTTTTCACCCATTTTGACGTTTCCTGTCCTTGCCCTATGTCAAAGGGACACCTGACCATCGGCAATACCAAATGACTCCTCTGGCTTGGTTGTTCATTCTGTGACTGCACTAGAATGCAATGAAGAAGGAATGCTCTGCTCTGGACACTTGTCTGGGTGCTTCCTGCGTGTCATGACCAGCTCAGAGCCAAATCTTTGACAAGCATGCTTTTCTTCTTCTTCTTCTCTCTCTCTCTCTCTTTTTTTTTTTAAAACCAGCATCTTATTGATACCCACAGTAATGGTGATCATTTTATAACACACACTATTTTATTGTAAACGCTGGGAAGTTGTTGTGCACTTTCTCTGTAGAGTTCAGAGCATTTGTGCACGCACGCACGCACACACACACACACACACACACACACACACACACACTCTCTCTCTCTCTCTCTCTCTCTCTCTCTCTCTCTCTCTTTCACTCACACAGCTGACAGTCAAAAACAGAACTTTTCAATGTTTTAGTCTGACCAGTTTCTCTTTGCAATACCCTCAAGGTGAGCTGAATCTAGGAAAAGGGGTTGCCCCCGAACTGCTGGAATTAGATTTCTTGCACATAGGGCTGGGTTAGAACAAGGGCTGGGGAGGGGGGGGGGGGGGGGGGGGGGGGTGGGGGGGGGGGGCATTTTCAGCCCAGCCCCTGACACAGTTACAGAGAAGCACAGGTGTGGGTGGACCTTGGGCAGGCTCCCAGCTAGCAGCACCCTCTCTCCAGAGAAGGGACAGAGAGAGTCATCGGCAGCGCCAGGTGTTGCTGTGTGCACAAGCAGCGCTCTCAATTAGCCACAGGTATGCAGTGTCAGAGCCTGTTTACTTCCCTTCAGCCACGCCACTTCCACGGCTGCCTTCTCTTCCCGGCGATGAGAGTTTTTTTCCGTTCATGACTAACTGAGCTCGTCATCCTCCGAGTCTTTAAACATGTGCTCAACTTCGGAGTTAAATATTTTGTTTCGTTTAAATCAAGCTAATATGTTAAAAAAAAAAAAAAAAAAAAAAAAAAAAAAAAAAAAAAAAAAAAAAAAAAAAAAAAAAAAAAGGCAAGCCTACAAACAGAGCTGGATATATGCTAAGCCATTTCAAGCATTATTATGATGAAGGTGCAGCTTCTACTGATAAACAATAGTGTTCATGAAGAATATACGGACATCACTGTAAAAAAAGCGAATGCAATCCTATCACAACCACCATTAAAAGAAGACTACTCAAACCCCACATATAGGCATCTATAGCTATATAATTGAAAGCAATACAAACAAAAGCAAATGACACATTTTGGCATACTTTTGACTCTATGGGTGAAATCAAAGGCTACTTTCACCCAGTACCTATCTCTCCCCCTCCCTGTCCCTGTCCCCACTCTTCCATCCCTTCCCCTGCTCCTCAACTGTGCATCCCTTTCAACATCACATAGTAACTATTATCTCCTTCACTTCTTTCCTGATGTCTGAAAACATGGCTCAAAGATTCCTGTAACATTTACAGAACAGTCTGCTAAAATAAGCCAACAGAAAGAGGTGTGTGTGTGTGTGTGTGTGTGTGTGTGTGTGTGTGTGTGTGTGTGTGTGTGTGCGCGCGCGCGCGCGTGCCTACAAACTATTATATGATTTATAGACAAAAGTGTTAATATCTGGTAAATATAATTCTAAAGGTCAAAAAAGAACAACAAAGAAAAAGAGTTGAACAGTATCAGATGTCCACACACATCGACACATACACATACACATTCACTTAAAAAAAAAAAAAAAAATCAAACATTCACTAAGCAAGATGTGTTTAATGAAACAGAAACACAACAAACACACAAGCTTAGCAGCCACCTCACCAAAGAGACCACACAAAGAAGCAAATCAACCACATTCACCACACATAAAACACCAGGAAGGAGGGGGGGGGGGTGGGGGGGGAAGTGAAGGTCACAATCCACACATATATTAAAAAAAAAAACCAACTGGACAGTTACTGGCAGAAGTACACAGAAAGAAGAAACCTCTGCTGTAGGCAAGAAAGAGAGAGCCAAGAAAGAAAGCAACCAACCAACCAACCACCCCCCCTGAGACTTAGAAATGAGAAGACAAACAAGGCCATTAAACGGGAGAAGTGGGGGCAGGTGGGGCAGTGGGCTGGATGGTCATTATAGTGTCGTCCTTTACCTGTTGTTCTGTAGGGGTGAATGCCTCATCGTCGCTCTGGTCAGTGGTGGACCCTGGACCTACAACACACAAACACCATTGGTCAGTGGTAGACAATGGTCCTACCACACACAAACACCAAACAATGAACTTTTATTTCCAGCTCTTTCTTTCTTTCTCTTCTTTTTTTTTTTTTTTCTTCTCTCTTTGGGAAAGGGCATGGGGAAGGTCTGAAGAAGGGGGATGTCTCGAAACTCTCTATGCAACTCCACTACACCAATCCTAATCCAACCACCCTCTGTTCACCGTCAACAAAAGAAATCATGTCACGAGGCAATCCCTGAGACAGCAAAAAACCTCCACAGGGCGAACGGTGAGCTGAAACATGAGCTGCAGAGTTCACAATGGGAACGTGCAAGGCCTGCATTGCTGCGCACTTAGGCACCAAAATGTTTTACACTGTCAGCACACTGCTGCACATAAATATAGCTCTCAACCTTTCCAGGTCCAAACTCAGGAAGCCTGTTGGGTGACAGTTTGAGAGGAAGGGCGTGCCTCCCTCATGGGGGGTCAATGGCGATGATCTGTGCCTGTCACAGCCCCCACCCACTCCATCCTCCCTCAAGCACCCCCCCACACCCCCCCGCCCCCCCTTCCCCTGCTGCTGAAAAGTACAGTGCTATAGTTGCTGACTTTCTAGAGTCAACAGTTGGGAGCTACGAGGCACACAGCAGGGTTAAGCTTTTAGCTGAAAACATATAGGACACTTCAATTGGCTTGAAAATGATCCACAGAAGGCCAAGGCTCACACAGAACATGTTTCAGTCAATGGATGTAGATATCAGCGTGTAAAGAACACCATTTAGTCTGGGCTTGGCAACACTTTACCTCCCTCTCTTCATAAAAAGTGACTCCAAACTCCTATACTTCCTGACAACCAAAAAAATGAAGATCTGAAATATTTAAAAAATTGGACACTTTTTCATCATATTCGGAACAGTCTCTTTAAACATGGAACATTTCTGAAAAAGTCAGGAGGACTAACAAGTCTGAGCGCACACGCCTGGAATAATGTATTCAGAACTGAAAACAAAGGAATCAGAAACGAGTCAGCACAGGCATACATCTTTCTTTCCTCCCATTTTTTCCTTGTATTCAAAAAAAGAAACATGGAAGGTACTGCACACGCCTGCGTGGGTACACACACACACACACACACACACACACACACACACACACACACACACGCATACACACACACACACACACATGCACACACACACGCACACAAACACACACACATAATCTTTCTTTTTCTTTTTAAAGGCAAACGCTGAGAAGTCAGTCATTCTTACTTGCATCTGACAGATTCCTATGAAACCAATGATAAAAATGCACTCACTGCTATTACTATTTTGCGCATTTAAGTCAGATCTGGTTTGAGTAAATAAAGCAAACGTGTCTAAAAAATGTACTCTGCTATGTTTGTTAAAATCACTGATGATGATGGCAACTATTACGGTTGTGGCGGTGGTGGTGGTGGTGGTGATGATGATGATGATGATGATGACAAAAAGAAATAAGGGATATGGGAGTACAAAAAAATGACAGAAAACAGAAACAATGATGTCAAGACAGCATCATTCTTATGTGAAAATAAAATATCCCCCCCCCCCCCTTTTTTTAAACCGAAAGAGTGATAAGAAACCATATCCCTTAAAACACATATGCTGACTTCCTTATTTATTGTTACTGCTTTTGTTGTTGCTGCTGTTGTGGCTGTAAATCAACACTGCTTCCTTACCATTCACACAAAATTTGTAACAACTTGTGCAGTGCAACATTACAAACATAATCGAGACTATTATCAAGCGAACAACAAAACAAAAACATCACTGTCTCACGTCAATGACCTATACAACTTTGCACACAATGGATAGAACCATCACACAAACATGAATATTTGCCCCCCTCCCAAAGCATTTAGATAACATCCAGATACTGAAAATTGGTGAATACAACGGGAGGATGGGGTGAGACAAGAGGAGGGGGAGGGGTGTGGGATGGGTGGGTGTAGGGGACCCCTAAAGTTTTCAGTGGCCCACCTCCGCTTTGAAACACCAACACCTTTTTTAGATGTGAAGTGTTTACCAGTCCTCCCCTCTGAGGATGAAATGAAGGAATGTTAAAGAACAAAGACAGCCTGTGCTCTACTATTCTAAGTACCCGGTGCAGTTACTGTCCCCATTGATTCACTCTGCAGTCTGCAACAAAGGAGGAGGACGACTGTACCCTGGATCAATGCCTCTTCCTTTTGTGGTTCTCACCTAAGTTTCATGCTCACCCTCTCTCTCTCTCTCTCTCTCTCTCTCTCTCATGCATTCACTCTCTCACTTACATACACACACTCTATTTTCTCTCTATTCACGTCCTCTCTGATTGTCTTTCTCTGTCTGCCTCTTAGCCTCCCCTTCCCCACACCCATGCCTCTCTCTTTCTGCCTCTCTCTCTCTCCTTTTTTCATCTTACAACTGTGAGTCAGCCAGTAGGATTCTTTTCTCCTTCAGTCCCCCCCCCCCCCCAACAACTTTCTCGACACCCCCCCCCCCCCCCCCCCCCCCCCCCCCCCACACCTCAACCCACCCCCCCATCCCTATCAGGTTTATCTCTTTTGCTACTTCAGGTTCCCTATCTCTCTGCCCTCTTTAGGACAATTTCTGATGATCTCTTCCTGTGTGTGTGTGTGTGTGTGTGTGTGTGAGAGTAAAGCTATGTTCACAATGTTAAGCAGCTGCACACTTATCTCCAGTGAAAAATTTGCTGTCAGTGTTTATGCCACAGGCAGCACAATGAAGAATCCCTCTCTCTTGCATTTCATTCCATGTGAGGAAGCTGTCTACCATTTACAAATGGCTCATATTCTTTTTCTTTGGCTCTCATTTTTATACAAGCCACTTTGCACAGCAAAAAAACTCAAGTTTACCTCACCTGGGAAATGCAAAACATCCACTGCATTTTTTTTAAACCAATAAATCTGGAAAATACAGATGAACAGTTATTCTAGACATATTACAAGAATTCTTTTGAAAGTACTTTTCTGTTCAAGATTGGGTTCACTAAGTAAGGTGTATGAATGGCCTTCATTGTTATGTATGTGTGTGAGTGAGAAAGAGAGATACAGTGTGTGTGTATGTGTGTGTGTGTGTGTGTGTGTGTGTGTGTGTGTGATTTACCCCTAGATTAAATGTCATTAAACGTACCAATTACAGAAGAAGTCACTAAAGCAGAAAGACATCTTAAGCAAAGCCAAGCCTCAGGAACTGATCTCAAACAAAAAGATAGACCTTCACAGTGTATCTTTAACCAGTTCCAATTACTGCAAGTTAGTCAGCAAAGTTCTTGATGAAGGTTCCGCACTGAAAGAGTAGGTCTTGTGTCACCATTATGAAGGGGAAGGTGATCAGTTACACTGGAACAACAACAATGCAGGAATAACACTTGAGCTGTATTGGCAAATTGTTCACAAGTAATATGGACAGCAAGTTGAATAAGTTTCTTGGTGCAAACAAAATACTATCTGGAAACCAAGCGGGGTTTTGACATTGTCATTCTACTTTAGATCATAATTTTTTTTCTTGAAGTCACTAACTGATATTTATCACAGGAATAAGTGAAAACTATGAAAAAGACCTTAGATTTAATTTTGAGTTAAGAGCTGAAGAGCTACTGGGTTCATCTTCAGCGACAAGGTATTCACGGTAAAGTTTTTACTGTCATTGTAAACATGCATGCCAGAATCAAGTGCCCATTTGTTGTTGTCTATGGAAAGCAGTATGACTATTTTCTATGTTGCTTTGGGGTCAGATTAAGAGCAAATCTTTTTACCATACTATTTTCACTGTAACTCACAGACCTACGGGGTTATCTTTCAAAGAATGACCGTCATTATACTGAACTTCATAATTAAGTGCATTTACTAGTTCTTTAATTAATATGCTGACAACATGAATTTACTGGTGAATCCAAGGAAAAATTTACAAAAAGCTCTGAATGTTTCTATATATATGAATATTGTTATGAGTGGATACACGATGTAGGAACAGACTAAAATAGTGATATTCAACACAAATGAAAGTTCAAAAGTTTCACATTTGAAGGGAAATTGTTGTTACAGTTACACATACTTTTGGGTAATGTTTAGCGAAAGTGGCCTTTTTTTTTTTTTTTTTTTTTTTTTTAGAGGAATGAAAGCTGTATATAAAAAGTACATATAGTTTTTTTTTATGCAGACATCAAGAAATCAAAATTTACCTTTGGATAATAGTCTCTTGTACCAATTCATGGTTGGTCCAATTTTGTTATATGGATGGTCAATATGGGTGAAATAGGGGATATGTATACATAAATAGGTTAAAGAAAGTACATGTTTAAATCTTACGGCATTTATTTTGACTAAAGAGAAGAGCAAATCATAACTTGATAAAGGGTGTAACTGGAATCCATTCTCTTTCAGTTCTTATCAAACTGAGGCTGATTAAGTTTTGGACATCTCTTACGTCTGATTGATTACCACAAAAAAAAAAAAAAGAAGAAAATCTTCAAAATGAACAAAATGTAATATCTGTACATAAGGGTTGTGACGACTGGACTGAACAAGTCTTATTCTCCAACTTTTAACTAAAACAGGATTTGACTATGTGCTTGAAAATCACACACGTTTTCATACAGACTAATTGTTTGAAATGTTACACAGCCTTAAAAAGATCACTTTAGACACGTTATGGATGGATGCATTACAAAATTATGTTGTGTATATGTGAGTGTGTGTGTGTGTGCACACATGCACATGACAGACATGCATATGTGTGTGCCGGTACATGTGTGTGTGTGAAAGAGAAAAAAATGCATCACCACATCACATACATGCATATCCCAACGAGACAGAGAGAGACAGAGACAGAGAGAGACACACACACAAAGACAGATGGACACAGACATGCTGATTGTTATATCTCTGATGTTCGTATCGCTGTTCAAGCATCTAAGGACAGGGTAAGGTCATAAAACAGTTTAGTGGACTCTGGAATAGGAATATCTGTGTCATGCGTACCAGATATAATGTAAACACAAACTGGCTGGGAAACAAGGCAAGGCAGTGTTTATACAAAGCCACTTTCATCCTCACTGAGACCCCACCCAGGCCAAATCAAACATGCAGAAGCTTTTAAAGCAAACGGGGGATGTGTGCCCCACATGGGAGACACAAAGTGTATAACGGCATGGGCATAGCAATATTGTACAGAGACACTGCACATACTGTCAATCGGTAAAACAATCTGATACCAAAAAAAAAAAAATATAAATAAAAACTGAGTGCAAGCAGATCAAAACATCAATGATATCTTTCTCCTGGTTTCAGCATCCTAAAAAAAAAAAAAAAGCACCCTCCAGTCACAGCAAAGCATCTCCAATTTCTGTTTGGATTGGCTGGAAGCGATAACAGGTCCAAGCCTGTGGGTTCTCATTTTCCGCAGCGGTCAATAAGTCTGAAGTCAGTCAATAGTGATGAAGTGCCGCCCTGGACAATGAACCTGAAATCTGTCCATATTGATGAAGTGTACCAGACAAACCTGAAGTTTGTTCATACTGATGATGTGTACCAGACAAAAACTGAAGTTTGTTCATACTGATGAAATGCACCAGACAATAAATCTGAAGTTTGTTCATATTGATGAAATGCACCAGACAATAAACCTGAAGTTTGTTCATACTGATGAAGTGCACCAGACAATAAACCTGAAGTTTGTTCATACTGATGAAATGCACCAGACAATAAACCTGAAGTTTGTTCATACTGATGAAATGTACCAGACAATAAACCTGAAGTTTGTTCATACTGATGAAATGCACCAGACAATAAATCTGAAGTTTGTTCATACTGATGAAATGCACCAGACAATAAACCTGAAGTTTTTTCATACTGATGAAGTGCACCAGACAATAAACCTGAAGTTTGTTCATACTGAAGGAATGCACTCTCACTGACTGAATGCAATGCCAGACCTGCAGTATATTTCACTGAGAAAAAAAAAACAACAAAAAAAACCCCCAGCATCCTGATTAATGGAGTTGGAAGTCCCATTTCCACCAGCACAAAAGTCCTCTCAAAGTTTTTGTTTTTTTTGTCTACCATGATGAAAAGTAGTTTGCCAAAAGCTGCAGAGATGCTGTCAAAGCCGCAATCACAGTTCATCCATCAGTTCAAAGTGTTGTTGCCAGTACTGCCGTCTGTTCTAGCCTTCTTGTTTCACAACAATTAGTTTGAAACCTGCAATACTTTATCACTGCATCTGGGTATTGGTATCTAAGCCAATGAAAATGGAGACTTTTGCCTGGCTCAAAATCTTTAGTGGTGAAAGCAGAAACTTTCACCGAAAATCTGTCCCTACTTATCTTCCTCCGTTTGAACCCTGAAAACTTTGGACAGAATTCTGAATATCAAACATGTATAAGCAGTGTATTATCTTACACCAAATGGCTTTTGCAAAAACACTCTTCCCCTGTGGCTGCATGACTAGAAAATTATATTAGCATGGGTTTTCCTGATCCTTTGTTGACAAGGAATGCTTCACTGTATCCTACAGTCTCTTTGATGGGTCTACAGTTAAGAAGGGTCAAATCTTTCACATTCAGATCACATTGTGATGTTTAGAGCCCAGCCACCCACAAAAGTTTAAATGGAAAAAAAGAAAAAGAAAACATACACTAACAACTCATTAAAACACATTTTCTAACAACATGCTGGAATTTTGTTAAAAAATTTTTCTTCCGTAAAGTCTTTGGTCAGATGAAAAACGTTCATCTCTTTCAGAAATTCAAATATCACATCAGGTGGGGACATCCCTGAACAATACTTTCATGGAGTCTGCTGTAAAATGTTTAACATGAAAGATATTTCATGAAAGTCCTAACTTTACTACAGGAACATGCTTTACAGTGGGTGGTACATCAAACATCTTTTCATGGACATGAAAACTCTTTCAGGTTTGGAGTTTTTTCAAGCTTTTAAATCCATCTGCACATTCCTCTTGCCAGAGGTCTTTGACGCAAGCCTGAGGGATGTAGGATCTGCTCAAACTCTTGTGGCATTCTTGGTAAGCTGATCAACCACTTCACTGCTTTAATTACTGACATGACCGGGAAAACCCCAAACAAAACTATGCAGTATCTGCCAGATTTCCCAGAGGTGTTCTGTTCAAACAATTTCAGCAGTTGAGGTGTTTGAGGTCACGGCCAGCAATGGCAATCAAAGCAGAAAAAAAGAGTCAACAGAATGAGGAAGTCATGTTCTGATTCAGGGATCATTTGAAATGCCAGGACCATGACTGTGAGCTTAGCAGCATGGATGAAGAGTTCTGAGGATGTGGTTTAGAACATCTCAAAGGGGGAGCTGCTGTGCAAAACCCAGTAGAGGCAACACCATCTTCAGATCTGAAGCAATCAGTAAATATTCTTTGAAAAGATTACAATATAGAAGAAAGTGCAGAAAAAAAAAAAAGTCTTGCAAGCAAAAGAACTAGTGGAATCTTTGCAGTTTAAGATGAGATCAATGCGGATGACTGGGATGAATAGACCATGGTAGGTCATCAGGAAATTTGGATGAATCACACGTGACTCCAAGATCTATGTCAGCATTGTTCAATGGGGGAAAGACTATAAATTCCCATGGGTGGATGGAACTGGGGTTGTCTTGGAACTTTGGGTAAAAAAAAACAAAAACCTAAAAACTGTCATTAGCAGGGACCTTTTGCAGCTAACTGTGAAAAGCGCGTGGTGTGTGTGTGTGTGTGTGTGTGTGTGTGTGTGTGTGTGTGTGTGCGCGCGCGCGCTTGCATGCTTGCATGCATGTGTGCCTTATTCTCACCAGCAATGAGTGGGAAAAAAAAAAAAAAAAAAAAAACACCTCAACAAAATAACACTGAAGGTAGATGGAAAGAGACAGAGATGAGGGCACAGAGATACAGAAACTGAGAAAGGCTGTCAGACAGAGATTAAAGCATTCATGTAACCGAAACAAACAAAATGAGCAATGCAACAGTTATGACTTTAAATCATGTATGCTCAGACAATGCGGAGGGAAACATCTGATGCACTGGAGGTCATGTCAAATTGACCAAACCACCCTATCTGCTCTTTAGATTAATTCCATATCAAAGCACCTTCAAAATCACCGCATGAAATGATATTACATGGTGAGCAAACACATCAAAATCACAGTTACACTCCAGCCATGGCAAGAGACAAGCCACCTCCTTCACAATCCACAAAGAAACATTGCCACACACTTTGTCACCTGCGTATCTACACAGCACGGGTCAGACTGTCCTCTGAAGACTAAAAGTTTTCAACTCAGCAAGCCTTCATGCATATAATCTTTGAGAAGATAACCTGTGACCTACAGCTGGTACACTGTTTTCTTTTTTCTATATAAACACAATGATTTTTACTCTCTTTCTCTCTCTCTCTTTTTCTCTCTTTCACACACACACACACACACATATGCATGCACACACACACACACACACACACACACACACACCACACACACACACACACACATTCAAAAGATGCAAGCAAATGGAGGGCAGGACAGTGAGAACACTGAGAGAAGGCTTCTAGGATACGCAAATTGTCTAACCTCCTCCACTTCAACAGTGTGAACAGCCTGTCTGGACCACTGGTGTTGAAATGCTGGCTGAAGTTTGCTATCTAACACTCATACTGTTTGGTGAAGGTGTCACTGACAAACCTCAACCTGGCTTCAGGCAGTAGGGAACAGCAGTCAAAATGTTTTCTTTTTTTACATTCCTCATGAAAGCCTGCCCAAGCTGATGTTACTGGAAATCTTATGGAAGACCTTCATTCTGCTTCAATAGATATGGGGGGGGGGGGGGGGTGGGGAGGTGGGGGGGGGGGATGGGGGGGGGGGGGGGGGGGGGGGGGAATCAAAACTCCGGCTGCAGATAGTCATTACCAATGGATAAAGAATCAGGAGGCCATGAAAATCAAAGAAAGAACATATTAGATGGAAACGAAGGATGTGAACTACCTGTTCTTTTTACATACAAACACTTGCATATACATGACCACAGGCTAAAAAAAAAAAAAAAAAATCGGTTAGAAAGAGAGAATGTGGACTTGTAGAATATCGCATCCAAGGAAGAGTCTAAGATGTGCCTGAAACATAATGATCACTGAAAGTGAGACGATGACAAAACAATGTCCTACTTTCATTTCCAGTTCATGTAAAGGCAGAATATGCCACTAGTCTGCACCAACTGCTACAGAAGTCTCCACGCTAATGCTATGAAATGACAAGCATGTGTTAACTGATCTGGGATGGGGCAGAGGGAGATGAGGGTGGGAAAGTTCCAGTCCAGCACCACATGCCAAGAACCCTTGCCCCCACACTAGCACACACAACCTCAGAACAATGGGTTTGATACCAAATACCAACTCAGAACAATGGGTTCAATCTGTGCTCTTTTGGCATCACTAGAACATTATGCAAGCCTAAGCTTTCCCCCTTCCTCTCCCCTTCCTGTTCTTTTCTTCTCCTTTAATGTTAGTCCTAACTTCCCCTGCCCTCCCTTCCTCTCCCCTTCCTTTTCTTTCCTTCTCATGTAATGTTAGTCCTACCCCCCCCCCCCCCCCCCCCTCCCTTTCTCTCCCCTATCTTTTCTTTTCTTCTAATTTAATGTTAGTCCTAACCTCCCCTCCCCCCCCCCCTTCCTTTTCTTTTCTTCTCATATAATGTTAGTCCTAACCTCTCCCCCCCCCCCCCCAACCTTTTCTTTTCTTCTCATTTAATGTTAGTCCTAACCTTAACCCCACCCCCCTTTCTCTCCCCCTATTGTTTCTCTTCTTCTCATTTAATGTTAGTCTTAACGCCCCCCCCCCCCCCTCCCCTTTCTTTTCTTTTCTTCTCATTTAATGTTAGTCCTAACAACCCCCCCCACCCCCCCCCCCCCCCTTTGTCTCCCATACTTTTCTTTTTCCTCTCATTTAATGTAAGTCCTACCCCCCCCCCCCCCCCTCCTTTTTCTCTCCCCTTCCTTTTCTTTTCTTCTCAAAACATCCTGTGTCCTGTGATGAATTATACCACTCTGTCCGCTCAACCTTGCTCTTCTGGTTGATCATGTTCTGTGAGAGAAAGTCTTTTTCGCTTTCACTAGTTAGTTACACTAGTTAGTTACCTCTAAACTGACTGCTTAACCAAATCTAAACCAACTGCAGGTGACACGACAAATGGAGCTACACATCCAAGGGTGTGTGTGTGTGTGTGTGTGTGTGTGTGTGCGTGCATACACACGCATGCATGTGTGAAGGAGAGGGGGAGATTGGGAGAAGGGAATGTGTGTGTATGTGGGGAGGAGAGTGAGGAAGGGACTTACTTCAGACTATACTGATACCACCAGAACAACGTGATAATATTGACTATCAAAATGCAAACATTTGCACTGAGCTGCACCTAGTTTTGAACTTGAAAATATCTGACTGTGAATTCCATACTCTCCACTGAACTAACCAGACCCATATACTCGTTCCTTTTTCCTTTTTTTTTTTTTCTTACGCTTCTTTTTACATCCTGTACCGGCTGGCCCCCTCATTTGTTCATTGTTTTCTTTCTGCTTATCAATCTCTCCCCCCCCCCCCCCCCCCCCCCAACCCTCCCCCACCCCCTTTTTTTTTTTTCCCTCAGGGCAACACCCGAAGAGGTAACAAAGAAGAAAGCAACTGAGAAGCAGAGAGGTTGTGGGGGACATTGGGGGGGGGGGGGGGGGGGGGGGGTCCAAAGAGAACACAAGGACCCAGAAAGGAAGACCACTCACAGGGAATTCACTACCACAACAGCAATCAATCCCCCAGTCATTCTAGTCCTTTGCATGAAATTTGAAACCTACGCCTCTACTACTGTACTAGCACTACATCTTTGTCACTGGTATCATGTATCCAAGGCTGCCTTGCTGACTAATACCATCCTGTGGCCCGGTGTTTGCCCAGGATTCAGACCACGAAAAGCGGTGAGTTCTTGTCTTGGCTGCCTTGACCTGCGTAGAAAAACAAACTGGGGACGAAGGGTGGGGAAGGGAAGGAGGTGGGATGGGGTGGGTGGGGTGGGGGAAGGTGAGTATGTGGAATGAAATGGAGATGCTGGACACAGGTAAGACAAAATGGCGAAGCATAACAAGACAACAGAGAGAGAGAGAGAGACAGAGACAGAGAGAGAGACAGAGAGAGCATGTGTGTGTGTAGGAGAAGGGATGGATGTGATGTGAAATGGTGACACAGGGCACAGATGAGAAAGAAAGGACAGGTGGAGAGAGAGAGAGAGAGAGAGAGAGAGAGAGAGAACAGTGTGTACTTGAGTGAATGAGAGAGAGATTGTGAGAGTGTGAGTGAGTGAGTGTGTGTGTGTGTGTGTGTGTGTGTGTGTGTGTGTGTGTGTGTTGTGAGAGTGAGTGAGTGTGTGTGTGTGTGTGTGTGTGTGTGTGTGTGTGTGTGTGTGTGTGTGTGTGTGCATGTGCATGCATGCACATGTGTGTGTGTGTGTACACACATACATGCTTGCAGGACATGCATGAGTATACGTCCTGTGCATGCATATAGTGCATGTATGTTTAGTGTGAACAAATGTCCCTGTGTGTATGAACACTCGACCCGCATGTGCACACACACACACACACATTATAAATGCATGCACATGTACAGAAGTACGTGTGTGCATGATCAGAGAACTTTATTTCACTGTTAGTGGGAAGTCACCACAGTGTCACTGTGGACCTACTCTTCAAGATCAGTCTGTGTCTACAACATCCTCAGGGGGAAAAAAGAAAAAGAAGAAGAAGAGAAAAAAAAACCACAAAAGTGGTAATGTCCATCACTAAATGGCATTACCACTACCACAGGCTTTGTCAAACCTAAAGCTTCAATTTCAAATCTGTTTTCCCGCTTCACAATCCAGCGTCCCAGCTATCACTGACTCATCTCCCCTGATTTCAATGAGGCTCAGCAAGCCTGCTGAGAACGTCAAAGAACCCTTGACACGACTGAGCAGGTATGAGCTGAAATCCGGGGTCGCTCGCCTTTTGAACTTCGAAGCAGGTTCCCCTTTCAAAAACTGGCTAGATGCTTTTTTTCCCTTTCCTTTTTTTTTTTTTTTTTTTTTTGTTTGTTCACAAGCCGTTGGTTGGAAACCCTCCATTAACCTTGTTAACTCCTCTCTTCCACTGTGAAACAACAAACACTTATGAGCCACGCATGGTTGGTTGACACAGACTCTTGGAATGCTATCCCTTCCCCCCCCCCCCCCCCCCTCTTACTTTAAGGAAGGAAGAGAAGCGGGTCTGTAGTGGGTAACCATTGATTTTTCTTTTCTTTTTTTTGAACAGATGAAAAAAAAATCAAACATCCTTTGCTGTTGACTAAAAATGACTAAACCCTATAACATATGACTTCAAAAAATAATGTGACATAAAAAGAATAAAAGCTGATATGCCGTATCATCAAACAAATGGAACAAACAAATGATGGTAGTTGGTTCCATTTGCTTGACCATCCACTTTCATTTTCTTGTCATAACTCCTGCCTGCACTTACTCTGCTTTCAACCTTCATCTGATGCATAAATGAGATCATCTTCATAAAAGTTTAAACAGAGAAAATTTCTCCACCAGCATCCTGTCAAAACAGCTGCACACATCACCCTGCAATAATGTACACAAGGATCTAGTGGTGTTTATATGTAAGAGAATTTCTTTTTGGTGCCAAATCACAACAAAATGGCTGCACACATCCGCCTGCCATTAAGTACACCTGATCTTTGGCACCACACCTGTGTCAGGATTGAACTATCCAAAGGTAAAGACAACTTCGAGTAATTAGCCTTAATGATCCAAATGTAAACACTCTTTGACTTTGAGTAATTAGCTGTAATGAATAAGTCGAAATGCTTTGCTACAGCAGAAGACAGGGCCATTTTTTTTAGCAAGCAATGAGCCAGCCACCTGAATCACGCACTCTAATTAAGACTGCCTAAGCCAGCCCTGCACTATGGCTCCTTGCAGAGCTTAGTAGCCAAGCACGAGCTTGTGTTCTGCGGGTGCATATGAGGAAGATGGCTTAAAAATGAGAGTGGAATGGTGGGACGGAGGTGGTGGGGGAGGGGGGCAGGGGGGCAGAGGGGAGACAATCTGTGGTCCTGGGAGTAAAGACAATACAGGATACAAATTGCTATGTGAAGTCTTTGGTGGGAGCAAGGTATACAATACTGTTGTAGCACCTGTTGCTGCAGTGTTGCATACGACGGGAGGCAGATATTGGAATCGGAGGAAAAGGGAAGGAAGGGGGGAGGAGGCATACAATGGAAAGGGGTGGGGTGGGGTGTATGAGTAGGAAGTATGAAACCTGGTTAAAATTTTCAGTATTAAATAACTTCCCAGTGATAAGATTTTATGAGGGCGTTTCTCTCACGTACAACCTACGTAAAATTTGATGAAGTGATGAAGACAGTTCAGCGGATCATGTTGTCCATTCCAACAAGCAAATAAACAAACAGAAGTCCTATTCCATGTAGCAGCACAGATCTTAATTCATCTAAATTAAACATGCCATGTCAGGATGAATGTTGGGGAGAGCTGAGAGAGCACTAAGAAGGGTGAAATTGTGTGTGTGTGTGTGTGTGTGTGTGTGTGTGTAGATCGGCAAGTGTGGGGTGGTGGGTAGGGAGGGTGAAGAATAAGGAGTATAGGTAGGAAGAGGGGTGAGGGTTGGCGGTTAGTGAGGGCAGAGAGAGATAGTGGAAAAGGCAGAGTTAAGACTATCTCTGTGTGTGTGTGTGTGTGTGTGTGTGTGTGTGTGTGTGTGTGTGT